>KN880455.1:0-184649 GCA_000934385.1 Cylindrobasidium torrendii FP15055 ss-10
ACAGTACCGGTACTTATGCTCGGTACCCATGTTTTGGGGGTTAGGTCCGCCACCCTAGTCGGGACTGAAGCTGAAGCGCTGAAGCCTCGTCACTCGGAACTCCCCTCTGCGCAGGCCCCAGTGCTCAATATTCAATGCCAGAGGGCGCGGTCTGCACTGCGTCGAGCTCGTGAGGCTTTTGGTAAAACTTAGTTTTTAACTTTTAGGTCCTTATCCTAGTGCTGCAATGACCTTGTAAAGCTACATCGCATTCGAAGCTACTGACTTGATTGAGAGATGAGGTGTATGCGTGCATCTGCCATCCCTTTTTCATGCTGGACCTCTGGCGTCTAGACACTGCCAAGAATGGGTCAAAACCAGCTACCATGTTGGCCATACGAAATTCTTTGTACAGTTGGGCTTATTTTACCCATTGAACGACATGCCAAATTCCGCCAATGAGTCTGCAAATATACGCTCGGTGGTATCTGCCCACTGCCCACTGCCTGAATCCACTGCGGGTAGCACATCCATTGCATTATGTGTCCAGTCACTTTCTGAGAATAAACTCAGGTCGGCGTCGACAAGTTGTGGATTCCACCAGGATTCTGCCTCGTTCGCAGCTGGCCCGTTGGCTAGCATTTCCAGGTCGACGGTTCTATTGGGGGCTTGGTCAAAGCGATTTGGGAGGTCGGTGTGAGTGCTAGCCACAGGTTGCGTCGAAGGCTCCGAGTTGCCACCAGACGCAGGATGTGCCCATAGCAGATGTCTTGGAGGCGCATTCCTTGATGAATGGAGTCCGAATATTGACGGAGCAAGACCAGAGAATGTTGGATCCAGAACTGAGATGTCGAGCCTCTCCGTGATGCCGTTTCCCGAGGACGCTGGAACATATCCAGAGGGTGGAATGTGGAATGGAGGGCTTTTTTCGTTGGTCGCTTGCATGAGATCTAAATGTAAAGCCTCGCGGGGCAGGTTTGCCAAGTATTTGAGTGTGTGTCTGCATAGAGATCAGCGCAGAGCTGTGCGAGGAGAAGGAATTCACATCATCCTCCCACAAATGTTGAAGCTAGTGCACAGTCCATCAACAATTTTTTTCTTTCGCAAAAGCATGGATAGCCAGACTAACTCAACCAGTGACTCGTGCAGAACCCATAGAATCCTCCAGATATCGACGAGATCCCGGTCTGTCGAGCTGATTGACATGCCCGCAGATCTCCTTAGCCGTATGTTGGTCACCAAAACAATCCCGGACGCAAAGGCGACCATCTGCCTACTTGTTCAAAGATGGAAAAATATTCGAGTTAAGACTTACATCCGCGATAAAGCAGGGTTGCCGTTCCTTTCTTTTCATAGCCTCCAGCAACCTGCCTACGCTTCTTGCTGCATTCATGCAGATGGCGCGAGATGGCAATGTTTGCGGTGATCCAAGTATTTGCAGATACGGACGATGCACATGAATCTGCAGGTCATAGTAAAGGATGTACAACGCTGAAGTGGGCAATGCCCATTCCGCGTTATCGAGGGTCTTCTCGTCCCAGCGCACTGTGAACGAGCGTCAAAGTTGGAGCAGTTAACAGACGCTAGTAGTTATGTGGCTTACAATGCGCTGGAATGGCACCGAACCACGCATTCAGCATACTGTCAATCACTGCAATGCGCTCCTCGTCATTCAAATTCGATGCACGCTTGCTCTTCCTCGAAGCGTATACCGTATTGATGGCATACGAATATAACGGTACTAGACGCACAGTGTGTAGAAATGCAGCCATCTTCGTCGGCGTCGGCGTCGTGCCACCAGAAAAATGAGCCTCCAAGAACTCATCGTCACAGTCTATGGGGAGATCCAGGTCGATGCTGGGGAAGAATCAGCTTGTGGGTTCAAACAAGCCAGGAAAGGGACGCCGGGCCTGTGGAAGAATGAATGCTCACTCCTCGTCTCGTATAGCGCATGGCCGTCCGAAGTAAAGTGCCATATATCGATCCAAGAAAATGAGCGCCCAGAAAGTTCGTTTCTTGATTTCATCCTCTATGGTTGGATCCTATCAGCCGTGTCAATAAATGCGCGTACACCTGCTACAGTCTCTGCATACCTTCCCACCAAGACCACGCCGATGCATGCCCAGCTCAAGCGCGTATCTAACTCCTAGTCCAATCATAGACCAGTTGGCTTGAGGCGCGGACGTTCCCATTGCATAGTAGGTGAACAACTACATCGACTTCAGCATCGGTAGGATGTAAGAGTTGCGAGTCATTGTCCAGTGAGATTCCGGGCCTCCAAGAGAATGGAACCTACGCAACAGAATTGCACATCGTGCAGGGTGGGCGCACTGAACAACGCGCGGGGTAATGCCATGATCTGACTGAAGAATTTCCAGCCTGCCGAATGCCTACTCAATCCTGGCCCTACACCTGGAAGTATCGAAGAGTCCGCCGACAAGTTCGGTGCGCTCCCTTTCGCGCGCGCCTCGGCAACTTCGGAATCGAGGAAGACGCGAGGATCATCAGAGTGTCGGCTTGCTATCGCGCAAACACCCAGGACGACGAAACCAAAGCTGTTGTCGACATACTGAAGGCCTGTCTTGAGGTCTCGACGAAAATCTGCTTCGTGTATGAAAGGCAAGATGGGGACCATAATCGCGTGTTGAAAGTAGATATCCACAAGACTGTCGAGCAAATCATCGGGCGGGAATGTTAGGTCGTGTGGCTTGAGAACGGTACCGGACTCCCAGTGGTGCATCGACCAGTAGTGGGACAAGGGATCCATTACTGGTGTCTGGGGCGTCATTTGAACGAGCTTACATATGTAGGCTACGTTGCTCGAGCAGCCAAAGTAGCGGCCTTGTTTGTTAAGGGAAAAGCCCTCGAAATCGTTCACCATGGCTTCGAAGTCGTCAAGCTGCGCATCGTCTGTACCATTGCCTGCATTACGTTGCTCTGGGTTAGTGGCATTGCCTTGTTCACGACTACTCCCGGGAGATGAGTTGCTGCTGCTGCTGACAGGATTGGCCATGACGCTGATGTTGCTGTTGTTCTCCACTGCCTGTGTGAGTGCTTGGACCTTTTTTCTGGATGCTGTCAGTCATACGCCTACTTGAACAGCGCAGACGACCAACCGTTCCTCCCGTAATGCGTGTTCGAGCTCTTTGACCCGTTTATCTAAGCTGTGGGCGGATTAGACAACAAAAGCCATGGTAATTCGAGACTAACTGTGCCTTCCCTCGAGGTTTCTACCGTTTTGACCATCTATCAGCATGGAAGCCAAAGAAGAACAAAGGCTGGAGCGCACCTGCGCTTGCTCATGGGTGCACTTTTGATGATTCATCTTGCAGTTCGTGCATGGGTCGCCATCTTTCTTGTTATTGGAGCTGTCGCCTTTACGTTCGTAAGTTGCATTCTAGTTCCGTCCAATACACGATGGAAACACACATTTGACTGTCAGGCAGGGAGTCAGAAAGCGCCCAGGTAAGTACTTTTGCGCGCACTTTTCCTCTTTTTACAGAAATCGCAAGAATTTCCCATGCGCGTGCGGGGTATTGGGACCATGTCCTCGTCGTCCATTGTAGTGGATAGCAATATCCCAACGCAAATTTGAAAGCTCTCAACGTCAGAAGTGGCCAAGATACGGCAGGTATTTGTAGATGACAAGACCAGGAATGAGCTTAGTGATGGGATGAGCTCAAAGTTCAAACAAGTACGCCGGTCCGGCAGCACTACGTGAAACCAAGATCGACGGCGCATAGCCGATTGCAACTGAGGCTGCTCGTGGTCGCCTTTGGGTCATTGGCTTTGGTATGAGGTATCCCAACAGAGCAAATTCTCAATTCCCACTTTTCAACGCGTATAAGGCGGCTCAATAATATAGAGCAAGCGCGACCGACTCCAACTCTCAATTCTCTACCAAGTCACAACCACCAGTGGCAGCAGTCGGGAGACATGAAAGGGTATGCATTTTCAGGCCAATGAAGTACGATTCCTATACAACCACATTTTGTAGAGACACCTGTAAAGACCGGGGCAACTTCATGTATATAGCACACTTGTTGATATAATAAATGATACAATGATTGTGAACGCGTTTAGAAGGCGGGGTTGGCGTTCTTGATGAGGTCCTCGAAGAAGGCCTGGTGCCAAGTGCCGGCCTCGGGGGAAGGCTTGAAGGCTAGAAAGAGAGTACGGTCAGAATCCAAGATGCTGCCGATTAGGTAGTGAACGCACCATCCTCTTTGCCGCAGAAGGAATCGTAGCGGACGGCGCTAGAGTCGGAGGTACCGTCAGATTCACCTCCAGGCTTGACCCAGACGAAGGCATCAGCGCGGTCGCTGCCAGTGTCCGAGGTGGGGCGAACTCCGAAGCCAGCGCCCTTGACGTTGCACCAGTCACCCCACTCCTCGCGGAGGCCTTGGACACCGTTCCTGCTGGTGTCGACGATAAAGTGGTTGGGAAGACCAGCGGCCTCGAGGGCATCACCAAAGTACTGGGTGTAGCGCTCCTCATCCTGGGAGGTGTTGTACTGGCCATCGGGGTCGTTCTCAAACTCGCCAGGGTTCTTGCTCCAGGCGTTCCAGCCAGCGACGTTGGAGGAAACACCGTGCACAATCGCCGGGGATCCAGCGGCCTTGTAAACGGCCGCGAGTTCCTCAGCTCCCGGCTCTATATGAGTTATCAGAATGTCGAATATTTCGAGAGCTTGAGGATATAACTTACTCAGGTTGTCGTTCCAGCCGAGCCAGCCACCGTGGCCAGCGTCGATGTAAGCAGCAACGTTGGGGAAGTTGAGCTGCTCGAGAGCGTACGCAACACCGTCACGGTATCCGGACGCGGAGTCCTGGCAGGTTGTGAGGTCGATGTTGGTGACCAAGTTGGGGAGCGAGTCAGGCTCGATAATAGCCGCAATGGCGATGTTGGGGTTGGCGGCAATGATAGCAGCAATGGCTATGGGTTATTTCAGGACTTTACTTCTCTTCCTCAGAGAAGAGTACTCACGGTCAATGTACTCGCTCTTGTATCTATCCAGCTCTCCGACGGCGAGTTCACCGTTCGATGCCTTGGCAGCGCAGTCACGTCCGGGAAGGTCGTAGATGACAACGCCGAAGATCTCAGAGCAGTCAGCCTCCTGGAGGTAGCCCTCGAAAGTCTCAATGGTCGAGATGGTGTCGCTGAGGAGGCATTCAGAATGGTTGTTTCTCAAAAGCGGAAAGAGAACTCACAGCCAGAGGAAAGTTCCGACATCAGCGACAGCAGCAGCCGCGGAAGCAAGCGAAGAGTCGGTGAGGTTGGCAGCAGCGGCTTCAACCTCAGCGCGGTACTTGCTGTTGGCGTGGAGGGTGCGGCCCTCGAAGGGGTTCTCCGACTGGGTGATGTTCACGGGAGCATCGCAAGCAGCCCGCTTTTTGAGGACTGAGGGTGCAGCAAGTGCGGCGGTGGCTCCGAGAGTGAGAGAAAGGATAGCGGACTTCATTTTGATGGAAGCCTGGGAAGGAATGAGAGCTGTAGGAGACTGTGAGAGTGCTGAAGATGATGGTTGCTAATAGTCGGCTTATATACTGTCTGGCCTATAATTTTACTTGGCCGTGATCTTCTGTTGGAGGATGCTCCTCAACCTAAGAGCAGGCCGGAAACTCGTCGGTCTGCAGAATTGCATGGAATTTGAGGCAATTTTCCGAAGTTCTTCAAGCCGAAAGGTCACAAGGCCGGGGAAAGAGGCTCGAGAGTCCCTGACGCGAAGCACAGTTGATGAGCCGTTGTATAGAGCTTGATAGCGCGTGCGAGCCTATCATCGTCGTCTATCACTGTGGTGCCTCAAACGCTGGAATCAGTACGAGCTGTGGCGTCTACAACGGTCACTGGTCAATGCTGTATGAGAAAATCTTTGAATTTGGCCCTATGCGTCCAGCGAATCGAGAATTCTAAGATGGTCTCGAAGAATGGTGTGGCGAGGACGATGTAAACTCGGATTACTGCTCCACGAAGCACCCGCGTCGGTATATTGCTGGTGCAATGAGCCGACTGCACAGCCGGTACATAATCGGATAATAAGTCTTCAAGAGCACAAAGGCGCTGTGATGGTCGCGACGAAGTAACATAATCCAGTCGCAATGCCTAAGAAGTCGCCGAAGACGACCCCGGGGCTACTACCAAGTATTCGAGAGGTCACGGAACATAGAGGGTTGTTGATGGGCGGGACTCACTCCCAATACAGTACACAGAAACGGAGAAATGGCGTCAAACCAGAGAGGATTGCGGAGTATTCGTGTGCGCGACGGATGCGTCTCAAGGTATTATTCGGGGTCGTATCAGCATGTCATGTCGAAAATATTTCTTGTCATCGGCGCCATGTCTCGAAATGGAACAAGTAGAACGTCGAGCCTTTGTGGCGGTGGCAGGATGAGAAGTGCGATGATGATGATCGATCATCCCTTCGTCACGTTCAAACGTGAATGTTCTCGGCCATTCTGCTCTGCGCGCTCACTTTTATATAACGCAATTCCGATTTTCGCCAACGGGCTTGACCCATAATGTTTGGCTGTTGCGTTGCAGGTCGCGCTCTGCAGACAAATCTCGAGCTCATCGATGAGACTCATGCCGTATTCCAACTTGGAAGTGCAAGCACAATAAACCACGTCTGTGTGTTTAGCACAGCGCCCTTGCCCGATGGATACGGTGCAGCTGTGCATTTTCACTGGCCAGGCAAAGGCTTCCAACTTCTCGGAATGTAGGTTTATTTATCATTGTCTTGGACGAACCTCACTTTACCAATGTGCGTCAGGCTCTCAAACGATAAACCTTCAGCCATATTCCGCCTTCGTGGTACATTCTCTTCCACTTCGTCATACGGGGCCGCTTTCAACACGGATACCCAATCCATGGGCGGAGACGTGACCGCCGCCCTTGGTCTCTCCATCGAGCCCATCCATGCTATCGAGGCGCAATTACAAGCACTACCATCTGCGCTGGCGAAACCTAACGGTGGCCTTGCAAGTAATCCTACCCTTTTAGCGGAAAAAGTGGTCAAAAATCTCTTCAACTATCTCTCTGGATTCACTGGCGGCGGCGCCATGACCCCAGAAGTCGCCGTGCCCATGGGATACATCATCAAATGGTACGAAGGCTTCACAAACAAAGTCAAGTTGAGCGGCTTGGGTTTCTTGGAAAACGATGATTAGGACGATGACCTGCCAAAGACACGGACTAGTAGCAAGACAACACGTCCCGTACTGTATCGATACCCTTACTTGTAACCAACCTTGTAACTTTTCTGGCGAGAGGTGTACAATACCATGATTATGCCATGCATATGCTCACAGTAGGCTCACGACACTGGTTCGCAAACAGCTATGTTGAGGCCAACGACGATGATAAAGTCATGGTACTGATACATTCATTGATGTCCAATCCAATTCTGGCGTATCTACTGGGTAGCTTCAACAAGGCGCGCCTCAGCTTCTTTGAAGTTAACGACATTCCAGACGGCAGCCAGGTACTGAACACAAATGTTAGCGAGCGTAAAGAGCAATGAAACAATTGCGTACATCAGGCTTGACGTTCTTGTACTGGAGGTAGAAGGCCTAATCAACGTGAGTAAGATATTGGCAGCATCTTCCAGACAAGGTGAACATACATGCTCCCAAATGTCGATGCCAATGATGGGGACGTGAGCTTAACAGATGTCAGCGAACTGTATCGCGAGAAGGAAAGGCTATACTAACTGAGAAGGGGATCCTGGTTCGGGGTGGTGGCAATCTCCAGCTTCTTGGTGGACGGGTTGTAGCCCTAGATGGCGTCAGCTGCTGCACATAACGCGTGAACGATAGTCACGCACCAACCAGCCCCAGCCGCTACCCTGCACGGCGGCGGTCTTGGTGTTGAATTCCTTCTTCAACGCATCGAGGGAGCCAAAGTCCGCCTCGATGGCAGTCTTGAGAGGGCCGTCGGTGAGCTTGCCGCCATCGCCATTGGCGGGAGCCAAGTTCTTCCAGAACAGGGAGTGGTTGATGTGTCCTGTAAGCAAGACTAGTCAGCCATGGAAGTTGACTTGTAGTGCGGACAACACGCACCACCACCGTTGAACTTGAGTGCAGATTGGAGCCTGATGGACTCCTTCACAGAGAGACCCTTGGAATACGACTCTTCCGCGGCATTCAAGCCGTTCACATAGGTTTGATGGTGCTTTTGATGGTGCAGAGTCATAATCTCTTCAGAAATGTAGGGTTCCAAAGCCTAGCAAGCAGTCAGCATCCAAGAACCCCAGCGCAAATGGGTGAACGAACATTGTAAGCGTAGGGCAGCTCGGGGAGAGTGTGAATGCTAGCCGCCCTGGCCGCAAGCGAGCGGGAGAATGCGGGGCGCGAAACGGTGCGTGCAGCAAGAGCAAACATATTGAGGATTTGACAAGTGTAGTCGTAGTCAAAAGGCAAGCCTTATGAGAGTATCCGGTCAGCCACCTGCTTGAGCGTGTTTTGTCACATGCATCACGTGATGATGACATCATACCGGCCAGCGACTGGCCAATAGGCGTCCCGCCTTACATCCGTCACACCCAACGTCAAGACCGACAACATCCTGTTTCTGAATTTGGGCCAATGCCTCAGTAGTAAATTAAAGAGACTGCAGTCAGTTTATTATGCGCTCCCACGCAGGCACCTCATGTGTTGAATCTTGAAGCTTGCTGTGACTATGGTGTACTTTATTACGATTATCTCTGCTTCAAACAACATCAATAGACACCTGGTCCACACGACGTTGAACGTTCAACCAACGCTATGTTATTGATTGTACTAAGTAGTAGCATCAGAAAAGAGTTGTTCCGTGACTTGAGAATATAATATAAAGTGAATGATTTATGCTGGACCCATGGGACGGAAATATTATAGTTGCGGTAAGGCGTTGACAATGGTGCTTAGGACTTGAACAGACTGGGCGACGATCTAGCATTAGCTAGCCTTGAGTTTCCACTTGTCGAGCTCAAGCCTCTCGATGACGCCTCCCTACTACTGTGCTTCGAGTTTCTCGAGAATGTCGACGCTCCCTCTGAGCGGCTACGCAGATGTGCCGACGTATCATCACTGGCATACTGCCTCTGCCTTGCCACACCATCCCGGCTCTTCGAACGACCATACCCTGGGTCTTTCTCGTTAGTATAGTACGACGACGCATTGCTGCCATTGCGAAGCAAGGCGCGCTTCTCGTTGTGTTGGTCATACGAAGCTCGTGCTGAAGTAGCTGAGCGTTTCAAGCCCTCGACAACGTCCAAGACCTTTGGAAGGGCCGTACGTCGCGCCGCTTCCGTAAAGCGACTAAACGCAGGTTGGTGCCCTTCCGGCGGCGGGGGCGCGGCCGCAGTGATTCGTCCATTGGACACAAATTCTCGGAACATCGATGGCTCCTTGGCTGGAACGGTTCTGCTGCGAGGTGTCACTGAATCTATGGTGAGGTGAGTGGCGGGGCGGCATTTGGGTTAGTGACGAGCGCACCGTCTGCATATCCTCCCGGGCGGTCAAAGATTGGCTCTTTGCGGAGTGGGCCTGCAATGTCATAGTCGGTCCCTGGTACGCCCACGAATTTTTGGTTGGTCTTGGGGTCGGTGTAGGTGTAGGTACGCGTGTCGGCGTCGTATGCGGTTCGTTTCAATCCGCCCAGGCGGTAATGATCCTGAATCGTAAGATGAGTTTCGCTCATAGAGTAATGGGAAGCGTACATCGTCAAATTGTGTCCAGCGACCCATGGCTGAGCACTGAGTACTGGGTTGTGGTAGTAAGAGGCCAAGAGCCGACTCGTGGCTGGGGCAATGGATATGGGCGGATGACGCATTTCATATTCCCGCAGCATGTGTGGGTCAGCGCTTGAAGCCTTCGACTAGGACTCGCTTGGGATTCCACTCGTTGTTGGATATAGACAAGACCACCATAGCACCGATACTCCGAGAAAGAACAAGACGAGCTCGTGTAGTCATAAAAGTGTCATGATTTTTGTCGTTGAAGGTAGGCAACAATCCAGTGTCTATAGACAGCATAGAACAGTAGGGCAGAGACCATGACGCTGGGGATAATGACCTTTGCGCCCAGCGCAGAGGTTTCGTGTTCAACCTAGACATATAAGCCAACAGATTGATGAGATACTGGACAAGGACTTACAACCGATGTAAACGGGGACAGTATGGGGATCGTAAAGTGCGATGGAAGGAGCCAGTGGTGGTGCTTTGGTTTGGGTTCGTTGTATCGCAGACCCATGTAGACCACAAGCAGGCATAATAGAGCTATTGTGGCAAAAAGTGCCCACTGATGGAGGTGAGTACTCAGTAAAGGCAGGGCACACAGAGCGCGCACTAAGAGTTTCTCCATTCGTAATAGCTTGTCTTCGTTTGCGCGCATGAGGTTCGAGCGTTCACGCTATATAGAATGAGTATATTCCCTACGCAGATATGATACACCACGCACCTCTCGCTTCATATCCTCTGAGTACGACATTGCACGCATCTCTTTGTGGTGATCTGTACGCGCCTTGAGCAACGCTTCAGCCGTCAGAGCGCGCGCGGCCCAGTATTGCTCGATTGCCGTGCGAGGCGTGATGTCGTTGACATTGAGCGACGTTACATCCTTCGTCCTGCGAGGAGAGGTTGCACTTGATGTTACAGACATGGTATTTGAGCTTGTCGCCATTGTGGGAAAAGGCCTTCGTAGAGATGGGGTATAGTGTTTTGTGAAGGTCGCAAACGGGGAAGAAAGCGGACTAAATCCCTGCTCGGAGAATGAGGTTAGAACCAACACGATCACGCCCACGTGCATTGCACACCATCAAGATTCACCGTGCCATCAAGCTCAAGAGTCAAGCTAGTCAAGACGCGGCCATGACCGTCTGACGTCCATCGTTGGTCGCATCTGCCAAATTCACAGGGAGGACGAAATTTAAGGACGAACTTCTCCCGCCAGACTACATGATTCCTCTATACGTCGAGTCTATGTAGACTCCAAATGCAACCAGCTGCACCCAACGTTCGACGTCCTAGAGCCATCTCAGATGATGGACTTTTCATTCAAAATGGACTGCGCTGGAATACTACTAGGCCTTCTGGTGTAACACAAAACTTCTTGATCTCATCCTCCGGAATAACACACAATGAGGACAAATGATATGGGATTTTACGAGGGAAAAGGCAACCTTCTTGTGAGTATCTGCAAGGAGGATATGGTCATTCATTGGTGTGCCATGGCGATGCCGGGATCGCTACCCTTGATACAGCGAGGCGGCCCTCGACGCCTTCAGGCGAACCGTCCGTTGGCGTTGGCAACATTTGTACATCGTACATTCGGTTTTTGAAGACAGGGGTTCTCTGAATAGTTTTTCTTTGCTTTTCCAATGCATTGAGCCTGCTCGAGCTCGCAACCTGCTCATCGACATCTCAGGACATCTCCCATCCGAAAAACAAAATAGACGCGATCGCGCCCATGTGCTGCGTCGGTCTCAATCGAGTTGTCGGGAGTCGGGACGTGATTATTAATTATATTTATTGCACCCTTCCGCCCTGCTTCCGCCGCATCTATGAATTCTCGCTGCATTTCGTAAGGCGTCCTGCGTATCGCTGCATAATGCAGAAGGCCTCACTGCCAGACGCCCCGACGCCGACATCGTGTTCTTGTCGAAGCAAGGTAAGATGATTTTTGATCACCGTTTCAATTGTGTACCTCGCGACCAACAGGAGGCACATTCATTGTCCCCGATTGGAAATTGTGCTTGGTTTTCATACATGATGGCAGTGAAGTCTCGCGACAGACGACTCCAGTTTGCTGGAGTGTTTGCTATGTTATAGTGTTCCCAAAGTCTCCAACTTTCAATTGGATGCGTTCACTGGTTCAAGTTGACGGTGTCCGGAAGCACATTTGCCTTATCGCAGCAACTTGATTTTCGTCCCGTCTGTCATGACGCGTGCAATGATGAATGCCTTGTTTTTCTCAGCTTGAATTCGCAGGCAGGACTTTCTCCTGACCACCATCCACTTCCTGCCATTCCCACCCCACGGTCCACCATGTCTTCCGACTTTACGCCTCCCCGTCCCTCCTTCCTCGTCGGCGACAGAGGAAGTTTTTCTAGCCTGGAAAGCTCAGACTCGGACAGCACCCCTCAAAGCCAGCGCTTGACTGGCAACTCACGCCGCTCGAGGCGTCGACTATCCCAGGAGCATTGGGAATCTCCCTACAGTGCACAAGATTTCCCGCGGTCACCAACCTCAGCGACACCGATGGTCCCAATGGTTAGCCCGACGTCGCCGTCTGTCTCTTTCTCGTCGCGCGTCCCACCATCGTCGTTCCGTGCTGGTGTGCTGCCATTCCAGAGCCATGCAGGAAACCCTGACCCTATCGGCCCCTCGTCGCGCCGCAATTCAGCCGACAGCCTCAACAGCGCCGCCGGAGGCGGGCACAGCCAGTCCAGCCATACGCAGCCGATATCCCCGTCCACGGATAATGTGCACGTTCCCGCAGTGACAGGCATGATGACCCCGAATGCGAGTGCGCGCAATCTCCCTCGCACCTCCTCAAATGCCTCCTTCCGTGCGCCGTTCCTGTCGCCGAACTCGCGTCCCGGCTCAATCTGGAGTCCACCCTCTTTTCCTTATCTCAATGCTGGCCAGGACACGCCAGCAGGCTCGTCGACAGCGCTTGCGACCGCTATGGCTAAGGGGAAGCCGTTGGCCGCTAGCACCAGGCTGCCGGAGAAACTCACAAAAGAGGAGAAACCTTGGTTGATGAAGAATGGCGGTCGCTCCCGCGCCAGCTACTGGCTCACGGTTATGTGCATTCTTATCGGTGTTGGATGCGCTGCGGTCATCGTCTGGCGCAAGATCGCAGACGTTCGCCTCCTCAAAGACAGTGACTTGTGCGAGGTTCTCAACGAAGATTGGAGTAATGGCATCTCGGACGATGTTTGGGGCCGTGACGCCGAGCTGGGTGGCTTCGGGTACGCGTACATCTACATCGTCCTCCTGTTGTCTGCTCACACGTATCCCGCAGAAACGGTGAATTCCAGGCATGCACAACCGAAGACAAGAACGCATATATTCGCAACAACCAGCTCTACATCATGCCTACCCTCATGTCCGACGATATCAGCAGGGACGATATTCTCGACGGCTACACGTACAAGGTGGACGGTTGCACGTCAGGCAACAAGACTGCCTGTTCCATCAAGTCCAACTCTAAAACGTACACCGTCGTCAATCCGGTCAAGAGCGCCCGCCTGACGACTAAGGGAAAGAAGACCATCAAATATGGCAAGGTTGAGGTGCGTTTGTCAGCGTCCCATTGTTTGCACAATGTGCTTACGTGAGTCAGGTTCGCGCGAAACTTCCCCGTGGCGATTGGCTCTGGCCCGCCATTTGGATGCTGCCCAACTCGGACGATCCTTATGGCAAGTGGCCTATTGGTGGTGAAATCGACATCATGGAGGCGCGCGGGAACGGCCCCGAATATGGCGCTCAGGGTGTTAACTATGTTCGCTCGTCGCTCAACTACGGCCCACTCGAGTCGTAAGCCACATACTGAGCCCTCGTGATTCGAGCTAACGAAACTTTCAGTCTAGTCACCAAGATTTACGGCTGGTGGCAAGTCAAGCGCAGTAGCTACGCCGACGATTTCCACACGTACACCATGGAGTGGTCCAAGGACTGGATGCGTTTCTACATCGACACCCGTCTGCATGCCATGCTCGACCTCACGATCAAGAAGGAGTCTGACAGCTTCTGGGAGCGCGGAGACTTCCCTGCAACCGCACAGAACGGCAGCACCGAAGTGGTGGTGAAAACGCCGTATGGGTATGGCACGTACATGGCGCCGTTCGACCAGGAATTCTACCTTATACTAAACGTTGCTGTTGGCGGGACTAGTGGCTGGTTCCCAGACGATATTGGCAACAAGCCGTGGTACGATGGCTCGGATAGGGCCATGACGGACTTCGCAAAGGCGCAAGATACTTGGAGCGCGACCTGGCCCTCGAGTGAAGACCAAAGGGCCTTCAGAATGTGCGCCTGCTTCTTACTTTTCATAACTTCCATCGTGCTGACATATTTCCCAGCGATACCGTGAAGATGTGGAAACTCAAAGATGGCGGCTCATGCTGAGCATACTACGCCAACAACACACGCTCGTTGCTTGCTCTCTTTTACCTAATTATACCCGCTGAGACGTTGCTTTCGTCGCTAGCTCCCTATACATTCAACAAACGCTCAATTGCTTGCTGCATTTTACAAATACGTATTGCTTGCTACTTCATAGACACGAACCGAAGACACACATGGACCTTGCCATACTGTATCAGTACGAATGTTGTAGCTTTCTACCGTAAATTTTTTTCTGGTACGCGTACCTAGTAGCGGGGCAATAGAAGTATTGGTCCGCCGAATTGCCTCAAGCTGCAAACTGGCCTACGTCAAGAGAAAAGCAGTCAATCGGTCACAACGCATTTCTGGAGTGCATGTATCCTGTGAGTTAGATTAATGTATGTCCCCACCTCTATTCGACGACTGAAATTGATAATCTTCGTAATTCCTCGTTACAAAACTTCGGCACAGCAGGGCATGGAAGGGGAGTGAAGACCGGCAGCCGCGTTCGCTGCGCACTGGGCGTTGCCAAGCTGGACGATTTCCCGAACCCACGGCCTAGGGTCATCCAACAGTCCCAGAGATGCATTGGGAAGAAACACATCGAGGTAAAGTAGCAATATATCCATTATAAATGTTGTCAAAAGATTATGTACAGGTCCACGGTCCTGCGCAAGTAAGAGAAAACGAATGGCAGTCGTACGGTCGTTATAGTCCGGTGCGAAACAGAGTGCAATAAATAGGTTTCTGTTTGTTGAATATGAATGGATGGGCAGACCGTCGAGCGGGGAACGTACCGGGTTATAGCAGTATATGTGCTCCAAGCAGTGCCGACATGAAAGCGACTGCAACTCCATATATAGCCCCGTTGCTGAGCGAGGACCTCAAACCGATGGCGCCGTCCGGGGTTTCTGATGCCGATGACGACGGGCTCGATGATGTGTGCGATGCACTTGAGGAGTGGCTTGAGCCGGACGCCGAAGAGGATGTTGAGGAGCTCGTGGGGACGGATGTGACGGTGAATGAAAGGGAAGTGCTCGTGCTTGCAAGTGCGCAAAAGTCGCTTGCGAGGCCCTCTGCCTGTTGCAGTTCGCCAGGGCACCCGCTATTGCCGTTCGCGAGCACACAGTCGGTGAGAGAATTTTCAAAGTCGGTGTTCCCGCAGTAGCAGTCGACCGCAGCGACGGAAGAGCAGTTGGCTGCGCTTATGGCGAGCTGCAGACAGGTTGAGACGCATACCGAATATCCACTGAGTGTAGGCAGTTGTGCCGTCGTGGTAGAGCTCGCACTCCCAGAGACTGACCCGCTCCCACTTATCGACCCTGTGACACTTCCCGAAGGCTGGCCAATGGCGGTGCCCGTCGCACTACCCGTTATACTGCTTGTGACGCTGGCGGAGGATTGCGCTTGGGCCAGGATAGGAAGAACAAGAAGTGACAACGAAAATGGTAAGGACAGCATCTTGAGTTTGATGCGTGTAAGTTTGAGATGAATGGCAACAAGTAAGGAGCAACTGAGGGATGGCTTGCCGCGTTGCCGATCTATCATAGATGCCGGGTTTCTCACGCTCCCTACTACAGCGTCGATCGTCAAGAACAAAATGCACACAACTACGTTCTCGAAAGCTTTGCGAAAGCCCTTCATAGACGTGATAAAAAGACTCAAATCCCGTGAAAAGGAGAGTCATTGCCAGATGCGAGCGTATCAATGCATCAACATCATCCACAGCGCAGGCCTAGTCACGACGCCGGATTGGGGGCGTTCAGTGGTATGGGTCGGTTTAACAGCAGAAGCTTTCTAGAGAATTAGATATTGTGCACCAGAGAATGGCCAGCTGTGAACGGTACGGTGTGCTCAGGAGGATGACGCAGAAGTATACATACAATGACATATGTAACGGCGAGAAGCGATTAAGTCAAGCCTGTGGATGTGGAGGTCATCAAATGTATTGTAATACTTTGACCACAACGTTCTGAATCGCGAGCATAAGACCGAGCATACGCCCGTATTCAAGGGACGCCACATAGCAAGCGAGCGCGACGCACAGCCTCCCACTACATATCTTGCCCACGTTATGTATTATTCATGCGTAGTAGAATAAATTCAACCTCTTCGAGCAGTATTGAGGCAGTAAATAGAGCAAGCACCAACGCGCCTTCCTCCCGGTGCCCTCTCATGGCATCAAGATTGATCCGTAGCGTCAGACACTTGCGGGGCCGAATCGGCGCCTTCAATGGACCCTCGACTAGCCTTCTCAGATGACTTTAGCTCTGTGTCAACTCGAATCCCGCTTCCCCGCTTGGCCGCCGTCTGCTTTCTTGACCTGATAACCGCCCCCGACATCGCCAACGCAAGACAGTATCGTCAGATTAGGACATGAAGGTCTTGTCTCGGAGCTCAGCTGCTCGGCCATGGCGCGCGCCCTGCCCCACGACAAGGGCGCGCGTGCGGCATTTAAGACGACGACGGTGACGGCGCCGGGCCATACAACGCGCCGGGAACAGAATTTGAACTTCCTTCGATCAGGAAAAACTGCTTTGAACTGGCAGTGGCGGACTCGAAGGCTGGGAAAGGAGTCCCTAGATTCTTGTGGGCACATTTGTAGTGAGTGTTGGTAGGATTGTCATCTTCGAGGTGCGTTCGCCGTCCCGCCATTGGGGATAGCCTTTTGATCATTCCCCAGACCAGGCGCACAGGCGATTTGTTTGAGCTCGGTTAGGCACACAACCGACCACTAGAACATCAAGAACGACAACGGCGAGATCACACCCAACCATGCATCCTATCCCTGGACACTGCTGTTTGAACCCCATCCGGTTGGACGCGTCCAGCCGCCATGTATCAACGGGTCGACTGGAATCACTCGATTCCAGGATAGCAAAGTGGCGGATGTCTCCCTCTCCGTCGCCCTCTGCCTATCGTCGCCCCCCGCCCCCCACCACTCGACTGCTCGACACTAGCCGCATCCAGGACGTCCTCACGAGTCACCCCTACGACGGCCATTGACCCTGCCTTTCCTGTGCGTAAAGGCAAAATCCTCGATATTTCCCGCACTATGAAGGCTCAGCGGGCGGCGCTCCTATGTTGGTTGTGCAATGGTGTGCCATGCTCTGGTGCGTCACAATTCGTCATAGAATTCTTGACATCTGTATAGAGGACAGAATAGTTGGAAATGGGACTCGGAGACCAACTCCACCCTTGGATTTAACGAACCCTGACGAACCACTGGCACACCGCCTCCGTCTACACTCCATCTACAGAATCGTGTGATTTTGTGGGCAGGGCAGGGAAGGGCCGGTCAGTTCCAACGGTCGTCTGTAAATACACGCCTGGAATATAAAATCAAATTCTGCGCTGAGCGATTGAATAACTGACTCGTATTACCAAGATTCAATTGTTCGTTGGAGGGTTTCCATTCAAGCCTTCATGATTAGATCGTAAGTGCAACGGTTGCGGGCTCTCGCTGGGTTTGTCATGCCCACCAAGACATGCCCTTCGTCGAGTTTGTTGGCAACATCGTCAAGTTTTCCGCTGCAGAATTTGAGCAGGGCCGTCCCTCCGATCTCTTATCGAGAGCTTTGCGTCACATCTCGCAAGCAGGAGTATACAAACTGAAGTTCACAGGAAACTTTCCTTGCTACTCCCGACACTGCTGGTCATGTCCAGTCCCTTCACTTACAAACATGGGCCGCTCAAGGGTTTGACTGTTAGGACGGCCCTCAGGGTCCTACAGTCGCCCGTTATAGGCAGAAAGTGGGTAACAATTTCCATGCTGAGGATGGAATAACGCTCACCAATGTCACCAGACTCTCGCAGCTGCAGCGAGCACACTTGACGGCAAGCAGCAAAATGGACGTGCGCCCCATTGAGCCTCCTGCTGTGGTCCAGATACAATTCTTTGAAGTAAATCCCGACAACGGGAGCGAGCGCGAGCTTCTGAATTACAGGTGTGTCTTACACGTTTTTCCAGCTCGTGCCGCTGATCCGAAAGGCTACAAAAGAGATTATCAGCTGCATGATGGTCGCACACTTATACAAGCACAGCTATACAAGGTGGATGTCAGCAAGGACGGTCGTTCTGAGGGTATACTATCCCTTTACAAGTCCGCCGGTGTCCTGTTAACAATGTTTAGAGGAGCAAGCCATTCATGTGATTTCCCCGGACAACATACCAGTGTATGCCAGCCAAGAGTGCACATTGGCCTTGCTGCATGGCGAGATTTTTGAGAGTGCCTTGCAACTGCACTGGGAAGACCGGGATATGATGGTCTGCCCGTTTGGGGTGAGCGCTATCCACTCCGGTCTGTCTGAGGTGTTCTAACATGCCTATGTGCCGCAGCTTCTGTCGGTGCGCGAGGAGGGCCACTTTGTACTTTCGTTCCGCGCGTTCAACATAGGAACATCGGCGACCACGGAAGCGCAAGGTCCTATTTCGGCAATGGCATGGAGCGAGAAGTTTACGATTGTCGCATCGAAGAAGGCAACTGCGCTGGGGACATCAACACCGTTGACGCTTGTTAGCCTGCAGTCCTTTCCTTAATTCATGCCTGAGGGCTGATGACCACATAGGCGTTGTCAGATATCACGTCAAGAATCACGGCCAGGTCTACGCTGAGAGCGACGAGATCCAAAACAAGAAAACGGCCCGCCGACGAAGACGACGCAAGGGATGACGAAGACGAGGATGATCAAAATGTCAGTACATCTGACGGCGGATGAGCAAATATCTGTCGATAAGTTGGTCAGGGAAGGTAGCTACCAGTCAGTCGCCCCATATCTCCTTCTTGGTTCACGTCTATAGTAGCTACGGCGTCGCAGCACTCCCGCAGAACCCTTGGAACTATGCTTGTACAAAGATAGTATGCGAGAACACTCACATGTAGTGTAAGTGAATTAACAACATGGAGCAGCCCATCACCGTCAAGAGCGTAGCACCATTGTTGAAGCTTGGATGATGAAAACCATCTCCCACGTGTTGTTCAACACTTGATCGCTTCTCGTGTCCTCATGTCGCCGTGCAGCAGTCATCTTGTTGTTTCCGTGGTTGGCGACGAGCGCACACAGAAAGTTCATGAACACAGATGCAGTTCATCGTGTATGACCTGGGACATCCTGCGATTTTGCGCACCAGTTGAGGGAATCCGTAAGATGCTCGATATTCGAATACATAGTAGTAGTACTACAAGTTTCTACAACGAAGAGAAGACATGTTGAATTCATTTATACAATAGAGCCAAACGGGACAGAGTTCGACATGTCTGAATGCCGCCACTTTCCGTCTGGACTGGTTGGCGACCGTAATTCTGCAAGAGGGTACGCGCTCTGCATAATATCAATAAATGCTGCGTCCACCCTCGGCGCGTCTTACCTTTCCGATTCCTGCTTCATTTTCTACCGGGGTTCCAGCGGTATCCAACCGGACGACTCTAGATTGCGATTTCCTAGAATTTGAGTTGTTGGTTGCAGCAGGACCACTGGAAGTCGTTGTGATTGGGGTAACGTCAGCGATACGCTTCCTGGCTATAAGCATCGCCAGAAAGGATATCACGTAGAACTTCGTGAGGAGCACCTCGAGGCTGACGAAGACGAGTGTGTCCGGCATGGTAATGAATGTCAAGAGGCAGGCCATGGAGCATGCGCTGCGATTCTATAAGTTATGCGAAGAACAAGGAGACGGTGAGGGAGACGTACCTTGTCGCGAGCCCGGATACGAGAACGAGACGCATGAGAATGACCACCTTATTGTTTGTCCTGCAGCTAGGTTTTAGTTGGGCGCCATATGAAAGGGAGCTAGGTGTTTACCCAGAAAATCCAGACGCTGTTTTCGTGAGCTGAAGGTAGTAGCACATCGACAACGCTATCATAATGTCGATAGCAGTAGCGAGCGCAAATGACGCATCAACGGCCCACTGGAAGGTTGTGTAAATCACGCTAGCGTTTCTGAGAAATATTTCGCGAAAGACCTTCATGTTCTCGAGATCGCTGAAGTTTACGATGACTGCACTACGGATAGCCTAAGGTCAGACCAGTCCCCGTAGCATGTGAAAGCAAAGCTCACGATTTGTATGCAAGTACTTGAGCGAGGCATCAGTGGGAAAGTCGCAGAGGCGAACGGAATGTTATCACCTATGCCAACGGCTGTTGGGAAGACGATTGGTATAAACAGTGCGTACTGAGAGGAAGGTGTTAAACGCACCTGCCCCTACAGCAACGCAGGCCAGCACTATGTATGGGAGCAACTTGTAGAAGTGCTGCCCGACTGTGTATCAATCAGCGTTTGCACTGTATGTATGTCGATAGTTCGCTCACGCTTCCATATTCGAATCGCATACAACCTGTGGATGAATCGGGATGTGAGCATAACGTCTAGGCGTTGAGTTGGAACAATGTACAGTTGGACCCCAATGATAATTACCACCTTGTACCAGTTAGCATAGAAAAACGACAATCATAACAGTGCCTCCTACATTCACTGAAATTTGCGCCTGCACCCAACTGTCAGTCACTTCTTCCGAGACACAGGCTTCGGCATACCTTGAAGCTCCTATGCAAGTCAAGAATTAGAAGATAATCGAAGAACGCGGTAGAAGACGTACCACACTACCGTGTCGAGCTTCTGGAATTGACCATATTGTTTGACGACATAATGGTATACAGCATGAATGGTGAGGGAAAGGTGGAACGCATCCAATAACCTGTGTGTCGAAAGTGAGCATCCGCTTCCTGCCAGTACTGACGTCCACAGACCATAGTACGAGAACCTAGAGTGCGAGAACATGAGTGGTCAGTGCCTCTGTAAAAAGGGAGGAGAGAACACACAGAACATCTGTACAACCACCAATCCTTGGAGTAATCTCTGTAGTATATGTACGCCTGCAGGAGAGCTATACCTGAGAGGCTACGACAAGAAGTAGCGGTCAAATCGAGCCACATCCACTTGCAAACGAAAAAAAAACACTCACAAGGCGGAGAAGACGAGCCCGAGGAGCGCAGCACCGAGTGTCGCGTCCAACATCTGAGACGACGGAGAGGCTGGATCCACATTTAGGGAGCTCATGCTGGAAGGAGGCGGGAGGAAAGGAAGCTGACCATCTGATGACCGGAACGGTTAAGCTCATATTTAAACGCATGAGCGTCTTCGAGCTAGTCTAAGTCTTTAGGGGCGTGCTCAGAAGTCAATTGGAATCCGATGGCGGAGGCGGAATAACGATCATGGCGAGCATGAAGAAATTGGCTATTCATCTACCCCGCACTAGAGATGTTCTGGTGGACGATTCCTTTGGCTGGCTAACCTAATGGCCACACAGCGTTAAAGAGGGGCGAGTGGACATGTCAGACAAACTGCGTAATGTTGTGTCGGAAGAGCGAGCTCCCTCGAGCCGCGGACCAGTGTTGTATAGGGGCGGTCAATGATGGATGTCAAGAGTGATCCCATTCTCCAGTAGCAGACACAGACGATAAAACGAAACAGGGAATATTCAGCAAGTAGATATACAGATTAACTTTCCCTAGGGTGTAATTAGCTGGACGCATGGTGCTGTAATGACAAAACTCACAGCTTCGCATCCGGCTTGACCACCTTGCCCACAATCGCATAGCGCTTCTCGAAGAAAGCGTACCACTCATTCAGCGTCTTCTCATCCTTGGGATCCATGCCCTCGATGTTGTCGATCGCGTCCTCAGGTTTCAAGCTGCTCATCCCGAGGCCTCTGCTGCCATCCTTGCCGGTGAAGACAGAGTAGCTCTTCCCGGGGCCGTACACGTCCGCCTTGCGTGTCACATCGAATACAGTGCCCTTGATAGCGAGGTAGATGCCCGTTTCTGGTGTTTTGTATTTGGAAAGCTCTTCAGGTGTGTAGGGAGTGTCCAGCGGCGCAGGGAGGTTCTCAGCGGCGGGCTGCATGATTGTCTTGGGTTCTTCGTCGGGGACAGTGTTTGCTGGCGGAACGGGAGGCAGTGGTGGTGCCGTGGAGACGAACGAGATCGCAAAGGGGACAATGAAGAGGCTAGCGATACCCACGTAGGCGTACCAAGGCAAGTTATAAACGTCAGACCAACTCAACTCCCGCATTGGTGGTCGCCGTGCGAAATCACGAGTCTCCGGGCGTGACGTAGCACGGGCATCGGCCCGGTGTATGCACAAATCCATTTGGGCGCCACACTCGCACATTGAAAGTGCGCTGAGCTGAGCTCTTGTTAATATTATTCAACGGAAACTAATGTTTGCATCTTGGAGATCAAGCAGAAAAGGCGTAGCGCCACTCATGTGGAATTCGGTCCGCGCTATTGGTTCCTGATCTACCACGTGCATAAACTGCCTGAATCCGGAACCCTCCGCGTACCTCGAGCATCACAGTGACCACCATGGCCATCCTCGACTACATCGCGTCGTTCCTGCCCACCGTCCACGCCGAAGAGGAGGAGGAGGAGAAGACGGAGGAGACCCAGGACGAGGAACCCGCCGCTGCCGAGGAGGAGGAAGAGGAAGAGCCAGAGGATGTTCGTCGTTTTCGTTGCTGTCTACCGCCTCTCTAACATGGCACACAGGAACAACCCGTCATCCGTGAAGAGTGCAAGGAGTCTGCCAAGTGCAAGGCACTGACAGAGCACTTCACCCACTGTCAAGAGAAGGTTGAGGCAGGCGAGGGCTACAAGGGCGAGGACTGCGTCGAGGAGCTTTTCCAGTGCGTAGCCTGCTCCTTGACGCCTTCATAGTGCTCACCCTCATACAGCATGATGCACTGTGTGGACGAGTGTGCTGGACCCAAGCTCTGGGCCAAGCTCAAGTAGACTGTCAGTCTCAAGACCTTCGATCCCTTGCTTGCCCTCACATGTTATACAGACTTTTCAAAATCACATAGTTCTGTTTCTCCTCATCAGCATCTCTCAATCTTTCCGGAACATAGAGCAGGCTACGGCATCACTCACTGTAACTGTCGTTAAGTGTCTACACCTAAGGGCTAATGCTCCATACCGGGGTTCTGGTCGGCGCCTCCATTACGCATCCCTTTGCAATGAATTACGAACGACGGCCAACATGGCAGCATCTGACAGCTTCGTACCGCCAACGCACCTATACTCATGCACACCACACTGCACACGAGCAAAGGGCTAAGAATCCCCGAAAGTATCAATGCAAAATACCAAATCTACAAGCTATTGGATGGTGCGTGGCTCTGAGCTGGCCGCACACCGAGAAGCGCCTAGGCCTTGAATGGGACAGGGATATGGTTGGGCAAAACCTCGCGCTCGTCGTCATCCCCGATAGGCGTGTTGTTGATCCTGCCTGGGCGGGTAAGGCCAAACGTTGTGGCATAACTAAGTGGGAAGCGGCGCCTCGGCTTGAGCATGTTAGACACGACCGAGCTGTTCAGGCTGCCGATGACCACACGTCTCTCTGTGGACGGCCTTTTCAGCTTGAAGCCGCCGACGGACTTGCCTTTGCCTGCAATACATGTAAGTATGGTCCTGCTGAGAGAAGGGCGGAAAATGCGCCTTTCAAGGGACTGTCGTCTGCCGCTATGCCTCTCGCCTTGAAAGATGGGCGCCTGGTGGCCTTGGGCGAGCACGGTTTGCGTATTCGCGGACGCCTACGCCAAATGGTCGAAATCGTGCGACATTTCGGTAGCTTGGGCTTTGCAGCGGGGACGAGGCAGATGGAATAGGTGGATACGATGCTCTGGAAAACGCGTTAGTCCATCTAGTTGTCAAACCATTGAGGTGCTCTTGCAGTAATGAGTCCAAGAAAGGCGATGAACCAAGAGTAGAGTAGGATGTGCAAGGCGAGCATACCGAACGAATGTGGTGGTAGTTGGTTGATGATTTTACAAGGCACGAGCAAACCTTTTGGGCTTAAATGCAACTGGACAACAAATGCTAATCCATCTCAGAGTGACATAGTAGAAACTTGGGGATGCTTCGAAGCCAGGACGTCATGAAGTTCATGCGTATGCTTGTTTTCGAGTCGTCAATATTTCAATCGTCCCACCCTCGTCAGTCTCTGCCACTGGTCGGGCTGCTAATCCCAATTTTTGTGGCGCTCATCATCTTCCATTGATGGACGCGATCGACAGGACAACTCCGCTGGTTGACTTCAAATTCTCACGACGATGACTACTGTCCCTCTTTAATGCTGTGTTTATTGAAAGACGGCACTAGATGAACACCAAAAAGTTTTGATTGGAACTCGACTGGAGTCTTGGCTATGGCTGGATATCTATGGGTAAATCCGTATCGACAATCATAGCGAAAACAGTCCTCCGTGAGTAGGAAAATATTGCCTATGTATCACGAGTAACAGGGATGGTGTACGTATAGTCCACGCTCCATCATATAGTATTGAACCCACAGGGAATTTCTTCAGAATCTCTGCTCCTCTTGGATGCGTAGCGCGTCGAGGTGCTCATTCGTCCTCGTCCTCGAACATGTCGTCATCTTCATCCTCCACTCGGTCAATGGATCTTTTCTTCCGCGGCACAGTCCTTTTGCGAATGTTAGAGGCGATCTCTGACAGGGCCTGCTGGCGAGTTAGTCGCTATGAAGTATGTCGGGGCAACAACGTACGTTCGTCAAGTCAGTAGAAGGACGGAGCGCAAATGGCTGCTTGGAAGGGAAAACCTCGAAGGTGTCGCTCCAAGATCTTGCCAGTATGTTGCTCTGGGGAAACTGCATTCCCGACGTCCCCACGGCAAATGCTATGAAATGTAGGACGAAGATGCCCTCCTCGCGCACAGCCAAATTCTATCAACGACACCATTGTTAGGTAAAGTCTACGCCAGAGGTGAATTGTGCATACCCCAAAAGGGCATACGAGAATGTCCCTGCCCTTCCAACGACGCAACTGTAGGGCACTCACAAACTTGTCGCCGTACAGGTAGAGTGCAGTACATTCGTCGCTTTCACGTATGGGCGTGCCACTACGGGGCTCGGTATAGATTATTTTCTTGTCCGAGTTGCCAGCTGCGATGATGTTAGCTGCAAAATACTAACGGGTAGGTGGGCACTCACAGGATCCGCCCTCGACCTTGTACAGGAGAGCTTGTACGATGGTACGGCCATCGTCAAGCTGATAGGCGCTGCAGTACAAAGATGCATCGCTTGAGCCAAAAGGGCGAGAGCGTAGTAGTTCAGCACGTACTCGTAGTCGACGATCTCTGTCTCCTCCAATGTCCTTTCGTTCACCTCGAAGAAGGTTATTTGAACCACTGGTGGTGGGTCGATAGTCCGCACGTCCATTCTTCCACTTGCGTGTGCATGTATTAAGCTCGATATTCTGCAGGAAGTTTAGGTGTCGCCCCAAAGGCATACGGTAAAGACTGACTTGCGTCCCTTTTCAGCAGACTGTAGCACCTCCAGCCGGGCCCGTACTGTCATCCCTGCAAAAGGGCCGTGCGTGTAATGAAGCACAGGATTCTCAATCATAGTGGAATATAGGAATGGTGAATGGTCTTCCACCTGAGTCGTCTTCACATAGTTTTATAGCTCAGGCTTGCAATAGTCCGGTATCAAAAATCCGCACTGTGTCTGTTCGTAATATCCAAGTCCCAGCGACCTTCATACTGTGCCCGAAGACGGAGCTGCAGGAAACCACATGTTTCTGAATACTGAGACAGCAATGGGCCAGCGGGCGAGTCCGCGCGAACTATGGCACCTATTGTCTTGCCAATATCCACAACAGGAAATGATCTTGATAAGCCTCATAGTTTCCTGCCATCATCCAGGTAGGTGGCGCCGTGGCGGCTTCTCCCACAATTGGCTGGGACTACGCCCGGGAGACTCCGTGCAATGGTTCATGGATATACTGGTATACAAGTTGCGTATGAATAGGCAGAAGTGGGTCAATGGGACACGGTGTAATGACGCTGGGCTTCAATGTGAACTATTTAGGAATACTAGATGAAGCTTACGGGTACTGAATCGTATAAGGCCGTGAACGTGTAATAGCCGATGGAGTTTCCTCGATTGGCATAGCGGTATCTTTCTAGCATCACCGTTGAACGGTATTTGTGTGACAGATACAGTAGCCTTTTGAACAAATCACCACCCAAAGAGCTTCGGACGTTTCAGTGACCGGCGTGATGAACCAGCGGAAGGGTGTATATATCGTACTTGTCAATTGCTGTATTTTATGAGAGGCTTTGGGGTATTCACCTTGTTCTGTGCCTCTGAATAATATAGGCCTTGCCAAACCACCTAAGCAGACATATCCACTCTGAAATAGTAGCGTTGATTTTCACCTAAATTGATAGAAACCTCATCTCAAGTTATGCGTAACCACTCCGCGGCAAAAATTGTTGCAACCACTTCAACTTTGGAAAAATAGGGCTCTTCGATGGAGCGGCAGTACCGCCTGAGTGAGACTTTTCGCAGCGGGTGCGCTCCAAATGGGAGAAAGGCGAAAGACTCATGTCTATGCAATGTGTACGAGAAGAACTCTGGCGGAGACGGAGTTGATGGTGAGCTCGAAATTACTTAAAGACAACGTTGAACGTGCACGCCTCTCCGAGTCCCTAGTAGTACAACTCTGGGACACTCTGGATCTTCCGCGTCGATGCCCGCACCTTGGCTCAGTTACAAGGAGATGGTGTTTTTTCAGGGTGAACACGCTGTAGAAGGTCCTCGTTTTTTTGGCTCTTCCGCTACGCTGTCTCGGTGAATTCTTGGCACTTCACTCGAACCTACGGTGAATTCAAGAACAACGGATCATGCCGCTCGGCATCATCCCCAGGATCGGGCAATCGGGACGGTGGTCGGTCGCCGGGCACGTGAGTGACTCCTTCCACGGCCACTTTCTATTTCAATTTGGCGTGGTTGGAATCCAGCCCACATAAAATGTCCACATTATTGCCATTCCACACGCATATACTCAATGAAATTCACGATCCATCCACCTCTGAACTCGTTATCCTGGGGCGTGGCTTGGGCCTTCGACGCGTCCTCTGCACGCTCATGAAGATATACGACTCTACGCAGAACCTGGTGTTGGTCGTGAACGCGACTCAGCAAGAAGAAGGCGAACTCATCGAAGAATTGCAAATAATGGGATGCCGGAAACCTGGGTTGAGGTCGGTCGACTATGAGATGGGAACCAGCAAGCATAGGTGCGTATCCACCTAGTGCTGTGGAATTTGGCTGACCGCGCAAAGGCAGGACTTATACAAAGGCGGAGGTTTGCTATCTGTGACCTCCCGTATCCTCGTCGTGGACATGCTCCAGAAGGATATTCCAATTGAACTCATTACAGGTATCATTGTCCTGCACGCCGACGAGTTGGTGTCCAATCCCATTATATTCGTGCTGTTGACAATGTTTTAGGGTGACTCCGCTCCATACACTATCATTCATTGCGCGTCTGTACCGACAAGGCAACGACAAGGGCTTCCTGAAAGCATTCACCGACCGGCCTGAGGCCATCACTCACGAGTTCTCGCCGCTCAAGACCATTCTCAAGGAATTGAAGCTACGGAAGGTGCACATCTATCCTAGGTAGGTATAGAATACGCCTGGATGGTCGTGTAAGTTGACGCATGGCCAGATTCCACGAAGAAATCAAGAAAGTCCTAGAGCGCAAGCGTGCAGATGTCATTGAACTATACCAACACCTGTCAGAGCCGATGAGCGAAATACACGACGCGGTTATTCAATGTCTGAACGCAACTATTGCAGAGCTGAAGAAGTCGCGCAACGAGGTACGTATCTATAACATCCTTCCTTGTGCTGGCATTCCAACGTTTAACTAGCTTGACCTCGATATGCTCGCCCTCCCAGCGGCCTACTTTCCACAGTTCGACTATACGGTTCGAAAGCAATTGGATCCAATATGGAACAAAGTCGGAAAGAGCACGAAAGCCTTGATGCGTGACCTGAAGACCCTCCGCAATATGACAAATTATCTTCTCTCCTACGACTCCGTGCGCTTTCATTCATACTGCGAACTGATTATTGCGTCGGCGAAGGAAGAAAAGGATCCCAGCCCATGGATAATGTCTGACGCGGCGAACACCATATTCAAGAACGCAAAACGACGGTGCTACATCGAGACAGCTGCGAGGATGGACGACGTCCAGGGAGGGTGGGATGCGGATGCAGAGGAGGCCGGTCGACCGCAATGGCTGCCTCAAGGGATGGAGCCCGTCCTTGAAGAGCTCCCCAAGTGGACACTTCTCTCCGAGGTCCTGGAAGAGATAGAAGGCGAGATAATCCAGATTGAAGGCAACAAGAGCTTTGGCAAAACACCGGGAACAAACACGACACTGATTATGTGTGCGTCGACAGCAGCAGCCCATCTCATTGAAGAGTTTCTCAGCGCGCTTGACCAGAGCAAGCCCGTTGGGCAGTATGGACGACGGATGATGTTGCGGAAGCTCAAGTGGTGGTTGTATTGGAAGAACAGAGCAGCGAGAGAGGGGAAGACAGCTGCACAGGCCGCTGCCGCGGGTTTGTTTGTCGACGAGGAACCACCTGAGGATGATATTCTCGATGAGGCGCTTAAGAAGAAAGACCAAGAGCGCAAAGACCAACGCGCCCGACGGCGGAGGGTTCGAGGCGGAGCACCCGCAGGTCCATCACGCGAACCGAGCGTGCCACCTGTTACTGCCCAACCAGAGGATGTGTGAGTATCTTTGATCCATCCTAATAGCTATCCTAACTGGGTTTTAGATGGGCTGTCGACGACATGCAATTGCTGAACATGGATGTTGACGACGATGTGGCCTTTCAACAACTGATCATGCAGTCGGCGTCCGACTTCGACACTCACTTTGGGCTTTTGGCCCCTCAGGACACCGTCATTGTTCGTGCCTTCGCCGACGACAGCGACGACCGAGTGTTGGACGAGATCAAACCTCGGTTTATTGTAATGATGGAACCCAACATGGAGTTTATTCGACGCATCGAGGTGACCATCATCGTGATAGAAACGAATGGAATTTAACCGTCCAATCAAGGTCTACAGGTGTGCACACCCTGGGCTGTCGGTACGCGTCTACCACATGGTCTATGCCAACACCTGCGAGGAGCACAAATACCTTGCCGGAATCCGGAGAGAGAAAGAAAGCTTTGAAAGGCTTATTCGCGAGCGTGGAGTAAGTGGGCATGCTGAATTGTTGCGTATGGACTGACGAACTCTTTGCAGACTATGTTGATGCCGATTTATGGAGACCCACGGCTGGAATCGAGTGACGCAGTAATCAAGACCATTAGCAGTAGAATTGCGGGCGGCCAGCAGAAGTTGAATGCGGAGCCTTCGAAGGTAAGCGCGTGGACGTTCCTTCTAACAGTGCGCACTGACCTGGTGTAGGTTGTCGTGGATATGCGCGAATTTCGGTCAACTCTCCCATCACTGCTTGATGCCTCAAACCTCTCAGTAATTCCAGCCACACTGACAGTCGGTGATTATATCCTAACGCCTGAAATCTGTGTCGAGCGCAAGAGTCTTTCCGATCTCGTGTCTTCGTTCAACAATGGCAGATTGTATGTCAGCAGGTCATGGGCTCTCGGGCGCTTGATCTTCCCGCGCTGCATTCGCAAGCGCTTATACTCAATACCCTTCTCAGGTATACGCAATGCGAGATTATGTCGCTACACTACAAGAATCCTGTCCTTCTGATCGAATTCGAAGAGGACAAGGCGTTCACGTTGGAGGTAAGACGACTTTCGTACTCACTCTGACCCGGCGAGCTCACTGTGTCCGTTCAGATCGTCTCTGATATCAAGCGATACGGGCGTGCACCAGGCCGGTTTCAGAACAATAAGCCCAAAGATGGTGGTGGCAAGACAGCGCCAGTGGCATCGCAATTTGATGGCTCGACGCCCACAATTCAGGCCAAGCTTGCGATGTTGGTTCTGACATTCCCACGCGTCCGGATCATCTGGGCGTCGAGTCCGTATGCGACTGCAGAGATTTTTAAAGACCTCAAAGTCGATAGGGCTGAGCCCGACGCTGCGAAAGCGATCACTGTGGGCGCCGAAGAGGACCCCGATGCGGGGGCAGGAGTGAATGTGGCAGCGGAGGAACTGCTGAAAAGCCTCCCAGGAATAACAGAGAAGAACGTCAAGTATGTGATGGCCAAGGTGCAAAACGTCCGAGAGTTCTGCGATCTCAGCTTGAAGGAGGTGCAAGAAATATTGGGCGTGGATTCTGGGAGAATTTGCTGGCAGTTCATGCACAAGGGAGATCGATGACGGACCGGGCGCCTCGGTGGAAGTTTGACTGAGTGCGTGTGGGCGTTTGTGAACGTTGTAGACCTGTGGCGCCATGACGGGAACAGGTGGATGCTACCGGCTTTATGCCCGTAGAAGCACAAATTCGGTTTGTGCTTGCTTTCGACATAATCTCAACGTGAGCCCTATCCGTTTGAGTGACTGTTGTCTGTGATCTTGTTTCAGTGTACATGTTAAATGTATGTGGTAACAAAAAACATGACAATTGGTATGCTAAAGTTCTTCGGAATAGCCTATACACAGCTCCTGGAGGTACTATTTGGTGCGTTCTCTGCCTAGAATCTCGTCAGCTGTCCGACTCCCATTGATGCAACACTGCCATCAACGCTATCGACTCAAAGTCGGGATTCGTTCGAACGGGTTGTCTAATTCCGGACCCCGAATTTGTGTGGCTTGACTATAATCTAGCTGTCAGTTTTTCTGGTTTTTGAATGATGCCACGTGGATAAAACTCGCCTCCACCATCCTAACAAGGTCCCTAGTTAACCCAAACTTGTGCTTGCAGAGATAAAAAAGAAAATAAAGAAGCAAAATACGAACCTTTTTGGGAATCACCGCCCAGGCGCAAAGCCGGCTTAAACAGCTTCGGTGTCATTGCCAAGCGGGGATAGTAAGCTCTGCTTGCCTGGGACCATGAATATAAGGCTCCGACGAATCAGCTATATCTTTCCTTCCCTCCAGTATCCTTTCCTTCATTTTCTGTGGTTCTCGCAGTTGTATCTCTGTAAGTCTTGCTACTACCGCGAGCCCTTCGTCGCTCATGCTTCTTCAAGTCGTCATACCTTCCCTTGTAAGGGAAGCGTAGTAAGCTGCTCATCGTCCCACTCTGTCTTTCTCTTCGGGGTACACCATGGAGCACCAATACTGGCGAAATCAACAAAGCGCAGGTTATCCAGACTATCCTGGGAATAGCAATGCGGTCCTACATCGACAGGAAAGCATGACTAGGATGGCGATGTACACCAGCAGTACCTCTCTTTCCCAACCATCGATGCCGTCTCTCCGCCGATTCGACAAGTTTTCTTTCGAAGGCGAACCGACGGTGGCGACCCAGCTGCCAGCTCATGATGCCACCCAGTACTTCAGCCGACTGCCCGCTGAAGATCAATCCCAGTATCAGTACACGGCGGTGCCGGACGCTGGCTACACGCACCGGCGTCCGACAGCGTACGACGCGTCGCCCACGGCGGCCGCACATTCTCTTCAGCACACAGAGCCTATATCGTACCCTTTTCCTTCGTATGACCCACCATCGGAGCCCTCGACACGTCCTCGAACGTCGCAAGAACATTCTTCGACATACTACACTCAACTTCCTTCCAGAAGACATACGCATCCGCCGACGCTGCCACGGGAGGCTTCGGGCTTGCCACGGTCGCACACGGCCTCTTCGACGTCTGGGCTTGTGGTGCATCATCCTTACCAACGTCGTCCAGAGCCACCGAGGTCACCATCGCGCCCGCCCTTCCATGCACCGACAACGGCGTCGGTGGGCGGCCCGACAAAGATGCAACGGATGCACAGGTGTGAGCAGTGTGGTCATCAATTTCCACGGTGTGTGAAGCTTTCGACGCGAACGCACAAAGACTGACTCCCGTGCAGACCCAGTGGTCTTCGAACACACATGAATAGCCACAACGGTGTCAAACGTATGTGCGCCCCATTTCGATTGGTTCTAATGGTACTCAACGATTTCGTAGCTTGGGGTTGTTCATTCCCTGGCTGCTGTAAGGCATTCGGCGTTCGCTCAAATGCAAAACGGCACATGCGCACCCATGGCAGCGATTTCTCTCGTCTACATCCACCTGTGCTTAATCTTTCGACGTCTGTGAAATCAGTGCTGGAGAACACTGAGATCGAAGTGTCGCCCTCTCAGAACAGTGCTCGCCACTTGAACGCTGACTGTACCACACGCACGCTCCCCTCTGCACCGACGTCGGCGCCCTTGCTATCTCAAAACTCGTTCATCGCCTCCACACACTCTCGCTGGATTCCCCCGAGTCTCAGGAACTGTAGCAACATCTCCAATGTCCGTGTGGCGGTCGAGTGGACATCGTCGCCGGAGTGCGAAAGTATGAGCACTCCAGATGGCTCAGATCTCTCCATGCCGCTATCGCCGGCCGTACCAGATGCTCGAAAAGGGGAAGAGAGAGACTCATACGCCCCAATGCCCGAGTTTCCTTATCATCCCACCTCCGTATGTTTTATGTTTGAGGACGCTCGACGAAAGCTTATTCCACCGCACAGTTTCGATGCCTCCCTGGTCCTCGTCCAGTAAATCCCCAGAACGGGGTGTTTAATTCATGATTCCAAGTTCCGTTGTGATTTTTAGTGTTAATATACTTGCCCAATGTATGTAGTTGTAATAGTAGAGTAAGACGTATCTTGCTCGTGTCTTGAGCTTTTTAGGATCTGTAGAAATGCCATGGGCCGGCCCACGGCGCGACTGTAATATATCTCTAGTAATTTGTAATCAATCTGAATTTTGCGTGTCGTTTACTTGCATTCATTGGATATTCTAGCAGAAATTTGACTCAATGGACTTTCAACAAACAGATACTGATCACCTGCACATACAAGCCGTTGAGATTCGAGGGTGAGGGGATGGTTGCTACTACTTCTTCCCGACAGGCGAATCGCGATGTCCACCTCCGAACAGAGCAAAACAGTTGCTAGCAGTCAATTTCTGAGTCACCTCAACAATGATTGTCAGGTCCACCACAATCCTGGCGTCCCCCTTTGTTGAAAGGCACTAAACCTGACTTTGAAAAGCGTTTAAGCAAGGTTCGAACACTTGGCTGAGAATTCGGCTTCGCGGACCGGTTCCGACGGCCGTTTATCCTCGGCATTTGCATTCTCGAATCTCCAAGTGTATTATCCAGAAGTATCTAGCCTTGGGCACACGACATCCCAATCTGTTTATCGAAATTTGGAGGACCCTAATGGTATGCTAAAAGACCAAAGTGAGCGCAGTTTTGTGGCACACAAAAGCATTTTGAATCTGTCCTCATGCGGATAGTTCCTATGTGTATCAGTCGTGAGAAAACATACTAACTTAGCTATCATAGGCGCAGACGTACGGTATGACGGTATGAGGGTGCCCCCGATCGGCGAGACGCGTACGCCGTCGCTGTGCACGTGCCCGGGTCCCTCTCCATTGTTCTCCCAAAGGGGTAATCTCCCATCGTAACAGCTAAGCACATGCAACCTGCAAACCAAGTGAGACGTACATAGGGCTTATACGGTTATACTACCCTGCACTTACGAAGTACAAGGCAATGTGCAAGCCGAATGAGGGCGGTCCGTAAATCATTCAAATAACAATTCGCAGAATCGAGATGCAGAACAAACGCATCGGGAAAACCAGTTTATTTCGTCGTAGATGTAAGTTATCGACTCTAGCTACGACGTACGAAATATACTAAGCGCTCCCTTGCGCATCATTGACACACGACAGCCTGAAGTAAACAACAAATTGTTTGTAGCTCTAAGCCTAACATTATTTCACAGTTGTATTCTGGTTTTCACGCTACTGGCTTAAACCGACTGCCTACGGCGTTATTACCCCACCATCACTGCAGCACTTGCCAGAAAATACCGGACAGCTTCAAGACGTACATATACCGAAGCCCTTTCGTGCACCTGCGATCAGAAGTCATCAAGGTCTACCTCCACCGAGTCCGTAATATCGGCTTCAAGCGACTTTGCGCCAGTCGCCAGGTCGGCGCTGGGCGACGGGCTTGCCATCGTGGAAGGCGCCTGTGATGCCAAAGGCGTCCCAGCCCTATCACTCATCAACATGCTCGTCTTGAGGATACTAGCAAACATACCTCGAGGGATCTTGACTGTTGGAATTCAGGTTCGTCCGAGGAATCGTCTTCAGCCGTGCACTTGCATCGGCCTTGCCGTTCTTCCTTTCTCTCGCCGCCGCGAGCTCTGCACGCCTGATCGCCTCCGCGTTTATCTTGCGGTTCTTTATCGACAGCGCCTCGAGTGTCGATTGACCTTCCTGACGCTGACGCTCGTCGGGGTACCGTTCATTGAAATCGGCAATCTGGAACTCAAGGCTACGGACCTCCTCCATGTCCTTGCGCTTTAACGCCAAGGCGCGCGCTTGGTTGAGCCGGGAACGCTCCATGGTGATTTGGGAAGTCGTTTTCGCACCGTTTGCTTTGCGAATTTGCTCCTTACGCTTTAGGATCCCGGATACATCGGTCTGTGCACATAGGGATAAGCCCAAGAACGAGGAGCATGGAATCAATCTCACCTCTGTCAGCACCGTATGAATGAGAGACTGCATCTTCTCGTACTTCTTCTTGATCGACTGCGTAGTAGGATATGTTTGGCTAGCTGCCTGGATTTCCGTTGCTAGACGCGCAAGCTCCCCCTAAGAAATCATAAAGGAAGGGTCAAAACCACGCAGAATACACTGACTTCCTCCATGGGCGCATTAGATAGTAGATCCATGCGAAAGAATTTCCTGTGTTTGCCGTGCTGCAATTCGAACGTTCTGTCGACAGCTGTGCCTTCGACGAGGTAGGGTTTAACAGGTTCTGGGCTTAAGCCCATGACTTGACATATTCGATACACTGTACGACCTTTGTCGTCGTGCCCAATGCTATAGCGGACCCAAGCACCTGACAAAGTATCAGCAAGAACCAGAGGAATTGGGCAAAGCACACACCGGTGATGAACTCTGCAAACCACGGAGCAAGGAAATGCTTCTTGACCATCTCTCGTGTCACACGCCCGCGATTCATATCGCGGATTGTGGCTGGACCATTCTGTATTTGCGGCTCTGGAAGTTTCTCGCGTTTATTGGGTGGCGGCGAGGCAGCGTCGTCGGATTCCTTCTCTTCTTCGCCTTCCTCGCTTTCGTCTGTATCGACCTCCATGTCCGACTCATTATGGCGCGGTGAACGGTCGCCCTGCGTGGGATGAGAAAAGTGATTTAACGGCAATGTGGCACCGAACCCGTTTCCGGTCATCTTTAGCCTGACGGCGTGCTTTCAGTTCATCGAGTTTCCTCGTCTTCTCTTTCGTAGCACCAGGAGGGAGGCGCGCGCCTAGAACAAAGATAAGCATGATTTTCTGTTTGGTTGCGGAACACACACGTTTGGAGTCAGGTTCTCCCCCTCTGCTCTCGCGCATCCGTCGTAAAGCCAGTTTGTCCTGGAGCTTCTGACGCTCTTCAGCGCGTCCTGCTAGCGTTTGCTCGCGCTCCATTTCGGTCATTTCCAGGAGCCTGGGGCAATTGAAGGCGTGGTTGAGAATTTGCTGGCTCCACGCACCGCTGGCGGTCAGACTCATTGATGTACTTCCCCTCCAGAGGGTAGGGGTCCTCGACCTCCTCGCTCTCTACCTCTTCACCATCTTCAAAGTCAGACACACTTTTCCCACCAGTGAGCATTTGAATACGCCGCGGTGCGATACACGTACTCGTTGGCCTTGCGCTTCCTATTGTGTTTCGATGTCTTCTTATGTCTCCTTCCCTCCTTGCTGGTGTGCTCTACCAGTCCCAACAGCTCTGTCTCAAAGGGATCCGCATCTGATGACATGGTAGGCCGGTAGTGGATGAGGCTGGTGGCTGTGGCGAAAGTTGCAGTGGGGGCTGCGAACGAACAACGATTGGATCCGGGCACACGCGTCCGGGAATCGGTCCGATCCTGTATTCACGAATTGAATTCAAGCCTGCATTCATTAACGATGCCAGTGCAGGGCTGGGCGCTGCACGCATTGCATAGGAACAGGTTGGGAATAGGGCTCAAGTGCTGGGCGCTGGGCGCCTAAGTTTTATTTACATCGGCGTTCCAGGCTGAATGGACATTCTGCTGCGGGCTGTGTCGCGGACGCCGGAAGTGCTGGGTAACCGGTCATAAAAATATGCTGTCTTCGCCAGTCGCGCGCTATAGGAAAGATTGGGTTGCTGTCGTAAGGCAAAGGCCAGCGACCTGCAGCAAGCAGGCTGTCCAAACGAAATTGAGGCCATTTCGTAAATAGTTGAAGCAATTTGCGCGCGCGATCGACGCCTCATCTGTCCAACGCTGGTCGCCTGGCCGAAGTATCTCAGTTCAGAGGCGACGCCGTTGGGTGAGATTGTTACCAAAATTGCCCCAAGGCAAAGAAATGCAGCTTAGAGAGCACGCTATTGAATGAGTGCACGATGACCTCGCGGACGGCGGGGCAGGCGCAGGGCAGGCGCGTCCCTTTTGAAGGCACATTACCCGGCCCGACACGCCGAGCTTTCCATTTTCGAGTGGTTACCGCACGCCGGCCAAGGTTTGTTTCGTCATACACCGCCTGTCGTGATCACTACCCGTTCTTTCCTTTCCACCACCATCCACCCGCAGGCATCTCCGACGATGTCCAGACGGCCAGGCCACAGCCAGGAGGGCTACCCGTCGTCGTCGCCGCCGTCTACAGACGCGCATCAGACGGACCCGTTCACCGCCCCTCCTCGCCGGTATTATGACAACGACCCTGAAGACTACGCCAACAACAGAGATACCTACGCTTCGGATAACAGTGGAACTGGCTTTTATGATCACAACGGTGCTTATGATCCCTATCGTGCGTGTCATTGGCTTTGCTAGCGCCGACATGAGCTGAACATGTTGCAGCACCACAGGACAACGATTCCGACGGCGACGTCTATGGCCAGCGTTACACTCCCTCAGCAGAGTCGCTCGGTGTGCCGCGGATGGGACAGTCGGACTCATCAACGCCGACATTTGCAGATTATTCTGGGTCGGCTGGTCGCGATGCGTACCCAGCCTGGTCAAGCGAGCGCTCGATACCGCTTTCAAAGGAGGAGATAGAGGATATCTTCCTCGATCTTACGCAGAAGTTCGGTTTTCAGCGCGACTCAATGCGCAACATGGTGCGCACCGAACATTTTTACCGTGTCCGACCCGATGACGCTAACTCGCACACAGTTCGATTTCCTTATGCAGTTACTCGACAGCCGGGCCTCTCGCATGCCGCCGAACCAGGCGCTGCTGACACTGCATGCGGACTACATCGGTGGCCACAACGCCAACTATCGCAAATGGTACTTCGCCGCCCAACTCGACCTTGACGATGCTGTGGGCCAGTCACAAAACCCTGGCCTGACCCGCCTGAAGTCGAAAAAGGGTGGCAAGCGTCCGTCACATGAAAAGTCACTCAGCACGGCCATCGAGCGCTGGCGACAGGCGATGAACAACATGTCGCAATACGATCGCCTGCGTCAGATCGCCCTCTACCTCCTGCTCTGGGGAGAGGCGGCACAAGTCCGGTTTGTGCCCGAGTGTCTTTGCTTCATCTTTAAATGTGCGGACGACTACTATCGCTCGCCAGAATGCCAGAACAGGGTTGAGCCGGTTCCCGAGGGCCTCTACCTGCGTGCTGTCGTGAAGCCACTATACCGTTTCATCCGCGACCAGGGCTATGAGGTCCTTGACGGCAAGTTTGTCAGGCGCGAGCGGGACCACCAAGATATCATTGGCTATGACGACGTCAACCAGCTCTTTTGGTATCCGGAGGGCATCGCCCGTATCGTCCTGAACGACAAGTCGCGTCTCGTTGATCTGGCTCCCGCCGCACGCTTCATGAAATTCGACCGTATCGACTGGAACAGGGCGTTCTTCAAGACGTATTATGAGCGCCGCTCGTTCGGCCATCTCCTCGTGAACTTCAACCGGATCTGGGTCATTCATATTGCCCTCTACTGGTTTTACACGGCTTACAACTCGCCTTCGGTTTATCGCATCGGCAATGACAATGTTCCCGCCCTGGCTTGGAGCGCCTCTGCTCTTGGTGGCGCTGTTGCTACCCTCATCATGATTGCTGCTACCATCGCCGAATTTTCGTACATCCCAACCACCTGGAACAACACATCACACCTCACCCGACGACTAGTTTTCCTCCTGATCACGCTCGGCCTAACCGCTGGCCCATCCTTCTATGTTGGAATCGCAGAGTCCAACGGCAGTGGAGGCCAGCTGTCACTCATCCTTGGCATTGTGCAGTTCTTCATCTCGGTGGTGGCGACAATACTATTCGCGGTTATGCCATCTGGTCGCATGTTTGGTGACAGGGTCGCGGGCAAGTCGCGGAAGTATCTTGCTAGCCAGACGTTCACAGCCAGCTATCCCTCGCTTTCCAAGTCCAGTCGCATCGCCTCCATCGTGCTTTGGATCCTCGTTTTCGGTTGCAAGGCCACGGAGTCGTACTTCTTCTTGACACTTTCGTTCCGTGATCCCATTGCAGTCATGGTCACCATGAGAATTCAAGGTTGCTCAGACCGACTCTGGGGCAATGCGCTTTGCAGGTATCACGCGGTGTTCACCCTCACTATCATGTACATCATGGATCTATCCCTCTTCTTCCTGGACACATTTCTGTGGTACATTATCTGGAACACTGTCCTGTCAATTGCCCGCTCGTTCATCCTCGGTTTGTCGATTTGGACACCATGGAAGGACATCTTTACGCGTCTGCCCAAGCGGATCTACGTCAAGTTACTGGCGAGCAATGACATGGAAGTCAAGTATAAGCCCAAGGTGCGTTTTGGGTCTCTTATTGGTGGCATATAAATGGCTAACATGTTTGTAGGTTCTTGTATCTCAGATCTGGAACGCCATCATCATATCGATGTACCGCGAGCATCTCCTCTCCATTGATCACGTACAAAAGTTGCTTTACCACCAGGTCGACACTGGTGCTGCAGGAAGCGGTCGTCGGAGCCTACGCGCACCACCATTCTTTGTCTCACAAAACGACAAGGTTGGCGAATTCTTCCCGCCGGGTAGTGAGGCGGAGCGTCGCATCTCCTTCTTCGCCCAGTCCTTGACCACTGCCATGCCGCCACCTGTCCCAGTCGATGCTATGCCTACCTTCACCGTCCTTGTACCTCATTACAGCGAGAAGGTATTTGACCATCAGCCTGCCTTGGAGCCGCCATTAACATCACCATTAGATCTTATTGTCGCTGCGTGAAATTATTCGCGAGGAAGACAAGAATACTCGTGTCACCCTGTTGGAATACCTCAAGCAGCTCCATCCGATTGAGTGGGATAACTTCGTCAAGGACACCAAGATTCTCGCAGAAGAAAGTGCCATGTTCAACGGCGTCAGTCCCTTCGGAGACGAAAAGCAGGCAAAGACAGATGATTTGCCGTTCTACTTCATTGGCTTCAAGAGTGCGGCACCCGAGTTTACTCTCCGTACACGCATCTGGGCATCTCTTCGCGCGCAGACCCTTTATCGCACCGTCTCCGGCATGATGAACTATTCCAAAGCTGTGAAGCTCCTGTACCGTGTCGAGAACCCCGAGGTCGTCCAGATGTTTGGTGGAAACACCGACAAACTCGAGCGGGAGCTTGAACGCATGGCTCGTCGCAAATTCAAGTTCGTCGTGTCGATGCAGCGCTACTCCAAGTTCAACAAGGAGGAGCAAGAAAATGCCGAGTTCCTTCTGCGTGCTTATCCCGACCTTCAAATTGCATACCTTGACGAGGAACCTGCTCGCAAGGAGGGTGGCGACCCCAGGATCTTCTCTGCCCTCATCGATGGGCACAGCGAGCTCAACCCCGAGACAGGACGCCGCAAGCCCAAGTTCCACATCGAACTCCCCGGCAACCCCATTCTTGGTGATGGCAAGTCCGACAACCAGAATCATGCGATCATCTTCTACCGCGGCGAATATCTTCAGCTCGTCGATGCTAACCAGGATCACTACCTGGAGGAGTGTCTCAAGATCCGCAACATCCTGGCCGAATTCGAAGAGCTGACCCCGACTCAGCAAAGCCCGTATGCTCAGTGGGGTGCCAAGGATTTCAAGAAAGCGCCCATTGCAATCGTCGGTGCTCGCGAGTACATCTTCTCGGAGAACATTGGTATTCTTGGTGACCTCGCGGCCGGCAAAGAACAGACATTCGGTACCCTCGCTGCGCGTTCCATGGCGTTCATTGGTGGCAAGCTCCACTATGGTCACCCCGATTTCCTCAACGCCCTCTTCATGAACACTCGTGGTGGTGTGTCCAAGGCGCAGAAGGGTCTTCACTTGAACGAGGATATCTACGCCGGCATGAATGCTTTCGGACGTGGTGGTGTCATCAAGCATACGGAATACTTCCAGTGCGGAAAGGGCCGTGACCTGGGCTTCGGCACCATCCTTAACTTCCAGACCAAGATTGGAACGGGTATGGGCGAACAACTGCTCAGTCGCGAGTACTACTACCTCGGTACCCAACTACCCATTGATCGTTTCCTCACCTTCTACTATGGCCATCCTGGATTCCAGATCAACAACATGCTGGTCATTCTTTCGGTGCAGTTGTTTGTCTTGACGAGTGAGTGTTCCCTTTGTTTCTCAATATTGGGCTAATATTCGTGTAGTGGTCTTCCTGGGCACTTTGATTTCGACGGTCAAGGTCTGCAAGTACACGAACAGTGGACAGTTCATTCCTGCCGGCCAAGGCGGATGCTACAACCTCGATCCTGTTTTCCAATGGATCGAACGTTGCATCATCTCCATCTTCTTGGTCTTCATGATTGCATTCTTGCCACTCTTTTTGCAGGGTATGTTCATTGCCGTGATGCGGCCTTCAATTGCTAACACCTGGTAGAACTCGTCGAGCGTGGAACATGGAAAGCCATCATCCGCTTGACGAAGCAACTGTTGTCGGCATCGCCTATGTTCGAAATTTTCTCGACCCAGATTCAGACCCACTCTATTCTGAGCAACTTGACTTTCGGTGGTGCGCGTTACATTGCAACAGGTCGTGGATTTGCCACCAGTCGCATCTTCTTCAACATCCTGTACTCTCGATTCGCCGGCCCAAGTATCTACCTCGCTATGCGGACGTTGATCATGTTGCTCTATGTGACTCTCACACTCTGGACACCATGGCTCATCTACTTCTGGGTGACCATCATCTCGTTGGCCATCGCACCCTTCGTCTTCAACCCGCATCAGTTCGTCTTCTCCGACTTCATGGTTGACTACCGGTGAGTTGTACTGCCCCATGATTTGTCTTCTTGCTCAAATTTGTCTCAGCGAATTTATTCGGTGGATGTGCCGTGGAAACTCGCGGTCGCACAACAACTCATGGATTGGATACTGCCGTTTGTCGCGCACCATGATTACAGGTTACAAGAAGAAGAAGCTGGGTCACCCATCCGAGAAATTGTCGGGAGATGTTCCTCGTGCGACATGGCTGGCTGTGTTCTTCCCAGAGATCGTATTCCCCGTTGTCATGGCCGTTCTCTTCGTCATCGCGTACTGCTTCGTCAAGTCCTTCCCCATCGATGGCGAGCTCCCTCCGAGCCCGTTGATTCGCATTGCCATTGTGTCGCTCGGACCCATCGTGTGGAACGCTGCAATTCTCCTGGTCATCTTCATCTTCAGTATCTTCCTCGGGCCCATGCTTGACCCTCTCTTCCCAATGTTCGGATCAACGATGGCGTTCATCGGTCACTTCCTTGGCACGCTTGGAATGATCGCGTTCTTCGAGTTCCTCGTACGTGTTGTTTCCTTGCCCATGTCTGCTTGCTCATTTTTTGCAGTGGTTCCTTGAAGCGTGGGATCCGTCGCATGCTGTCCTCGGCTTGCTGACCATGATCGCGGTTCAGCGCGCCATACACAAGATCCTTATCTCTGTCTTCCTGTCTCGTGAATTCAAGCACGACGAGACGAACAGGGCGTGGTGGACTGGTCGGTGGTACGGTCGTGGCCTCGGTGCGCACGCCATGTCGCAACCCGCTCGTGAATATGTTGTCAAGATTGTCGAACTCGGCCTCTGGAGCTCTGATCTCATCATGGGTCATATACTACTGTTTTTGCTGTCAATGCCCATCCTCATCCCGTATTTCGATCGCATCCATGCTACCGTGCTTTGTGAGTACCATTTCTTTCTTGGTGGTCGCCTCATTGACCATGCCCTCTAGTCTGGCTACGACCCTCAAAACAGATTCGCGCACCTGTGTACTCGCTCAAGCAGAAGAGGACACGGAGGAATATCGTGAGTGCAAACCCCCCTTTGCCCTGGGCAGTGACTAAACTGTCTACAGATTGTCAAGTATGGTATGGTGTACATTCTGGCGTTTGTGATCTTCGCAGCTCTCATTGTGACGCGTACGTCTTCTGCTCGACAGTCCATTTTCTTCAGCTGACTCTTTGTGCAGCCGCTGTACTACGCAACGTTGTCAGCTTCGACTGCGCAATATGCCGGAGCATATGATGGAAATGGACAATATTATATTGCTGTTTGTGTTATGCCTCTTTACGGACTACCTATATATTTTCTCCTTTAGACTATCGCTTGTGTATTCTGATGACCCTCCCCCCTACTGCCCTACACGATGAGTCGGTCCATTCATTTTCATGTTATAATGTCTCGCGGCGGTCGGACTCTCGTCCTAGGATAATTTTATTCGCACAAAGCTTTGGACATTTTAGTGTAGGCATATTCCCCCCAATATCATCGATTCCGATTGTGCTACTCTGTGCTTGCAAGCGGCAGTTTGGTTGTTTGTGTGTCGAAAAGGATGGGCACAGTGAAGTAGGTATCATGGTGGGCTAGTTAACACACGGCCTTATAAGTAAGGTGTAATGGCATCCCAGCAGACCAGTAAGTAGTGGGCTAATGAGGCTTGACCAGACTTCACGGGGCAACCATTACGGTTAGCATGGCTCGGCAGACTATCTTACGGTCTTATTAAAGCAACTTTTCCCTTAACTTAGCTCCTCACGGGTCTATTGTTTTGTCTGGCAAACGCAAATGAGAAACCCTTAGGGCATGCACTCCCGTATTTGAGGTATACAAGTCATATTCCATACAAAATTCCGCCAATTCTACTTATATACAGTACAATATGGACCTTCGGACTGCTTAACGCTTAGCACTGGGTGTCAGCGTAGACCTGGGTGGTGAAGCACTGTATCAAGGTTGTCAGACCCTAGGCGACTAGTATGGAAAACGAGAAAGGCGTACGTTGAAGTTGTCAGCGTTGGAGATCTGCTGAGATGCAGAGAGTGCTTGGTCGGCGGCGCAACCGTAGGTAACGTCGTCGGTGTCAGCAACGGCGTGGGTCAGCTCGTGGAGGGTGGTTCCGCCACGAATGTTGCGGCTGGCGACTGTGGTTCCCGTGCAGAGCGAGGGAGTGTCGACCTCGTCAAAGAAGATATCACAGAAGTAGATCTGAGAAGAAGGAGTCAGCACACTGCATTTGTGACCGAGAAAGAAGGGGTTAAGTACTAACATCGGTTGTAGCAATGAGGGTGTATGCAATGACATTGCCGTCGCAAACATCGTATTCGTCCACGCAGCTGAGCGTGCGAGAGGAGTCGTTTTCGCCGGATACAGCGTCCAGGATGCCGGTCACGCTGGAAACGGAGTTGCTGCTGAAGTAGGAGCTGAAGAGCGAATCGGAGGCGCCGTTGGAACTGACATAGTCCGAGCTGATGGACGCGAGCTCCTTGGCCTCGGTGTACGACGCGTCAATGAACGAGAGCTGGGAAGAATCCGAACAAGTGGGCGTGGCACGCTTGTAGGCGCGCTTCGCAACATCAGAAGTAACCTCCACTTCGATTGCCTGCGAGGAAACGGAAACTTTGGCAAGGTCCGAGGCTGATGCGGCAGAGTCGCCGACGTTGAGCTCGGTCTTGGGGGTGAACGAGAACTTGCCAGTGCCGGCAGACGCAAAGTCGTAGATGTCGGCGACTGTAACAGAACGAGTAAGGGACTGGAGGAGGAGCATTACAGGAAAGAACTATCCACACCTTTGTGGCTCACGGTCACGCTCTCTCCAGCTGGGATGGTGGCGTAGGCAGCGTCGTTGAGCTGGGCGGAAACCTGGAGCATTGTCGGTATGCATTCCAACTCACATTCAACGGACGCGACAAACCTTGACACCGGTGAAGGGGACCTCAGCACCGTCCTTGGTGACAGTGAAGGAGCGTGTCGGGAGGCTGTCGAGGATGGTGCCATACTTGAGAACCTTCACATCATCCGAGTTGTTGTTCGTGATGACGGCCGTGAACTCCAGGTCCTTGATCGAGCTGACGCTGCTCGAGGGTGCGGTCACCTCGACGTTGAGCCCATCGAACCTCTTTGCGGGAGAGGCGAGGGCAATGGCGGCGAGGGAGGCAGAGACGAGGGCAGAGAATGCGAACATGCTGGGATCAGGAGGAGGAGGATGAGGAGGCTAGAGCTGGGATGCTAAGAGACCTTGGATTTCCCCGTCGACGGCACCCTGGTATTTATACAAAAGCAGTATCCGTTGACAGAGAAAGACGGTCATCATAATCATTGGCCCATGTGCGGTTAGTCTTGGGACTATGTGACAGCAGAAAAGGAAAGAGTCCCGGTATCATTTCAGAAGTGGCCGGAGATTATGCAGCGAAGCCAGAGAAGCGACGAGATAGACCAGCATTCGGTACTTGTCATGTGGGAAGGTTGTGTTGTTTACTGATAGCGGGGAAAGAGACGCGCAAATCGTCGTCATCCAGAGTCTGTTTACACAAGGGGATGCCCTTGGCTGGGCAGGGGAAAATACGACTTACAAAGCCCAAATTGGGCTGATGCCACTGCAGACGACTCTGTTGAATGCTCAAAATATAGATTGTGTGTCCACGTCCCAAACATAAACCAAAATAGCACAGAAAGTACGCGCAAGGGAATAAAAATCGATTTGGTAGTACCGACGCTTATCGAGGTTGACTGAAGATTGACCATGAGGTGTGGAGCGCCGCCATAAGCAAATACCCAGAACATAGCCTTAACCACTAGTAACAGGGTCCAGGCTGCATAGAAAGGTGCATGCAACTATTTAATTCTCCAGCGATGCAACGGAACCTCTGCCGTCGTTCACCTCGTGATGACTATCTGCTCAAGGTTGACGAAAACCGCGCGGTCTTTGTCAATGCCGGTCTGCCTCGTGAAGGCTGTTTGCTGTACTCACCGTCATCCCACAAGCTCATGACTGGTTCTGTACACTTGGTAAACCTGGATGACTTGGTATCAACGACCATCGAGTCAGACCCATGTTTTTGACAATATAATAAATATAATGTTCCCCCACTTCGACGTATCTCTAGGAATGCTCAACAAACATACTTAGATGGACTTGAAAATTACTACGCGCCTGTTGGTTACGCTCGAACTGTGTGAGCACAAGTTTAGAAGCTGGTTCTAGTTTGCCGTGCTTCACAGATTTCAGCACAGTGGGGACGGCCCGCAGAGTTCTCAGTAATTGACACTGGTAAGTTCCAGGAGCATACCACATGGTGTCAACCTGCTATCAGGATGTAGTTCTGGTGTCAACAGATGCTCGTATTCAAGTCCATCGGCGAGCAAGTGGTATGTGTTTTCTTCACCGGCCCGCGCTCAACATGTGTGAACAACATCAAGAAAGACAGAAAACATGTGAAGTATGAAAGTTTCCCTGTCATGAGTTTGAAAGGCTTCCCAACGAGTTGGAAGATGGCTGTTGTTCAACAAGCCGGAGGCTGAGCCCGGCGATGAAAGTGATCGTGATCATAGTACGCGACTTGTCCTCAACGGCCATGGCGATGAAGAACTTATCCTTGATTGACCTCATAGACATATGCGACAACGCGCGCCCGAGTGGTCCGCGTACGAATCTAGACTTTGACGCCGAACGACTTGTACCCTTCTACCTATCGCCTTCACCTACAAGCCCCATCGTCGGTCTGTTGCGCCCAATTATCGTGGAGAAACTATCCCAGGAGACTGCAGATGTTTGGAATGTGCAATCCAACAGAATCAGCTTTGCCGCCAGTATAAACACACCACTGAAGAGGTCAGCCGCGATGAAAGAGCTATGCGAGCGTTGGAGGGACCAGGAGCTATTCGCGAATGTTTGTGGGCCCAGTAAATGGCGAGCAGAGCTCTATCCTATATGGAAGGACCCATTTGGCGCCGCAGAGTATCCGCCAGCAGGAAAGGAGGATAGCGATGCATACAACTTTGCATTCGAGATGGAGCGCTCGGCGTGCGCACTCTTTGGGGTCATCACGTACGGCGTCCATAGCACTTTCTATGAGCGAGGAGATGATGGTCTTAAACTTTGGATACCGACGAGAGCAAAGACAAAACAGACGTGGGTGCGTTCAGCAGGAAATTCATACCCAGCATGCTGACCATCTTGCACTAGATGGCCTGGGTTTCTGGATAATACGGTGGCCGGCGGTATTCCAAGTGGAATGGCGCCTTTTGAGTCACTCGTGAAAGAATGCATGGAAGAAGGCAGCATCGACGAATCCATTGTGCGCCAGTTTGCACGAGGTGTCGGCGCTGTCAGTTACTTTCACCGGTGAGTGTTTAGACTGGTATCGTGTGAAATGGAACCTCACATCTACACTCCATAGGACATCTGAAGGCTGGCTTCAGCCCGAAATCGAGTGCGTTTCTGAACTGCAAGTCGGCTGAATAGAGCGACTAATTGGTTCTTAGATTCGTCTATGATGTCCTGATACCTGCGAATCATCCGAATCCAGGCGCGTTCGTACCAAAGCCACTGGACGGTGAGGTAGAGTCTTTTGAGCTTCTGGATATTGCCGTTGTGCGCAAAAAGATGGAGGAAGGGTTGTTCAAACCCAACTGCGCTGTAGGTGAGTAGTACTCGCATGTTTACAGGTCGTGAATTTCCTCTCAAACATACATTTCAGTTATCATTGATCTCCTTATCCGGCTGGGCTATGTGACGCCGGAAAATGAGCCAAGGTTTTTAGAAATTCTGTCGCGACTGCACGGCGACTTTGGATATGGTCGCTGGAAGGACCTACCTGCAAGTTTGTAACTGGTACTGTCCAGTAGCGTAGTGGAGATGAACAAATGACAATTTATACAATATAGGCCTAACCGGAGTTCATTTTCACTCTCCGGTCGGTGCTGCCTGTCAAAAATGCTCGCTTCGCCACTTCTTCGCCACTTTTTCGCCTTCCAGTTAAAAAGTTTGTTTTTGAGTTTCTCTTCCTCTGACCACCACCATGCCATCCTTCACGACCACCCTCCAGTTGGTTGCAATCATCTTTTGGGACATTGGACTCGCGCTGTACAATCTTGTCGCGCCGAAATACAAACCAGGCTGCGTTGTACCGCTTGGTCAGCCCGGCGCCGGCGGCGTCTGGCCTGCGTATGTCAAGCCCAAGCCTGGCGACAGTCGAGGGTCATGCCCAGCGCTGAATGCGCTCGCCAACCATGGTGAGCACCTCATCATTTCTCGTATCATTCCCTCACCCACTGGCCCTATGTCCACAGGCATCCTTCCCCACGATGGAAAGGCAATCACATTCACCGAACTCAGCCGCGTCATAGAGACGACGTATAACTTTGCACCATCTTTCTGTCGCCTCGTTCCCCTTTTCGCGGCAGACATGCTCGGCAAGAGCTACACAAAAGGTGGGTGGCGAAATGTCGCGTTGACACCACTAACGCCGGCATCGGACAGACACTTTTGACCTGGCCGAACTTGACAAGCACAACGGCATCGAACACGATGCGTCGCTCACCCGTATGACCGCCTCTACGAACTCATTGCGAGGCTCATTCTGTCCCAGGCAAAGACTCGTATCATGTTCCCGACCAAAGCGAGCCCTATGTCCCCTACATAGAGGAACTTCTCAGCTACGCCTCTGGGACTGCTGAAGATGGCTCCGAACTCCTTATGCCGGACGACATCTCCCGCTTCGCAGCCAAGCGTCGTTTGGAAGCACCCAAAGAAAATCCCAATTTTTCGCTCGAATTCATCCACAAGTTCTTTGGAAGTTCAAAGTAGGATCCGTTCCTTTTTTGCCCATGGCCTTCCTCCCGTGTTCTTCTTGTGCTTGAGTACTTATCAATTACCTTTCTAGCGCCTCGACAATGGTGACCATCTTCGGTGGACGCATTAGCGATTTGGAGATCATGTTATTAGAGGAGCGCATCCCCGACGGCTGGGAGTCGCGTATCCTCAAGCGGAAAGGCCTGACGATGCAGGCGTTCAATAATACCGTCCTCAAGGTCGAAAGAAACACAAAGAAAATCATGGCCGCTGTTGCTGCTCATGGGGATCAGGTGGCTGCCGATTCAGAGGAACATGGAAAGCAGGGCTAGGATGTCGCTCAAATATCCTTACTTTGGCAACTTCGTTTATTAATGGCTTGTTTTTCGTGTTCGCTGACATCCTCTTTTCGGATTGTATGACTACAAGTTTACAGCTTTTCCCTCACGTAGAAATCAAGAATCTTTTGGCATCGTATTGCACCGGGAATAAACCCACACTCTCCAGTATACAGTAAGTTTGCAGATTGCAGACAAACGAGGCCCAGTGCGCAACATCAGTCAAACATTGATCCAACTTGCGGCTAGCGAGCGCCAAGCTATGTTTTTCCCATGGGTTTCGATGAACTTAATATTCCTTGTTTGATACCTTGCAGTCCGGTTTGGCGAAGGTTGTTTTTGACATAGGTATGGTATACATTTTCTCTTTCTGTGGCACCATACAAGTGCAACCAGAACATCAACGCTGCTCTCCGAAGACATGATGCATCCACATTCTCTTGTGGTACTTCTTTCCCTCAGTCTCAATCGCCTCGATTTCTGTTGCAGTGAGTTCAGGCAAGTCCGGAATAGACAGCATCTCGGTGATGCGCGAAGACTTCGAGGTCGTTCTGGCGATGGCAGTTAGCTTATCCGAATTCTTCAGAAAGGTGAACCGAAGAGACATACGTGATAACTATGAAATCCCTTTGCAAGAGCCACTTTGTCAGGACGTTCGCAGGTTTAACTTGCTTCCCAGTCTCCTTCGAGAGACGTTCGGCCGCGGCAGCTAGCGGTGCGTCGACAGGACCTCCTTTGGCAGAGGTAACAGGCGTCAAGCCAGAGTAAGACGCGAGCCGGATGCCCTTCTCTGTGCAAAACTTGTAGATCTCCTCTGCAGTGTCGAGGACGTAGGGATGATACTCAATCTGAGGTGTGCTCAGCATGAATTTCCGTCAGTTTGGAGAAGAGGACATGCCTGGTTCACTGCAGGAATGACGGTCGCGCCGTCCAAGATTTCCTTGAGGTCCTGGACGCGGTAGTTCGATACACCGATGCTCTTCGCCAGGCCATCCTTTTTGATGTCCTCCATCTCTTTCCAGGTACTCTTTAATTCTCCGCGTTCGTTTAAAGGATATGGGGCATGTATCAGGAAGAGGTCAACATAGTCTGTACTCATAGCCTCAAGTGAATTGAGCAGTGTTTGCCGCAGAGATGGCGTCGGGCCGTTGTCGACAGGGTAGAACTTTGTCGTGATGAAGACTGAGTCACGGGGCTTTCCGGATGCTTCAGGTAGATGAGAATTGGCTTAGAATGTGATAGTATTGGGTACGCGCCTTTGAGGCCAGCGCCGATGGCATCTTCATTCTCGTAAACTTGCGCGGTATCGAGGTGAGTGACTCCATACTCAATGGCAGTCTTGACTTCGTTGCTGGCCTCTTTCTGATAGAGGGCAGTACCTGTGCCGTATCCCAACCAAGGGATAGAGTTGCCGTCGTTCAGTTTGCAAGAGAGCATAGTCGTTGCAAGTGGAGTTGCGATGGTTTGGAACTTGGATGACGGAAGTAGAAGGAAAGTCGCAAGCACTGGACGCGGCTGCTTGCAACCATGATTTTAAGACATGCATGACGTACTAATCCTCACCAAGCCTATGCATACGGATATTTTCCACACGAAGGAGAACTTGGATGGCCTCGGCGACTCGTTCCATCACTGAGGCGTCCAAGTGCCACGGCCATTCGACACCGTTGAGCTGTCCAATCTGAAGCTTGTTGGGACCCATTCGTTGACACTTTGTCAAAGCCTTCACTGGTGGCATTGAATCTTTTAGATCAGAAAACGCTTGAGCGAGGGGTGAGTATAATGACCATAGAGCATATTTTAACCAGGCGCTCAAATCTCAGAACCTTGCTGCAGTTCGAACTCGAGAGGAGGCGGGATACCAAACACGGCACTAACGGAAGTTCATAGCTTCGTTCCTCAGATCGGTCAAAAAAAGACGGCAAAACCGAATAAAAGCTGTCATTGTTATAATGCACCCACCGGGTGGTAATGATACCTAGGAGTGAAAGTACAGATCCGGGCATCCGTTGCAGCCTGTTGCAGCTATTGGAAATTGCTGTGCTGGCTAAGTGCGAGGCACGAGCACGCGACAGCATGATGTCTTCGGACTCACACGTGATGCGACAACCGTTCCTCCCGTTGTCGCCATCACGTCGACCCAGCGAGCCGCCTCTGCTCTGACATCTGCGAGCTTCGCGGGTACTCTTGTTTCTTTTCCCGCCCGACCCGACCCATTAGCTCAGTCAAAGTCATATCTTCGCCCGGGTGAGCTTTGCAGAAACGCGCCAGCGCTCGGTGGTCCCGCCCGCCCTCGCAGCTGACCGCGTTCTCCCCAGACTCTGCAGTTCATCGGGGTGCGAAGGCCTTCGGCCTTTTCCCCACACTTTTCCATAGCCATAGCATTTGCATACACAATCCAATTCACACACGTTTGTTGCGCTCCCACTACAGATCGAACTCGTATCACACAAGTCCGAAGATTGCTTCATTGTCCGAGGCACACCCTGGCACACACACGTTCCCCAAATGAATAGGAAATCTGGGATGGACAACACCGCGCCGAGCTTTGGGAAAGCGCGCGGCTCTTGAGGATTCCCTTTACGAAAACGTAGCAAGCTTATGGCTAGCCCGTAGCGCGAGGATCATAAAAAGTAAGCCATTCTGGCTTGAGACGGGTTCGAACTTTGAGCTGCACCCCATGCCGCGATCACGGGCACGCGACTCGGATGAAAGGTTCACACCAACCATCACCACCTTGTCCCCGCCTCTTGACATTGTCGCTTGCCCCTCCAGCCTGGAGTTTCGCTATTCGTTGTCGCTCCGTTATATCGCCAAAACAACCATGAAAATGGACTCTGTGCCAACTTGTCATGGATGAGCTTGTACCGCTTGAGGACCTTAGCCCTTGGAATTGGGAGATGAAATCTTGGAGACTTTGGAGGGATTTGAGATCATCATTTGACGTCAGGAATTCTTCATCGCCGCTGGTGTAGCAGTATAAAGTGCTGGAAGCTGCATTGGGACCCTCATAACTTCGTTCCCAACTCTTCCCTTTGACCAATCTTACCACCATCACATCTAATGGCCAAAACATTCAAGGCGGATGCTGTTCTCTTCGATATGGTGCGTCACCAGGTATTACGAACCCTTTCCTTTGCTCACGTTCACAGGACGGTACTCTTACCGACTCCATTCAAGCCGTAGAGGCCGCCTGGCGCAAAGTCGCCCTTGATATGGGCCACGACCCTGAGCATGTTATCGCCGCTACCCATGGCAAACGGGCTGTCGACAATCTTGCAGAGTTCAAGCCCTCGATACAGGAGCATGAGATGGAGAAGGAGGTCGTAAAATTCGAAGAATCCATTCTGAAGTTCGCCGATGCGTACCACACACACGGACCTGGCGCTGCTGAATGCGACAACTCCTCATCCAATAGTCGACCTTCCATTTCTGCGCGCGCAAGCTCTCAGTGGCAAGTCGAGGCAGCCGAAATCAACCGCTCTGTACAAATATTGCCAGGTGTCAAGGAGTTTATGGAGTCACTCCCAAAGGGCCGTTACGCTGTTGCTACTTCGGGCGGAACAACATACGGTGCGCGCATACATCGCTGAGCATGTCTTTGCATTCTCTGCTGTTCTTACCCTTCATTTCAGCGTATGGCTGCATGGATCGTGTCGGTATAGACCCTCCTGAGGTTGCCATCACTGCCGACGACAAGCGCCTAAAGGCTGGAAAGCCTGAACCAGATCCCTTCCTCCTTGCCGCAGAGTGTCTAGGCTACGACCCAAAGAACTGCGTCGTCTTCGAAGATTCGCCCTCAGGCATTGTCGCAGCCGTAGCGTCTGGTGCGACCGTCATTGCCGTTTGCACGTCGCACGACAGGAGTCAAATTGATCACTTTGGCGCGCATCACATTGTCGACACAATGGAATCGGTCAAGGCAGATTTCGATGGGGACAAACTTATCATCTCGATACTAGCGTAGGTATGACTTCCCTTGTCTTTCCTCTGTAAATACTCGTTATAAATCCAATCCACCTTCTTCGTTCGCGAACCTGCATTTCTTGCCCATCCTCACTTGGCCGCACAGCAGCGACGACCGGGTTTCAAGCTGAATCCCTTCCGCGGGATGGATCGAGTTGTACCTCACCAGCCCCCGACACTGCGCAGACCACTCCTGGGCTACTCCTGTCCACCTCCTACTCTCCTCGTCGCGCTAGAAATTTCCCACAGGAGTGTGGGCGCTTGAACCAGCCAATACTGTTGCTTCACGCGAAGCATATGCAGATTTTATTCCATCGAAGATTTCTTGCTCATGAAAAGGGCGCTTCTCCCATGCAGCCCTCATGCAGTCGCTGGACACTGATTGCAGACTGATTGATACAATATGATACACGGGTATGAGTGTGTAGCTCTCAGTCTGCGTCGTCGTCAACCAGGTGCGGGGTCTGGACTGCGTATAGACTGTCGTGCACCACGACAACAAATTGCGCCACAGTCGGTAGCGCGGCCCTTGCTACAGCAAAGCCACCTCCCCTAAATCTCTGATTGAGGCGCACGTTTCAAGCACATATGTCACGACATGGGGCAAGGCCATCTCCAGATCTGAGTCCTTTCTCCTTGAACCTTCATTGGGTGTGTCGCGTGCTTCGTGATTCCGCGAAGAAAGTGCGGTCCGATGTCTATATTCCCCCGAATCCTATAAAAGGGCCTGGCGAAACTGCCTTCGCTTTTTCGGTGGTCCCTCCTTTGACATAGCCCAAATCCTTTCCTCTGACCATGAACGCTACTGCTCAGGTTGCAGCGTCCACCGTTCAGAGTGCACTACCTTCCTTGGACGCAACCGTCGGTGCTGCATTCCTCGGATTGATCTTTTCTGCAATGTACGCCGAATTTTCTGTGACCTCAACCTTTCAGAATCCTAATCTTTTCGGCGAAGTCTCTTTGGCGTCAACCTCCTACAAGTATACATCTACTACAGGGAATACCCCAATGACTGGAAGTTATACCGATTCTCTGTGCGTTGTCCATTCCACGTCGGGACTACCTCGTTGACCTTGCTCTGAAAGGTACTGGGCCTGTGGTAGGAAACGACCAATGCATCGCAACATATAATGAGTCCTGATCACTTTGCAGGACGCTCGACGCGTTCCACTTGTCTCTCACTATCCATGCGGTCTACTACTACCTCATCAACGAATTCGGGCAATTCCTGTCGTTGCAAACTGTTGTCTGGTACGTACCCTCCAACCCAGACTCATTCTGGTTTCTCAATCCCGTCGTTGCCTTAGGAGCTTCAAGGTACGATCCGCAAGTGCCCTGTTATTGTTCAATGCCACTGACAGCCGGCGTGTGCAAAGGTTCAAATCGCGATCAACGTGAGTGTGCCTTCGACGCACCCGTTCCGTTCAGCGCTGACAACGCCCGCCCGTCAATAGATTGTGATCATCGTCGCCGTCCAAATGTGCGTGTCGTCGTGCATTGGACCTGCCTGTTTCTTAATTATTTTCCGTCGACCTTCTAGGTTATACACCGTTCGAATTTGGAAGTGTGAGCCCCCCTCCAAGTCCTTGTCTTCGAACAGTTATTCATGTGCAGGCAGTGGGCAAACACTTCTATAAAGCTTTACCATGGGTGGTTGTACGCTTCTATCCCCTCTTCTCTTCGAACCCGCAGCTGAACCTCACTTAGATGGTATTCGTGGCTGCAGGGGCCGGTACGTCTTCGAACATTCTTATAAGCAAAGCGTTCCTTCTCACTGCGCTGTCTGAGTAGCTGTGGGAATCGGTTAGTTGTCAAATGCACTCTCCTTTTGGCCGAGCGAGATACTGATGTTCTTCTCGCAGCGGTGTCCTATAAGACGTAAGTAGCACGAAGAATAACACCAGGTTCTCGAGTCATTGACCTATCGCCTTGTAGCGCAAATATTTCGACGTTCGCAGAACTTGATGGCATGGCAGTACGCTTCTCTTCTTTCTGCATGGTAATGTGCCGATATACTCATTCAGAACAGTGGGCAGTGGATACTTCTTTCGCCGTAGCCACCTTTATCGACCTAGTTATTGCTTTGACCATGTGCTATTACCTCCAGCTCACCAGGTCATCGACTGAATTTTCTGGGTGCGTTCTTGTGTTGTTGGAGCGCTCACTAAATCTGATTTACTTGTTTAGAACAAACACCAAGATTGGTGTGCTGATACGCTTCGTTCTCGTGTCGGGTTTAGCTACCAGGTGAATATTCTGTCCAGCTGGACAGTACCATGTATCTGATCTCACCTCAGCGCGTGCTCAATGGCTTGCCTGATATGTTACTTGGCAATGCCGACCAACCTTATCTTCATCGGCATCGAGTTCCTCCTCACCAAGCTTTATGTTGTATCGTTTCTGAGTATGCTCAATGCCCGCAAGCGCATATCCGGTAATGGGTCGAGAGGAGCGGAGACAACAAGCTCCAACCACCACACAACATCACACTCGAACAACCAAAGGGTCCTACGCATCACGACTGTGAATGCAGTCTCGGAGAATGGTCAAGGAAAGGTATGTTCGAGTCAGTCGGAATTTCATGTGGTGGTATTGACTCGACGAAGCAGAGCTTCATTCCCCTTACGGAGATGGGCACCCCCTCGGCTGAGGAGGGTAAATGGCGGCATCCAGATGCTGAGCGGGGTCTGGGTGGGTACATGGCGTGAAGCGCTTCTTGGTATTTACCATTGATACAAAACCGCGCTGTATGATTAGTGTATGAATTAGTTTTCGTATTTTGCTTTTAGGGGTACCCAGGGAATTGTCAGCATTCATTCATTATTAGAGCTTACTGTAGTCAATCATTTCAACCTGATGCTACTGAAAGAACGACAGGCATCGACAAGGGATACTAGTGGCATCAGTGTATTCTGAATCTGCTAACACGAAGCATCTGCGAAGCATTTATCACAGACTTAGGGTCCAAGAAGGGCAGAACCGTGTGTCGACTGCGCTCGACATCGTGCAAGCAGCCTCGAGTTCTTGACGTCAAGTCACATGGCTATCTTCGGGTCGGGGGAATTGATCGGCGGTAGCCCGTGCTCTTTGAACGTCGACGAGCATGATATCCAATTTTCCCTTTTTTTCCTGGTTATGGCCAAAGCAAATTACTCGATACACGACCGATTCACGCTCTATGCACTGCTTTCTGGTGCCACTCGCTACCCGTGATCTATCGGAACCGCTGGCGCTTTCCCACGGAGACCACACAAAAGGCTCTGTCGCAATGCGGTGGGAACGTGGGCTGTAAACAATGTTACAATAACGGCGCTTCTTTTGTCGAATCCCGACCACCACCACGAATATGCTCAAGTTCACGAACAAGCTATTCAAGCGAAAGCCCAAATCAACGGATGTTCTGCAGGTGCCTTCGAGCTCGACACAGCGCTCGCCAATGATGTCGCTACGCTCATTCACCTCTCATCGCACAAGTCACAGTGGAACATCTGTAGCCTCTGCAACTACACAGACAGACGCAACCATTTGGGACCACCTCGACCACGCCACATCTGGACCAATGACTCCCCAGAACGCTCGAATGTGCCGAACTTTGCTAAGGGACGACTGCAATGACCTTGTCAAGACTGCGGAGTACCTCAGACTATTTAAAGCTGTCGTAGAGCAAATCATGAAAGTGGACAAAGTGCGTTCGCTCGTACAGGCGCTGTATGTTGCGACTCATAGATCCTAGGTCAAAGACGGCGGCTTGTATTCCAATGCACTTGAAGGCGTACGACAAATAAGGGACTTCGCCATACTACTCCAGATGAGCACTTCGGTATCCGAGGATATGTCCGACAGCTTGAGGACTGCCTTCAAGGCTCTCCAGATGGCATTGATAGAGTTTCTCAATATCTGCATGGGCATACGGGAGCTTCATTTGATTGCGGATAGACAGCCAGAGGGGGTCAAATCAGACAGATGCACTCGTGATATCTGGGAGGCGCTCACCCTCTTTCGCGTACGTACAACTCGCGCTCAATCGCATGATGTTCAACGTCCCCCAGTCCGCCCCGGTCGTGTACACCCAAGTGGATGTCCCCCGGATACATAAACAAGAAGCACAACTCTCGCCAGGTGTCCAGAAGCTTGTCGGTCTCTGCGAACTATTACAGTCTTCGCAAAATTTTACAGCGCCGATTGCGGTTACCGGGTTGCATTGCCATACCACATCACGTACTTTGTGGTACCAAACGAAAACCCTTCAGCGGCTTGCCGCTTCGCTCTCCTACCGTGTTGTTGCACTAGTGGGAGAAAGCTCGCGCCTGCAAAGCATCATATACCGCTACATTGCATCTTTCCCTGCTAGGTATGAGCTAGAAATGGCTTTCGATCTCTGCTCGTGCTAACCTTGTGTCTGTTAGCTTCAGCCGAGTGGTTTTCTTAGATGGTAGCTCGCGTGAGGCCCTTCAACTCGACTTCACACGCGTCTTCAAAGTCATCGATGCGGAAGGCCCGATTACTAAATTCCGGGATGTCCATGGGCCCTGGCTACTTGTAATTCATAAGGTTTACAACGACGAGGTTGACCTCGCAGGATGTCTCCCGGTGTCCTTTGACGCCAGAGTCCTGGTTACGGGAAGGAGCAACTCCATTACTTCTCTGGCGTCTCCTGGACGGTCCTTGGACGTTTCGGCGGGAGTTTCTGATGAAACCGTATTGGGAAGGCTCGAACAATGGCTTCATGTCGACCGAATAGCAAGACGTGTAGTAACGCTTGTGGGCGACACGCAGGCCGGGAAGACGCTCCTTGTGCGTAAGTATGTGACTGAGAACCAGCACAGGTAAACGACTGAGCTCATCCACAATGACTACAAACATTTCTCACATACTTCTTCAGTTTCCGAAATGTGTTCTTTGTGGACGCAAGCACTCGGGAGACCCTTGATCGATGTGGTAGAATCTTCATGCAGAAGTTCGGTCAACCTATTCAAGATTGGCTCGACGAACATGCTGAGAACAACCTCCTCATTCTGGACAACGCAACCGATGGTGGCCTTCTCGTTCCGTACATGCCTTGCAGAACCCACGCAAACGTCGTCATTACCAGCCGCGACAGTAGGATTGCGGACACTTATGCTTCGCCTGGATGCAGTCTCCGCATGGCTGATATCCCGAAAGCTGAAAGCAAAGATAAGGGCGACGACACAACCAAAGAGGCGGAGCGGCCGGCGCTACACATCGACATCGGCGAGAAGGCAGTGGAGGCGCAACCAACGACTGTCACTAGTACGCAAGCAGCGGGGCCTGCGCCGTCGAAAGTCGTCGAAGAAGCACCTCCCTCTCCGGTTAGCGTCTTTCAGGTGGCGGATTGGACCGAACATTGTTTTCCTCCGTTCTATGGCGACACAGAGGAGGAGGCAGCTGAGGAGGCAGCTGAAGAAACGGTCGAGATTGCAGTCGAGGAGGCAGTCCAAGATACGCAGACGGCAACACACACCGGAGCGCAGACTGCACATTCCGACGATCCCGCCCAACTCGTCGCGCGCGCTGAGGAATACATTGCTGCTAATCAGCACGAATTGGCGGAGCCTTTGCTTTCTGGGGCGCTACAACGGCGGAAAGCAGCATTTGGCATCAAGGACGAACGCACCATCTACGTTCTTGTCGTCCTTGCAGGGGTCAATCATAACCTTGGACGCTACTCTCTTGCGGAAGAGTTATACCTCGAGGCCACGGAGTTCATGGATGAGGTCTTTGGCGCCGAGCATCACAACACCTTGTTGGTTATGCATGGGCTAGCCGCTACCGTGTGGTGGCTCGGGCGCCCCGAAGAGGCCATAGCCAAGATGCAACGCTGTGTTGCGATATCTCGAAATGTCTTCCCCACCCACAACGAGACAATAAAGCGGACGGAGGAGCTTTTCAAGTGGATGAACAATCTCTCGTCCAGTCACTTCAGGAAGGAGCAATACGAAGAAGCCAAGTCACTGCAAATTGCAGCCTTGCAGCTTGCGAAGGACGCTTTGGACTCACAGTCTCTCGCATTGGCAATGGCCACCCTGGCGTCGACACATTTCAGGCGACGGAAGTACAGGAAAGCAGAGGCTCTTTATTCCCAATCCCTTGAAATTCGCCGCGCCGATTTAGGATTGGGGCGAGACGCCGATACTCTTGCATGCCTCGCTGATCTTGCGACAACCCACTGGTGCTTGAAGCGCCGCGATGAGGCGGTATCAGAAATGCGCGAGTGCATCGAGCTCTCACGAGAGACACTAGGCTCGGTCCATACCACCACCATCGAACGAAAGGCGCAGTGTCGGGTGTGGGTCATGGCTCATTCACATGCGATGGGGGTTGTGGCTTTGAGGACATCCAAGAAAGGACGCCACGGCGACGCTGAAAACCTGTCTGCGAAAGCCTTGCGGCTGGCCAGAGAGGTACTTGGTGATGAGCATCCCGTCACTGCATACGCCATGGCCAACATGGCAGCGCTCTACTTGCGGCAGGAACGTTATAGCGATGCAGAGCCTTTGTACGTCGAGTCCTTAAGGATCCTAGTAGATCTGTTGGGGCTGGAGCGTTGTGCCCAGACCGCTGAATGCATTCGTGGTCTTGCCATCGCGCATTGGTTTATCGGCCGCTGTGATGATGCAATATCTGGAATGCGCAGGTGCGTTGGCCTATCTCAGGACCTCCTTGGGTTTGCCCATGGCGATACCGTCGAGCGAACATTGAAACTCAATGTGTGGGTGTTGTTGGCAGAGCAGGGTTTGAAGGTGGCGGATGATGATGCACACGAAGAAGAGTGGCCATTCGATTTGTCGAGCCCAATACAGATCTGTGGTACTGGTAGGCTGTAGCCCTACTAAGTAGATATACGGTTATCACCGTGAGAACTTTTAGTTTGTTTGTGTACATTATTTGATACTTACGAGTACTGTATTGTATTTATTTGGTAACTATTGCGCGCATGTTGCTTCGAATTCAGTCACCAGGACCTGAGTTTTTACCTCATTGAGTCGCCATTGTTCTGACTTCCAACACTACCACGTTTGGAAATCTACAGATCCAAGATAATTATCAATTCCGCATTATCTCTGGGTTGTAATGGGTATAGCCGCTTATCTATGGCGACTTTGGTACTACCGTTCATTCAGAACCTGGTAATAGAACCTGAAGAGATGAAGCTAAGGCTTGCCGCCAACTTGACTATATGCCAGTTATATTGTCAACGGATCGCATGAACGGAAGCCGACGTTACTCCGTATGTGGGAGTATGATTATTGAATAAACTTGCCATTATGTTACAGGTTCCATGCATTCGACTCTGAGGACCCATCGACGAACCGAGGCCAACTGCAAAGTGGTGTTACTTACGGATATCATTCTAAGTTCTAATTTCACAAGCCAGAGTGTTTTGGTTTTTAGACCTTCATCAAGTTAAACAGGTGCTAATAGCCCCCCATATATTTTGGCGAGTGGTCGTCATCGGTGATGTTTTTTTCACTGCATGCTGAACTTTGTACTGCTAGGATGCATCCACACTGAAACCGCAGGAGCCGCGCTCTGAGGCCGCCCCATATCTTTGCGCGAAGATCCCCTTCTTGCTTTACTATGTACAGTATCTACTTGATGACATAGCCTGAGAGGCTGAGATGCCCCCAAACTTTGACAAACGTTCTCGTACTTAAAGCTCGACTGTAGTGGCACCTACTAATACTATCAATCCCAGTGTCCTTCCTCCCTTTCAACATGGAACCTCCGCCAGACATGAAATACAAGACTGGCCCCATCATGGCCAAGGACGTCCCCGACAACTACGTCTATCAGGCGCTGAAGACGTCGAAGCCGCTCCCGCCCATCACGCTCAACAACTTCTACCGCGAGATCAACTGGCTCAATCTTAGCATCATCACCCTTATGCCGACGCTTGGTTTTGTGGGCGCGTACTATGTACGCCTCAGATGGCTGACCGCTCTGTCCGCTATCGCATACTACTTCTTCTCGATGCTTGGTATAACCGCAGGCTACCACCGCCTGTGGTCGCACAGATCGTATAACGCGTCTGCGCCATTGCAATATGGCCTCGCCATCGCCGGCGCGTCCGCTGTCCAGGGTTCTATCCACTGGTGGGCTCGAGGCCATCGCGCTCACCACCGTTATACCGACACCGACCTCGACCCTTACAATGCCCACCGCGGCTTCTGGTACACCCACGTCGGATGGATGATATTCAACCCTCGTCGCCGCCCCGGACTCGCAGACGTGACCGACCTCAAGCGGAATCCTATCATCCAATGGCAACATCGCTGGTATCTCCCACTCATCGTTGTCCTGACGTTCGCACTGCCTGGTGCGGTCGCGCACTATGCCTGGAACGACTTTTGGGGAGGTATAGTATACATGGGTCTCCTGCGGTTAACTTTCACACACCATGTTTGTGCTTCTCTCGATGCTTCCGCACACTTTGCTGACTCTTCTCTCCAGTCGACATGGTGCGTCAACTCGCTTGCGCATTGGCTGGGCGAAGCGCCGTTCGACGACAAAAACACGCCGCGCAACCACTTCATCACTGCGCTGGCCACCACGGGTGAGGGTTACCACAACTTCCATCACCAGTTCCCCATGGACTATCGCAATGCTATCCACTGGTACCAGTACGACCCTACCAAGTGGTTCATCTGGTCGATGGGCCAACTCGGTTTGGCATCACAGCTCAAGACTTTCCCCGAGAACGAAGTGCAGAAAGGGATTCTCACCATGCAGCTCAAGAAGATGCACGAAATGCAGGACAAGCTGGTATGGCCAGAAAGCACGGCTGATCTCCCTGTGGTCACCTATGAAGAGTGTGAGTGTTTTCAAGTCACCCTGTCTCGACCAGAAATCTGACCACTTTGCACAGTCCAGAGCCAATCAGCCCAGCGCTCGCTCATCCTTGTTTCCGCCTTTATCCACGATATCACAGACTTCATGAGCCAGCATCCTGGCGGCGCCCCAATCCTGCAGCGCTACGTGGGCCAAGATGCCACGGCAGCCTTCTTCGGAGGCATATACGACCATTCGAACGTGAGTTTTGCCGCCCTCCGTTTCTTGTGAATGTGTTCTCATTCGACTTCTGTCTTTCTTTTCTGTAGGCCGCACACAACGTAAGCCAACTTTGTGCATCCCAACGGCTGAAGCGCTGACTCTTTGTTCCTAGTTGCTTGCGATGAAGCGCGTAGCTATTCTCCATGGTGGGCACCCGCATATCCTGGACATTGCCAAGTCGGTGCCACCATCGCAGCGTCTGAAAGCTGCCCGCTGGGAAGAGCTCCAGCGCGACGTTGATGATGGAGATGATACTGTTGTAGATGATTCTGGGAACTAGATTGAGGCGATGTCAGGCGAAGAATACGGCGTACACTTGAACTGGTTACTGGATATTGGGACAATCTTTTCTTGTAAATTAAACCTGCCACCAGGAATAAATTGAATGTGCTGTGTCAACGATTCGGATAAAGGACTTGATACTTGTGCGATAACAGATCCAACTGAAGTCGTTTGCGGGTCACTTGGTGCAGGGCAACTGACCTGTCGATTCGGAAAGGGTTGCGGCAATACGTGGGCAAGTTGGCCAATCATTGCATTCAAAGAGATGTATTGAAGTATGTGCATGGGATCGATGAATTATGTATGTGGACCCATCCGTGAACGCGTCCTCGTGAAAATAGTTGAGAATACGCTGTATGGTTAGTCAGAGTCGTCAATGTTCCGGACGTTTAAAACGGCGCATGAGTTGGAAAGGTCCACACGCCGTAGTTATCGTCCGGGAGGTCACGCAGGAACTTGAGATGCATGCATAGCATATCTGTAGTGGGCTTAGAGCTTAGCGGGGAATTGATTTTGTTTTCAGTAGTGTGTCGATGATGGCGGGAAGCAAAGGAGAAAAACTTCATGTGGCAGCCTCGGAACTCGTCCCGACTCATCCGTGATGCGATCGGGGCTGGGGCTGGAGACCACCTTCCACGACATGGCGTACGTTGCGGTAGAGGCTGACGAGGTATGCCTCGTTGTATAGTATCAATCATCGGAATTTCTCAAAATGTACCATAGCGCCTAGAAGAAGGCCCCGAGGGCCTGCAGTTCAAATGTAACACTCGTCAGTTTGAACCGCGATGTCCATGCTCAAATCGCGCTAGCTTTCCTTGGTCATGAAAATACGGAGGTCGATGCTCGTGGTGTTGGGAACACTGACCGGGGTGCGTCCATAAACCGCATAGAAGCAATATCTGACGCGTATTTAGGGTATCTATCCGACCGTCCGCATCCAGCAAAGGGCGCGTCTGGTTTCTGGACAGTTGAATACTATCAACCCTTCTTCGACGTGGATACTAAAGATGTGCGTGGCTTTTCAATCATGGGATAGTATGCTCACGCATATCGACAGGTTATGCGGAGATGCCTTGGAACCCTGCTTCCCACTACAACAGACTTCCTTACCAGCCATTTGCAACCAGCCGACCTATACGGTCCTTTCTGGACACTGACAACACTGATATTCACCCTCTTCCTGTCATCAAGCCTGGCGGCATCAATCTCGGTTTATCTCTCAGCACCAGGCGAAGAATACGACTACGATTTCACATTACTCTCCATCGCCGTGTCCCTCGTCTATGTCTACGGCATAGTTATCCCTATACTGCTTTGGTCGGCCCTTCGGTATATTGGCGTGGGCGAATGGAGCATGGTTGAAGCGGTAGCGGTCTGGGGCTACGCAATGTTCATTTGGATTCCTGTCTCTGTGCGTCTTTCGATTTCAACTCTATCTCAATACGTTAAAATTCATACAGATTCTCTGCGTGATCCCGGTGCGCATTCTTCGCTGGGTGCTCGTTGGAATCGCCTTCGCCCAGTCAGGCTACTTCTTGGTGAGGAATGTATACCCCATTCTTGCTTCAGTATGTCTTCCAGTCCTGTGTGCACAGCCACTGCTGACCACCATGCAGGGAGAAGCAAAAGCAACTCGCCTGTTCATTGTTGCCATCGCGATTTTGCATGCTGGAATCGCGTTGACATTTAAAGTTATGTTCTTCAGCTACTATGTGGTGCCTCCCATTGGGGAGGGTGGCGCAGTACCGGTTTTAGATCCTGCTGGTAATGGAACAGCTTTGGGAATGTAACAATATATTTTGCCCTTTTGAGCCGTGTTTAGGCTTCGAGTCTGCGTTCCACCCGCCGCAAATGTCAGTGACCATCACGCCAGTCGAGGTTGTTTGGCCAGCTATAGGCATCTCGAACGGATGGTAAGTATAAGCGTTGTTTCTAGCGAATACGAGAGGCTATATAAACTCTTGTGCACTCACTTAATTAGTATCACAGGTCATCATGAAGCTTTCCATTCTCCTGCCTTTCATTGGTCTTGCCTACGCAGTAGCCCTCGATCCGAAAGCTAACACCAGCAATGTCAATGCCACCACCGCTGCTGGAATCGACACAGCCAAGCTCACTAATTTGAACCTCGACACACAAGCGAAGGCAGGCAGTAACGAAAAGGGTGGTTATAGCGGACGCGGCGGAGACGACGACTGCGACGACGACGACGACGATGATGATAAGTCTTATGGAGGTGGTCACAGAGGCGGCCGAGGACGCAGTGACTACTGGGTCAACCACAGAGGCAGTGGCTACGGACACGACAATTACAAACGTGCGGATCTGGCCGTCGTCGCAAAGGGTCACGGCCATGGGTACCACGGGGGACGCCCTGCTCCTCACCATGGACATCACAGCCATGGGCGTCCAAGCCACTACAAGCGCAGTGAGGAGGCCAAGACGAATGGTACGGCGGCGAAAAGTAGCTGGGGAGATGATGATTGCGACAGCGACGACGACGACGACGATTATGGCTATGGAAGGGGGCATGGAGGCCGTGGCCGCAACGAGTACCGCGGACGCGACTGGGATGACGACAACGACGATGAGGATGATGACTGGAAGACCAGCGGAGAAAGCAGCAAGACTAAGTAATTTGGAGGTCAAGGCTTCGAAGCCGAAGTTCGAGTGGTGGCCAGGAGCATCATACTACTATAGAATAACTAGAATAGCATTGACAAGGTCTATGGTATTTACGCGTCATGTTTACATTAGTTAGTTATGTGGTTTATGGAAGCGTTGAACTTGTCATGGTCAAAAAGGCGGGTATTGAAGTTACTGGCGTTACATACCAGGACATAGTTTGTGAGTGACAAAGCTAAAGGCTTGTGCTTGAATAACTTGTGTGTTCACAACGACCGAACATTAGTAGGTTACAGCAAGCTGGTTCCAATGAACATCGTGTAGAAACTTCTGGCAAGAATGTACGGCTGAGTTGTATGTAACGCTTGGAGGGACACTTTCTGTGGTGAAGCTCATGCCGACCTGGGGACGTCTTGATCCGTGGGTTGCTATGTAGCTTACGTCAAAGGATCTCAGACAGCAATGACATTCAGGTTGCCCATATTTCGTCTTCAAGCAGGCTCAATGAAAGCTTGATGGCTTCCGGACTGTCAACATTTATGTACATGCCAAGACGACATTGGAAAATACCATATATAAAGACTTTTCGGTGCTGCACCATAAAAAATCATACGCCATGAAAGCCCTTTTTCTCATTCCTTGCGCCTTACAGCTGGTGTACACAGTCAAGGCTGTCTCCGGCATCAACGTCGGTGAAATACCTTCAGTGCAAGTCGACACCAGCAAGCTTCCCTCAATTAGTGTAAATACCACCAAAATTGGGCCGCGCATCCTTGAATCCCGACTTAGCCAGGAGTGTATTCGCACCTGCACCGGACGCCACGGACAGGACTCAGGCATAATGCATAACGTGTGATGTTCTCCAACTGTAAATCTCTTTCAGCCCTTCCAACTGGGAATCTGGCTGATTTTTCTCTTTTAGCATTGTGGATAATCACAGGGAATGTTTGACGCGTCTGTGTGGCCGTACATCCATCCAGGCAGCGCAAGACCAATGTCTGAGGATTGGCATTCTGAATGGCGTTGCGACGTTTAGCCCTCTTCCTGCGACACGCATGCATCGTTCTTCACATCATAGAAGTAAGCGAAGCGATACCGAGGAAGCCTTTAGAGATGGTGTGCTAGGCGTGGCAAGTCAAGCCGACGCAGACGTGGGGAAAGTCGAGCACGACCGTGATTATCACGAGGAAGACAGAGAAAGACAGGATAGACGATACAACGGACACCGGGGAGGGAACTGTGACAGAGACAACGACAGACACAGGCGTGGCTTAGAGAAGCGTCGAAACCATCGTCCTCACCGTCACAGACCACACTTGTTGCGACCTTTATTTCGGCTGCTAGGACGCGAAGAGAATGACGATCATGAGACGGTAGACTCAGTGAATACTTTCCAGCCGAGTACAGACGACAGGCAAGAGGTCAAGCACAGTGATAGCTCGCAGAAAAATGAATATGAAGGGTTCCAATACGACTGGGAGGGCGAAGAAGACGACTCCTGCCATTCGGCTTCTTATCCTGCCCACGGCGTCCATGGCAATGCATACAAAAGGTATGTGAGCCATATACGCCAAAAGATGATTGAAGAGTACTCATAATCTACACGGCAGAGGTCTGCTTTTCCACAATTATCATCGACACCGTCATCATAGCCACCACCGCGGAAACCACAACGGGGGTTTTGCTCACCACCAGAACGGACACCATTGACTGCTCGTTAATAATTTAAATTAGTTGAACTGTTGTACATACTTCTTTATGTATTGTGAGAATGGACACAACATGGACGTTTGAATCATGAAGTTGTTGGAGTTGACCGGCAATCTCCGCTGCAGCACGTGCAGTCCAACTGCTCATCTGGGTCGAAGCTAGAAATCGTTCTTCCTCTTTCCACCAATATCGCTACCGGCGGGATGTTCAACTGAGAAGTAGATCATCGAAAACCCAGAAGCATCATGGTCGACGTCGCTCGCGGTCTCCCGTACGATCTCCATCCCACCGCCATCACGGCGCAGATGTCCGCGCGAATCCCGCCCAATGGCAATCTACGACAACGGGTAGAAAATCTGCTCTCGCAAACATGCATGCTCCCGTGCTCGACAGTCATTCAGGCGTTTCTTCAGCTCGTCGAACCAAGGCAGCGCTTCCAAGTCGCGCTCGACGTGCTCCTGCCCCTCCTAGATCCACTTCCCGGGCCGCGCTTTGACAAGGACCTTTTGGCACAACGCATACTCGTTGCATTCCTCCTTTACTCGCTCTACGCGCCATACCCCATCACAATCAACCCGTTCAAATCAGTCTTATTCGTGACTTTCAGAAAAGAACGCGCAAATGCGTCCGTGGGCGTGACCGAAGACGAACAGCTGGTATGGGTACTCTGGAAGCTCCTGCGAGGAGACGGGAATGATGTGCGCCCTTTTCCTACTCGTCCAAGGATAGCTCGCTGATGCTTTATAGATTGGCCCATACTCGCCTAACACCCTTGCCCGAACGCCCCTTCCCCAAGAACTCAAGGTCGCCCAATTGGAGCTTGACGATGCGCTCTACGACGCTGAAACTAATCTGTACGTCCGCCTCGAGTCTTCGAAATAGTCGTCAGCCTAACGTCTTCCAGCGACTACGCCCCGCCCACGAAGCCCGCACAGACTATTAGCGCTGAAAATGACAAAGCCAACGACAACATCGCCCGTGCGATGCCTCTTCTTCTTGAAGCACGTGAGCGTGTCCTTACATTATCTGAACGACGCGTACGCACAAGTTATCCATTCCGCAAATCGATGTTAACGTTCCACAGATTCTACTACCCGCGATACCATCTCTTGCATCTACGAACATGATCACACCTTTGGATTTGTTTCCGATTGTATCTTATAATTCTACTTTAGCCCACCCGTTATTTGTCGCTCTTCTCACCACACCAGGCGCTTCACCCAGTGCCAGTCTCCCTTCACCATTCCTCGATGTTCTGTGTTCCCTACCACCGACACTACCTACTTTCGATCTCGTAGGCCGCTTACTCCAGGACTCCACTTTGTGCGCAGATGGCATTACTTCTATCGGCTCACTCGTGAGGGTGGAGGTGTTGGGCCGATTTGTGTTTGAATGCATTCGTTGGCTGGAGAACGCGGATTGGGAAGAGAGGGAAGGCATGGTTAGTGACGATAGGTTCGCCATGGGTGTCAAGAACGTGCGTCCACTCTTTAAACGAGTTTTCTTTTTCTGAACATCTGTAGCTGTGCCGTTTCTATGCGTCCTTGGTGAAACTGTCGATTGTGGACCCTACGGCCGAGGAGGACACGATTGAGATGGCAAGCTTCAGCCTGCAGAACTCTAAATTTGAGGAGGCAAATACTCTTTACAAGATGCTTGTCGCGGGCCGTGCTTAGCAATCAGGATATTCCATTACATTCGACGACTACTGACCTCGCTATGCACTGTTGTTACTATGGCTTTGTTGCGTTTGCAATCTCAATTGACATATTTATTCGCAACTTTCTTTCGTCGCTGTTTTATTCTCCTTGGCTCTTACGCCGTGGGACTGAAATCTTGGTTAAGGCGTAGTATCCTTATTGAGTGCCAAATGTGACCATGTAAGCACAATGGAAAAGTGGCCGCGATCACTCAGGCCGTAACCCCAACCCTAATCCCAGTCGGACTCGCTTCCTGCCACCACAAGTGGAGGTATTGACATTCAATCCCACTTTTATGAATTTGTGACGTGCGTCCGACTCTTTCTTTGCCTAAAATCTCACTCAGTGGCTGTATAGGCAAGCCTATTTCCATTCGGACTCTTTACCCACAATAATTTACCAGACTCAGCCCGACATGAACTTCCCAAGCATTGATATCCATTCGCACCGCAATCAGCTGGTTGCCTCTGCTGTCGCCGCTTCTGTAGCCACCGGCGCTGTCATCACTGCCTATCATGCCTATTCACGACGAAACCGACGGCGCGACCTCAACGCGGAGGTCCTTAAATCCATTCAAACGAAAGGATCCAACTTCAATTTCCAAAAGCAAAAACCGGAGACAGTAGTGGAGGAAACGGAACCCGAGGAAATTGCGCTCAAGCCTCGCGGAGGGAAGTTCGATGAGAACCTCATTCGAGAGCAGCTCGCGCGAAATTACGCGTTCTTCGGCGAGGAGGGGATGGAAAAGGTCCGGGGCGGCTCTGTAGCTGTTATTGGCTGCGGAGGGGTGGGCAGCTGGGCAGCGGTCATGCTTGTGCGGTCGTGCGTGACTATCATTCTCAATCACTGTGTGGCTAACGCGTATGGGAAGGGGTGTATCGAAGATTCGGTTGGTCGACTTTGATTATGTGACTCTATCGTCTCTCAACCGGCACGCGACTGCCACGGTCTCTGACGTTGGCATGCCGAAGGCCCATAGTATGGAGCGCGCACTGAAGCAAATGGCACGCTGGGTTGAAGTGGACGCACGCGTCGAAATATGGCGCAAGGAGGAAGGCGGATTACTTTTGGACGGCGTGGACTGGGTCATTGGTGAGCCTGCTCCATTCATTTCGGGCAACGACCTCACGGAGTCTATGCAGATGCTATCGATAATATCTCGACCAAAGTCGACCTTCTCAAGTATTGCCATGATCATAATATCAAGGTATGTCGCGACGACTTCTTCATTTCCACTCATTTCCACTGCTTGCTAGGTTTTCTCCTCCATGGGCGCCGGTGCCAAGAGTGACCCTACACGAATCCAAATTAGCGATATTTCATACACCATTTACGACCCGCTTGCTCGCTCGGTCCGCCGGCGACTACGACTGCAGGGCGTCACCTCTGGGATACCTGTTGTTTATTCGACCGAGGTCCCTAGTGACGTGAAGCTGCTGCCCCTCCCAGAGGAGGAATTCCAGAAGGGTCAAGTCAAGGAATTAGGCGTATTCGACGACTTTAGGGTCCGCATACTACCCGTTCTTGGTTCGCACATTCCTTTTCCTCCGTTCCGAGCCTACAGTTCTGACACCCAGGCTTAGGGCCGCTTCCCGCTATCTTTGGTCTCAACGTGGCTACCTATATCGTGTGCGAGCTTGCAGGGAAACCCATCCTTAACCCACTACCTATTAAAAACCGTAGGAAGGTCTACGAGAAGCTGTGGAGGGATTTACTCACGAGGGAGTCCCGCATCTTGGGAGAGGATGTTGTGTTAGTCAACTCATGTTCCTTCTGGAACATCGAATTCTGACATTGCATCTCAGGAAACTCCCAATTGATGAAGATGATGTTGCGTTCATCTTCGAGGACCTTCACCGAGGTCGCTCGGTTATCCCACCACACGAGGTGCCTGTTCGTCCGGTTCTGGTGCGCTGGGACATTGGCGCAGCACTCAGTTTGCAGAATTGCGTCGTGATGGATGTCGGCGATTCCGAGAAGCATTTGAAAGGGCATGGGGAGGGCAAGGCCGCTGCAGAGGTCTGGGGCCAGGAAACGCAGGACTTGGTCACAAAGAGGGTGGAAGAGGTTAGCCGCTACCTCCAATGGAACGGGGACTAAAGGAGAGTGGGGGAATACATGCCCTGTGCACCGTTGGTGCAAAGACTTTCGAGTGACCCCGAGGGTCGAGACGCTGTGAAGCAAGACCAGGACATAGTAGGCGCCGCAACATTTTTGATGATAGAGTTGCCATACTGGGGCCATCCTCAATCACCCTGAGCCGAGTCCAGCCTCAATCGTGCACATCTAAGTCAGTTGACGAACGGGCTTGCTGGACGACACCTTGCCCAGCATTTCTGCTTATTGCCCCGGTTGTATTGTTTCCGGATAGCTCGACGGATGTGAAATGCTTTCGGCGTCGCAATGTACACCAGCCTATGCAAAGGCTCGGTTCAAGGTTGGGCTCAAAGTCAAGCGCGGATATCATACGCATAGCCTACTTGAACTAAAACCCCCTGAAGCCTGACAGATGGGACGCGGTGCTCACTGCTGGACGTCCAACAAACGGAAGTTCTGAGTTGTTATATCAATCCCTTCTGTGACAACAGTCCACACCGTGAGACCAGACTCTATGCAATCAGAAGGTGAGATTTAGCACAACACTGTACTTACAAACTTATCCACACAAGTCAGCGCTATCTTGATTAGGATATATCTAGGTCAAGAGCCGGTCAAGAGTTTGGTCTTCCGTTGTCTGAATGTCGCCCCGCCGACAGGGTCTTAGCCCGAATGAATGACCACCCAGATGAAGCCGCAGGTCCTCCAATTATGATATGCCTGATATCACCGACAGTGACCCTTTGGAACACGGAATCAAGCATAGTAAGATGCTTCGAGCATAGACGGCCACCAGTGTTATCAACTTCATGTTATGAAGGCTGGCGTACCGTCGCGTACAAGTGTCGGGACATCGGGAACAATAGGGACTGCCGATGCGCAACCAAGGGTCTACAAAGACAGGGCGCGGGAGGAATTTGTTATTCTTCGTTGCAACGGATATAGGCATTGATCGCTAAGTTTGACCAAAACGGTCCCTGCAGATTTCCTGCATCTAGGAATCCTACTCCCACCTATCCCACGGTACCGATAGCTCTCTTCAATCCCTTGTGGTTTGTCATCTTCACCTTCTAGTGCTGCGTGCGGTGACCGCACTCACAATGAAGTTGTACGTGCGTTTATAGCAGGCTTATAGTCTCATCTCGGACGAAATAGCGCGGCTTGGGGACGCCCCGCGCTTCTTTAGTTTGCCAGCGACACATGACGCCTTCGCGACCCAAATCCCACTCTGGATCCTCAGCCGCCCCGTGCTATAAAATGACCGACACCGTAGCCTGTGCGGCATATTGTCACCCTCCCTTCCCCTCCTCTCCATCGCATTCATTCTGGTCAACAGAACATCTCACGCATGCCTGTCATCGTCCCCAACGTTATACCCACCACTATCGAGAACTGGGCTGCCTCTGCCGAGCTCAGCAACTCCTACCTGCTTGACGATGATGTGGACCTACAAGCCGCCGCCAGGAATACAGAAGAGAAGGGCCTACCATTCGAGATCGCCGTACCAGCTGAGCACGGAAAGCTTCTACAACTCCTGGCGACATCTATTGGCGCAAGGCGTATACTGGAGGTGGGCACCCTAGGCGGGTAAGTCGCACGTCTACCAACTCATCATGCTCTCAACAACTCGAATGACATAGATATTCAGCCATCTGGCTGGCGCGCGCATTGCCCGACGGTGGGGAACTCATCACACTCGAGGTGAATCCGAAACACGCAGAGGTCAGTACGCAGCCTCACCGCATCCTGCACCCGGGAAGCGCACCACTGACCCGACCCTGCGCTATACTACTTAGGTCGCACGGGAGAACGTAGCCATCGCACATCTCGAACACAAGGTCAAGATCATTGTCGGGCCCGCCATTGAGACGCTCGAAACACTAGCGCCCGAGCCACCCTTTGACTTCATATTCATTGACGCGGACAAGGCAAACAATACGACCTACTTCACCCATGCAAAGCGACTCGTACGCACTGGAGGAACCATTGTAGGTCCAACCTCTTGTACCCACTCGACCATCCTCTTGATAGCTGATCGCTGCTCGCAGTTCGTCGATAACATGTACCTTGTCGGTCTCGTTGCCAATGAGGAATACACGGACGATAACGTGGTGGGAGTACGTGCTCTGCTCCATGCGCTTAAGAACGACCCCGAGGTGGACTGCACGACGGTGGGGACAGCCTGCTACAAGGGGTTCGACGGCTTCCTCTATGCCATCAAGAAGTAACCTCGTCTGTGACGGGGAAAACTTTTCGTAATTATTACATGTACTCTTGGACTGCCTGTGCCCTGTTTCTTTCTGAATAGCCTAGACACAGTATATTTTATGTAGTTCGCCTGTACATTGGGGTCCAAATTCCATCTTTGTGGGTTAATAGGATTTTAAACCGTGCGAGGGTCATCTTGAAAAGCGATTAGTTCAGGAAAGCAGCAGATAGCATCATCTTCGGTGGTTTTGCGATTCACTCGATAATTGAATGACCCCGGAACATGGAGGCAACACACTTACTCGAGACGGCAGCACGACAGGTTCGAACTTGGCGTCCTTTGTACATAACTGAGGAGACATTCAAACATTTGACTTGAATTTGCCAGCAAAAAACCCATATAAATACATCTAGCAATTGTACACGGATATCCTCACAGAAAGTACATAAGTTTGGCATAAGTAAAACATACAGCATCCCTATCGGACGATATTTGACATAAATGGAGGCAAGCTCGAGGGACATTCCCTAAGTGAGATGCAGGAGGATGGTGCGGCGCTGAGCGTTCGCAGCGCAGAAGGTGATGATAGATCCAATGACAAAGCCACCCAGCGCGACTGCGGCAGCGGCAGAATATGGGCTACGACCTTGCTCGGGCTCGGGCATTGGGGGACGCGGAAGTTCCTGGGAGGCAACAGCCATGGGCTCCTTCGCCAACTCTTCTGACATGACTTGGGCAGCAGCCGCGGCAAAAGTCTGGGATGAGACGAGTGGAGGAGATCCTAGTGCCGCCGCATAACGCATGAGACCCGAGGAAGAGCCAAAGGACGAGAGTGCTTCCCCTCGGAGAGGTGGTCTGGTCATCGCGCGCGGTAATGACACATTGGGAAGGGGTGGCGGTGTCTGAGGGTAGCCCTGTTGTTCCTTGAAGAGCATCCCCGAATGGGAAGGCAAGTTGATTGAATTCGGCGTCAGTGGCGTGACCGGCGAGGACGACCCGCTTTCTGAACCAGAGCCGGGGGGAGGTATCTTGATTCGCAGGGGTGTGGGAGATTCGCACTCAGGCTTGTTGCGTGATGCGTACATGCTTGCCTCTGGAGAGTAAACAGTCCTATCATCCATCCAGTCCGAACTATCCGAAAGGCTGCCGCTAAGACTGCGCTCGTGGCGGTGAAGGCGGCCTTCGAGTGCATGTACAACGCCTTCAAGGTCGTCGATAACGTGCACTAGCTCGGTGACCTGCTCCGAGCTCCGCGTTGACGTACGGATTTCCTGCGCCAACAATGTCACCATGCCTCGGATGATAGTGTCCAGTCCTGCTGTATCATCCGAGTCGGCCCAGCCTGCGATCAAGACCGCCAGGTCTGTGACCTTCTTCACCGCCAAAGGCATGTCCCCTTTGACGGTTTCATGGAACCACGACTGGAGAAAGGCGCTCGACAGACGGACGGAATCCACGACGGCCTCGTGTAGTCGTACTTCAGGTGTATCGAGGAAGTACCGCTTGGTTGCCTCGCCACAGAAATGCTTGAAGGTCATCTTTTTGTTCGAAAAGTCGAAAGCGAGCTTGTCCAAAGCAGGCGTGTCGTCCACATCGTGTGGGGCGTTGTAGAAGTAGGAAGGTAGTTTGTCGATAATGGTTCGGACAGGGATCGACGTGAGCACGGCAGTCATTGGGATATAGCCATACACCAGCACGGACTGAGATTCCTGCGCATATTGACTCCAGCGGCCGAAGTGATCTGGACGGCTATACCTCGAGTTAACATACAGATGGGGGAGGTTACAAAGCACGTACTCTTCTAAAGGTGCGTCCTTCATAATGTGATACGCAGTCACTGCTCTCCCTTGTAACGCCCTTGCGTCCAATACCGCGATTTCCACGTCGTGCTTGAAGCCATTCGTATACCGTCGCATCGCTTCCCAGATTGCCCAAGCAAAGCTCATTGATGTCGTCAAATATGCGGAGGACGAGCGGGTCGTCCATTCCATGTGTTGTACTATGTCGCTACACGAGGTCACCTCGTGGATGGGACCGGCAGGAGTCAGCTCTGTAAGCTCGTCGATGGGGGAGTGATAGAGTGCGTTGAACCGCGGCGCAACACAGAAGATGTCCTTGTCGTAAGTGGCATCGCTATCGTGCGCTTTGGGAGTGTAAACTCGGAAAAGAAAAGGGTTGTGCTCGGCCAAGCGCTCAAAGCTAACCTCGTCCGCGAAGCCAAATTGCGGCAAGAACGATGCGGGCGGTGGTGGCAGCGAGTCGGTAGACATGGCTGAGAAGAGAAGAATAAAGAAAAAGAATACAGCGCAAGGTGGTGGAAGGAAAATGAAAGGGTCAAGGGTCTTTCGGACTCGGAGCAGGGCGGGCCTATATGCTATCTAGCCATCTTCTGGATTGAGCAAACAAGATGACGAAAAAAGACTACACGTGTCGCTTGGAACATGCATAAATGATGCCTCGAGGCTTCCACGCCGCGGATTGCAGGCATCACTGCGACTCCAGCGATGGAGTTGGCGCCAGTGGCCTCATGGCTCAGTGCAGGTAACCACGATTGAAATTTACCGAAACTATAATCCAACGGTGGTAACTGGTTTATTATTCCTCGAAGGAACCGCCGGCTTGTAGAAATGACGATGGCAGGGTAACGAAGAGAGCATGGCGTGCTCGGATCAGTCTATTGATCGGACGGCCTCGATGCCTGCCGTCCACTGAGCATCCGGCAGTACCGCTTAGGGCGCTGGCGACTCGTATCCCTGGGCGCAATACCATCGAGAGCCATGGGATGCACTAGTGCCGCTTAGCAGAACGGATTGGATCACGAAAGATCCAAACTCAAACAAAATACGCGACGGAGGTCACGGGGGTTCGCCGATCACTTCGTCCAGTGGCACCAACAAGAATACGACCGGCAAAGCCTTTTGCGACCAAGCAGCGGGTAAGATGGACCCCTCGTTAGATGATAACTGCGCTCGCATGTCAATTGGCCTGTCTATAACTAACAAGTCAGTACTTACATGCGAATTTTTGTCGAATTCTTCGAGCCTGTCGAAAACCCACCAGTAATGGTCAGAAAGCGTTCAACACTACCGCCCGCAGGACTAAAACCTAGATTATTTTCAGAACGCAGTTTAGAGCACAATTTTCTTTTACCCTATATTAGTATTCCACGGCCAGGTGATCACCTCGTCCACACTACGCGGGGGAACGCCGCCTCCTCGGCCGGGAGAATACTCCTTGCGCCACCGCTGGTTTGGGAACGTCTATTGACTTAGGATAGCGCAACTTTGCAGCGGATGGTGCAGGTCCATTTTCCTTATATTCCCAACAGCACGATCAATCGCCCCTTGTGATGGGCTTGCACCAAACGAAATATTTGTGGCGTAGCGCTTTATTGTTGAACTTTAATGAACCAGTCGGCCAGTATTCGGCAAGAGACATGCGAGAAGCTGGGAGTGACTGTGTAGTTTAACTGCCGAGAAGAAGCTGTGTGTACCCGTCCTTTAGCTTGTTAACTGCCTCACCAAGGTCAACGGGCTACTTAGCCACCCTATAAGAGGAATCCATCACCGTCAGCTACATGGCGCCGCATAGGTCTGGCATGCTCTGGACAATCCAGATGCGCTTCGGTAGGACGCCAATGTCAAAAGTCCGCGCGTGGAAGGGTGCTGATACTCATAGCGGTACTAGTATGCGTTATTTCTTGTTCTTACTATAAGAGAGCCAACTCAGATTTGTGCAATCCCATCTGATTCAAAATGGACGCCCTTCACCCGCACGGCTCTCCGTCTGCCCGTGTACGTGACATTTTCGACGCCCCAGCCTGGAAGGGCCGTACGTCGCAGGTGGTTGTAGCTGTAGCAGCTCCGCCTCGACAAACATTCTCCACTCTCTCCCAATCGGCGCTCGTCTTCGACGGGCCCGCCAAAAGCAAACCAGTTCATCGTCGAGTGCACAGCCAGACACGACCGAAGGGCTGTACGCTAGAGACGTTCGAGGGGCCTGCACGCAGAAAACAGTTTCGGTACGGATATTGCTCGCTGGCCAAGGACAGGGCGCTGACCCTCTCCAGCTCGACAATATCCACCGTTCCGAGAAGATTCCTCATGTTTCTCGCTGGTGCAGGATTAGCCTCGGCAACACTACGATCTGCCCATTCTGCTGGTGAGAATGCCATTCCCCTCGGCCGATGATATGCGACTCACACTTCTCAGGATGGACAACGGAAAGCATTGTCCCCGTTCTTCATCGGTACTTTCAAAAAATGTCTGCATTAGGGTACCAAGACATACATCGGGCAAGCCTAGTATAACTGCTCAGTTGTCATGAACCACGGCGTCGGGGTCTTCTGACGACTCCCAATACGTTCCATTACAACCCCAGGGCGTAGTGTAGGCTTGCGCTAGATACCCTCCTCGTCAGCATGGATCAGAAGTACATCAATACTTGATTGTACATACCTTCCAAACTTTCCTATCACTCACGATGGTCCGCAACAGCGGGACGTCTGTCACCAACTTGAGCACGTCAGTCTGGCGTAAAACGAAATGGGCGCCGTGCGCGGTGTGGTCGTCCGTGTCCACGATTGTCCGCAACGTCATGGACCGATTGAGAGCATCGACGAAGCGTGCTTGATTCTAGGCAAATTCAGTCTTTTTGCCGAAGCCAAGGGAGAACAACGCACCAGAGGGTCTGTAAGATTAGGGATGCAGACATCTAAGCGGTCTAGCTGAGGACAGGCCTTGCAAATGGAAGTCAACGATTCAAGCTTGATGCTACAACCAATGAAAGACAGTCTCTTCAGGGTATAGGCAGTCGTTGCCAACAACTGTTCTATGAAGCCCGAGCCCATCACGACCTGGGGTTCAGACACCTTGATCTTGAGGGATGCAAGTGCGACGGATGACTTTTTGAAGTGGAAGAAAATGTCACTCAAAATGGCCGGGACTGGTTGAGTTGAGGACATGGAGAATCTGGTATCGATCGCAACATTCCGTAAGTGCTTGAGATCAGACGTCTTTTCAAGTATCTTGCTCGAGTCCTGGGTGGCGAGTTAGAAATCATCAACTACTTCTCAGCTGCGCGTTACGGTTGTAGTGGTGAAGGAAAGTCCTTCGAGGTTCGGGGTATGGACCAGGAGGCGGAAGAGAACGATGTGGTCAATGCGCATGCAGCCAACTACATGTAAGTTGGCGAGATTTGGGAGGTTGGGCAGGGATCGCTCCAGAATTAACTCGTTCAAATCGGCGCAATTCTATCGACTGTTTAGTCAATTTTATCGGGTCGACCGGTGAACATACATAGAGCGCGAGAGTCCGAAGATTTGTACCCAAGGATCCCGTCCACTTTGGCAGAGCATCCATCATGGCCCAAGAGCTATGATCCAAAAACAATGTCCTGAGGTTGTTCAGTTGGCAGAGACTGCCTGCTTGAGAAGGTACCAAGTCGGATATATGCACGCGGAGTGATGTGAGTGTAGGCTTCTTTGACAGTCCGGACAGTATGGATGGCAGGATGTTCTGAATGCAGGTGAAGGTTGTCAAATTGGTGCAAAGCTCCAGGACTTGACGGAATTCGTCCAGGAAAACCGAGTCGAATTGAGGACGGGATGATATTGACTTTTGCAGGACTGGCACATAGCTGATATCTAGAGAGGACGCGTCGTGAGTATGTGAAGCGGTGCGTGAGGAGGATGACGGACCAATATGCTGCACGAATTTGGCCAACGCTGACGCTCTCAGGAGCGCCATAAATGGAGAGCACTTTTGCGCGTTATGAGTCTGCCTCTGACCTATTCATCTTCTCTACGTACGCGAGGAAATGTCTTGCCATGCCGAATGGTGTAGGTCAAAGTCCGATAGAGGTGGGGCAGAACGCCGTCGTAGAAGGATTTGCTGACGAGTACCACAGAATGAAGGTCGCTTCCAGCCAGATGTGAAAATATAGCTTCGAGAATATCGATGTTCAGGTTGTCGGCTGAAACCATTTCGATGATGGGAGTTGGTGGTTATTCTCGCGACGTGGCTGTGCCGTCACGCGAGCACTCATTCTGGCGGGAGTGCCGATGGCGGCTTCTCAAGCTGAGCATACACTATGCATGTCCTTGACATGACTGGCGGAAGAAATTGCTCCAAAAAATCAGGTATATAACTCCATCTTCAGTGATATATGACTGAGGCCCAGTACAATAATGTTAACTACAATTCTCACTTCGTGCCCTTGGTCATCCGGTTCAGTACGCAGGCGACTAGGCCATCGATAACTGGATCTCGGAAGCGCTCTTCGTACCAGGATGTACACATACTTGAGTGCTGGATGGAAATGAGATCCTTTAGTCCGGCAAATAAGAAATGAAATGTCCGACACCTTCTCGTCTGTGTGGGACTTGACCCACTGCCTCTTCGTTTCCAAGTATTTGGCTCGCTCAGAGGTAGGGAGGTCGTCGTGTTCCTTTTGAACTTGAATCATATCCGAGCGTAGGTATTGCCACTCTACAGCGGCGGTTGAGCATCAAGAAAATGGGAACTGCAGGTTGCGGGACTAACTTGATTTTTTGCTTTGCGTTACGAGGATCGTACCGCTAAATGTGTTCCACTCTCGAGAACGAATAGATTTGAATCTGAAACGGAAGTTCAGTTAGAAGGGCACAGCTACGAGAATAATGACTGCGTACTTCTTGCACTTCTTGCAAAGCCGTTTTTGCAAATAAAAGTCTGGCTTCATGTCGCTCTTGTTCGAGATCTTGCATGTCTATGTGAGCGGGCCAATGGTTAGTTAATGAGCATTATGAGAAACGAAAAGTCACTACCGAACATTGCTTGACAAAGATAAGATTCGTCCATTCCACTTCTGACAACCCTGGCCCAGGTGAGGGCATACCACCAGCGAGGGCGCGTGAAGCGGCCCAGATGTGTTGTGCATGTGGATTATCAGGCATGAGAAGTGCTCGAAATGGTTTGCTAAGGTGCAGGACGCTTTTTACAAGCTCGAACGGAAGCAGCCATCCCAGTATCTCTATCAGTATCTCCACAGGAAGGCCAGCCAGTGGTGATACGAGTAGCGCAGTGTCCGAGTCCTCCGCAGTGTCAGGTTTTTCCGAGCTTTGAACCTTAACCTTTCGTGAGAGCGAGCCAGCGGAGTCGACTTTCTTCAGGCGCTTGGCTGGTCCTTTACGAGGAGCCTCTGAGACATTTGGTCGCTTTGCCATCTGCAGTCACAGCTGGATGGGTTGGTTGTCGGACGGGGTGCCACTTGTGATTCCTCATCCCTTCGCCCATGGGCTGTGGGGTTCTATATAGCGTTAGGTTCACACACGTGATGCGCGCGTGTATCCCTGAGGTATCTGCACTGCAGTGGCCGTGTACAAAACGGACACAATGGAAGCTTGCCTAGAGAGGATATGGTTGTTTGTCAAATCATCGCGATCGAGACCAAAGATCCAGGTGTAGTTTCCTCTCGATCAGTTCACCACCTTCATGGCTTACGGCGGCTTTCACGCTCACAATTCACATTTGGCCCTACTGGAGTTCGAATTGCCTTTGCTCCATAGTTGGATACGAAACCCAACCAACGACTATCACTGTTTTATGAATCTCGCGTGCTCGAACGAACTCGCCGGCCACCACTTTTGAGGAGCTCAACTGCAATTCAGAATACCATGGACTCACTCAACCTCGCATATTGCAACATTTGCAAAGAAGTTTTTCCGTTCACAGAGCTCTATTATACGATATGTGGTGCGTAAACACTTTGGCTTTCGCACCCGCTGATGTTCACAAACCTCTAGGGCACGCAACATGCGGCATTTGCACGACGCGTTCAAGAAAGGAAGAGAGATGCGCCTCTTGTCGGCACCCCAAAAATCCGACCGAAGAAATCAAGCCTCACAAGATATACCCGACGATGCTCAAACTGTCAGACCCCCAGCACCGCGAGGACGCCGTTGGATATTTGAAGGATACCCTCCAGTCAGGACCGTCAGCGGTTTCCCGGAGGCATGCTGCGAAGCACCTCCTTGATCTAAGCCTCGGCGAGGACGGTAGCACAGAATCTCAGGTGCGTGTGGACTTGGACATTTATCTGTAACCTGACGTCGCTCAGGATGCTCTTCGCTTGTACATGCATTCCCTAGAAGATCAAGTCGCTTCGCTCCAATCTGCACTCGAGGAGGAGCGTATGCAGAGTGCACCTCTACGCAAGACCGTGACCCAGAAAGATGCACTTCTTAGTGACATGCAGGAACGCTTGAACACCGTCGAAGCACAGCGCCAGCAAACGGACCGCCAGTATGCCAGGAAACTTGCACACACAAAGGCCAAACTCGAAGAGAAGATAAGTCGCCGCGACCGAGAGATTGAGAGACGGCGTTTAGCTGTGGAGGACTTGGAAAGACAGAACGCAGCTCTAATCGAGGAGGGTCTGAAGAAGGATCAACAGGTGCGTCCTCTGCGCGACTTCCCAAGCAGTAGCAACTCACAACAGTCTAGATCAAGCTTCAGAAAGCGAAGAACATCGCAATACGGAGACACGCGCGCAAGCAAGCCCAGGTTGAGGCAAGTGGAAATCAAGACGACGAAGACGTGGATGAATCCCTCATGATTTTGGAATGGTGAGTGGCTAGCCGTTTGTCTTCCACACTAGTCGAATATCCTCTCCCAGAAAGCGGACACATAGTTACGGACGTGCCACTATGCCACAAGAACAACTTAGGACTACGCAAGAACAACCATTATCACACTGAGAATGACAGCTGCACTGTGGATATAGTGACCTGCGATGCCCCGTGTCCTTAGCGTCGGATTCCAAGTTCAGGAGGGCCAGCTGATCTGGGATTTACGGGCCGCGGCAAGTTCTCCGCCAATCCATCTTGAACACAACGGCCATCATCGATGGGAACTATCCGCACAGACTATATCATAGACGAGCCGTTACTGGAAGTAGGGACGGTTCTGGGCGAAGGTATGTCCACATTCGCAACGTTCATCAGTAGTGAGCCCAAACTCTACTTCTAGGGCCTCTGTACGACCAGCGGAATGGTGTTCTACATTTCGTCGATATTCCAGAGAACAAGGTCAACCATATCCAGTACTGATTGATTAGTTGGTAACAACATTGGCAGGTCTATCACTTGGATATCGCAACCAACGAAGTAAAGGTTGAAGCCTATCCCGACAACATCACATGCTTGGCTCTACACCCTTCTGACCCCTCCATTGTGCGTCCAGTGTTCATGATAAGCATTGCCCCATTAAGCCCCACCAGCTCGCATGCGCGGCGACAAATGGCTTCGGATATCTTCGAGATGGGAAGCTCACCTACCTTGTCGAACCGATACCTGAGGATGACCGTCCTTTCACACGATTCAACGATGGGGCGTGTGATAGCAGAGGCCGTTTCTTTGCTGGAACCTTGTGCTCTATCAACCCTTCGCATCCCGTAGCAGGTATGCTCTACCGCTATAGTCCACTGGATGGCAGCTGTGTCGTCGTGGACAAGGGTCCATTCACGGTAAATTCACCCACCGGTCATGTCCAAGAACCCTAACTGAGCCGACCATAGGATTCCAATGGGATTGGATGGAGCACGGACGAGAGGACATTGTATTTCACTGACTCTTGGAGAAATCATATTCACGCATACGACTACGACATTGAAACGGGGCACATCTCCAATCGGCGGGTCCTGGTTGACGCGGCGAAGCCTGAGTACGGATTGAAGGGGACCTGCGATGGGCTTTGTGTAGACACTGAGGGTGGGATTTGGAGCGCACGTTGGGAAGGCTCGAAAATCGTGCGCTTCTTACCCGACGGGACACCGGACTTTGCAGTCAGCGTGCCCAAGGTCTGGCGGGTTACTGCGTGTTGTTTTGGTGGTGAGTTGCGACCCTGCTACAGATTTTCTTTGAAGCTAAAGTCGCTAGGCCCTAACAACGACCAGCTATATGTGACTTCTGCCCACTGCGCCGCCAATGGATGCGACCCTACGGTGCAGGACAAATACCCACAGTCAGGGCACTTATTCAAGTTGGACTTGAAAGGGAGATTCCAGGGTCGAGATAGATATGGTTTTGGGTTCCAGTCATTGAAAGCCTAGCGACACTTGGCGTAATAACACTGGTCTTTTTTATTAACTAAAACAATCAAGAAAGAATTCGACTAAGCTTCCAGTATCCGCACGTATCTCACTTCATTCTATTCTGCAACTCGAGCCTGACTTGAGTAGCTTGTGCTCCAAACGCCATATTCAGGTGAGGCACTCACGACCTCCCGGTGTCGCCAGAGGTAGGGTTCCTGCATCACCGACGTTGTTCACTCCTTTGCGCCTCGAACGAAAGACCCTTTGTTTATGTATACAGGGATGGCGGTCTAATGTTTAACAAAGGTCCTTCGACCTCCAATATATAATATAACCATTGACCGTTTGCCCAGTCGCAGCCTCATTTTCATTCCCTACCATGTCTAACACTCCAATGCTTGGACTGGGTCGACTCCGCCTCTTGACTTCTTTCACTAATCGCCTGCGACGGCCGACATCTGCCAAAGGTCCTGCCGAAACAGAGGAAGTCCAGGCTACGCATGGAGATGGGAACTCAAAAGACGTCGCAGAGGATGCTCTATCGCTCGACCACACTGAACACACATCTTTGGACGACCATACTTCAGAAGCCGAGCATGAGGAGAGCGATGAGTTCGAGGAGATACCCACCAACTCTGACGAAATTCGGGCACTTGAGGACATGGAGGAGTTCATCAACACGCCGACAGATCCTGTTGACCCCAATTCCTCACCTGTGAGGGGCACTCGCTCACCATGGAACCGTGGCCGTTCCGAATCGCATGTCAAGTCACCATTGGCACTTTCATCCGCCCCAAACTCTCCGTCAGATTCTGAGTCTGTGAACTCGCCAGCCCGACGACTCGCAGTGCTCAAGCGATCTCGCGAAGACGTTGAGGCTGCTGATGAGTCTCCAAAACGGGATTCAAAAGAGTGCGTATCCGTATGTTCCCCCTTCGTTGTAGACCTGACTTTAATTTGAAGAGCCCGAGCCTTCAAGAAGACGAGGATGGGACATCTCAACCGAGTGCCAACAATGGCCGAGCGTCTGGAGGAGTTACTGAAGTCTGGCAGAGTAGGGAACTCCCCTCAAAGCAGCGGACCTGCAACACCGGCTGCCCAGAAGGGCGTTCGGCATTTGCGCCAGCACCAGCAGGATTACGGTAGCAGCCCTTTTGGCTCGTCGTCCGGATCAGGATCACACATGCCTAAGGAAGCGGACGAGGATGATGAGTTTGAAATATCCCTTCAGAGACCTATTTTCAATCGCCTCGAGGACGATGATGGTGTGGAATCTTGGGATTGAGACTTGAACGCTTTGCTCGTCACTTTCCATTGACCCATGTCGAATAATCGCTCCATTGAAAGCTCTACATTACATACAAAGCAGTAATTTTACATGCATTTTTGAGCGTCAGATTACCGGGAAGAGGGCAATGGAATCAGAGATAATGAGATACGCCACAAATTCCGGATCAAGCCTTCGGGACGGAGATAGCGGTACAATCTAATCTTGACACGGGTTGTCTTCTGCCCGCCATCATCACCGTCGCTGATTCGGACGCTGGTGGGCTGTCCTCGCATACTTTCTCCGTCCCTATGGATGTCGATTCAATTCCTGTTGCGTCCGCGGCCGAAGTGAACAGCACGAGGCCAAGGCCGCCAATTGCAAAAGAAGAAGAAAGCAACGATGACGCAGGGTTGAAAAATACGCCTGGTGGGGAACTACCACCATCACCGCGACAGGAACCCCACGAGGCTAGCCCAACAATGCCGCTTCCGCAGGATGCGCCCCGCAATTTGAATGTTAGCGACGCCCTGGGATACCTCGACGCTGTCAAGAAGCAGTTTGAGGACCAGACTGATGTTTACAACCAATTTCTTGACATTATGAAGGAGTTCAAGAGTCAACAGTGCGTGCCCATTTCAAACGGCTTTTCGCGTGCCGACACTCGCAGCATCGAGACGTTTGGCGTTATTGAGCGCGTCGCCCACCTTTTCTACGGCCACCATTTACTCATTTCTGGATTCAACACATTCCTACCTGGTGGCTATCACATCGAATGTCCGTCAAACGACGTGATCCATGTCACTACTCCCAACGGTCACTCCGTTATCAATCCCCGACCCACATTTGAGCCGCCTCCGCCCCCGCGCGCTCCCACACCAGAGACAGACACCCCAATCAAGCCAGCATACAATTACATTCAGAAAATCAAGAAGCGCTGCGACCCGGACACATACAAGCGCTTCCTTGACATCTTGGCTCGATACACACCAGACGATTTGGACGAAGTCTCCGCGCAAATCAATGCATTGTTCAAGAACGACCCCGACCTCACTAATGACTTCCTGCTCTTCATGCCCGAAATGAACGATCGTGTTGGCCGCGAACGAATGATGGAAACCATGCTTCCCCAGAAGCGGAAGCGCAAAGACAAGGAGCGGGACCGTGAACGTGAACGTGAGAGGCGCGAGAAGGAACACAAAGAACGGGAAAGGGAAAAGGAACGCGAGACTCGCAGGGTGCGTTGATAACCGTTTTTTGTGTGGTATGTGCTAAATTAACATAGGCCAAGAAAAAGGAACGCCACGCCCAAGAGCACGCCCAACCACAAGTGACACGACAAGAACGGCGTCCACCTCTGCCTCTCCCGCCCCCGCCCCGATCAGACGACACCCAATTCTTCGAGCGCGTCAAACGATCTTCGGACAGCCAAGATGCCTACAACGAATTCCTCAAACTCGTCAACCTGTTCACCCAGGGAATCATCGACACCGGTCGTCTTGTACGCGAGTCGCGACGTTTTATCCTTGATGGCGAGCTTTACAAGCAGTTCAAAGAAATCCTTGGCTGGGATGACCGCCGCGAACGCGATTTCCAGGTCTGGGAGCGTGACCAACCATATGGTTTCACACGGCCTGTCATAGCTGGATTCCACGACCGACCAACGAAGGTTGATATGGGCCAGCAATACGGCAGCTACCGCAAGCTCGCGCCAACAGTGAGTCAAACTTATTTTTCTCCTTGGCTGGGACTGAACATCTGTAGGAGAGCAAGGTGCTTTGTTCTGGTCGAGACGAAATGTGCCGCTCGGTGCTAAACGACGAGTGGGTGGCACATCCAACATGGACGAGCGAAGACCCAGTCATGGGCTACCAGCGCAAGAATGTCTATGAGGAGGCCATGCACCGTTGCGAGGAAGAGCGCCATGAATACGACTTCCATATCGACGCCATAACTCGCACTATCAGTATCCTGGAGCCCATCAACAACAAGATTGCGCAACTCACCGCGGAGGAGCGAGCGACATTCAAGGTGAAACCTAACATTGGTGGAATGGCCAAGGCAATCAACCACCGCGTTATCAAGAAGATTTGGGGGCGCGAGGGCGGTGTTGAGGTTATTCAAGCTATGCAAGATATGCCGTCGCATGCCATTCCAGTTGTACTACAACGACTGAAGTCGAAAGAAGAAGAGTGGAAGCGTGCGCAGAGGGAGTGGAACAAGGTCTGGCGAGAAGTGGAAGCACGGAATTACGCTCGCAGCTTAGACCAGCAGGCCATCACGTTCAAGATTACGGACAAGAAGGCGCTGACAACCAAGACGCTTGTGTCGCAAATCGAGGCTGCCCGCGAGGAGCAGATGGCCCGGAAAGCAAACTTGGTGGACCCGTTATTTTCAAGAACACGGCCGAGATGGCAACTGGAGTTTGAGCTCGATGATATAGACGCACTGCAGGACGTTTGCAAACTTGTTCTATCCTACCTCGACCGCCTCAAGACGCAGCTTTCGAGAGATGAGCATCGGCGCATCGAAGGCTTCGTACGCACATTCATTCCGCTCTTTTTCATGCAAGATCCGCAGGAGTTCGGACTCTCCATCTTGGCGGCTAACGAGCCATTGAACAGCGATGTAGACATGAGCGATGGCGATTCGGAGTTTTCTTCGAGCTCAGGCGCGGGGTCGTCTAAGGGCAAGGGGAAGAAGGGCGCCGATTTGCGGAAGAAGTTGCTGAAGAACGAGCAGGCGAAGTCCGCGCGACAGACCCGGTCAAATGAGATGCCATCTCCATCCATGGATATTGACTCTGGTTTATCGTCTTCTCCACCACCGGACGCCCCGCAACAGCAGGTTTTCTATGCCAATACATTGTACTACGTTCTTCTTCGCTTGATTGAGGTAAGTTTCCTTTGCTCTAATTTGTCTTGTTCTCATGCGGCCCTCCTGCAGACCATGTATTCTCGACTTGCATTCTTCCGTAAACGTTCGATTGAGAAGACGGCCGCTCTGGAGGCCAGCCATACAGTTTCACCAACGGGATACTACGATGTCATGCTAGAGTCGTGCGAACTACTTTTTGATAACCAACTCGAGCCAGCGCTGTTCGAGGAGCGGATACGGAGCTTGTTTGGGGTTCAAGACGCATATCGTATCTACACGATGGACAAGGTCGTGGCCGCAATTGTCAAGCAAATACAGGCGGTGCTGGTAGACGCGAAGAGCATAGAGTTGCTCGAGATGCTCAAGCAGCCTGGAAGTACACACGACTCGCGGGCTAGTGCGCAGAAACTCCTGGGCCCAGAGGAGAACGTCTTCCGGGTCGATTGGTCTTTGACGGATGGAAAGATGCGAATGCAGCTTGTTGGGAAGGAGGGTGCAGTGGCCAACACAGAGGCGATTACGGCACGATGGCAGGAGTACATTCGAGCGTTTACATCGGTTCGTGGTGTTTTCTTTGGGTCATGATGATCTCACTAACGTTTCGTAGACGGAGGCGACGACTCAAGGCTTGGAAGCGAGACAGAAGCGACCGTTCTTGAGAAAGAACATGCCGAAGGATCTCTCCACCCCGAAGGCGCGCACGGCTGATGGTCTGGAGATCAGGCTGTGTGTGAGGACATATAGGTTCTTCTATGTGCCCCATTCGGAAGACTACTTCGCCAAGATCAGAGACAAGGACACCGTACTCAGAGACGGGACGAGGGTCAAGGCTGCCAAAGAACGGAGGCTTGAGTGGTTTAAAGCAACTTACGGCGGAACGAAGGGGACAGGTGAGAAGGCGTCATCGTAGTTTATTTGTCTAATGTTTTGTTGTAAACTCTGTATCGTATGGAATGTGCTACTTCTCGAATTTCTTGCCACTGTAATGGATATACCCAGGTGGAAGTAGCCAATGCGTTACGGTCCCCTTTGGCTCGCTTTGAGCACGAGTGTTACGTTGACGTACAGTTCAAACCTGTCGATAGTGGAGTGCGTCGAAGCCGCCTCCCGGCGACGCCATAGAGGGATGCAAAGATAGTCTTTGAACGCTTTCTTGGCCTGCTTTAACGAGATCCTGTGCCTAAAATATCAGATATGTCAGCCGTTTGATGCCACAATAAACATAGAGACCAACTCCTTCACGAGATGCCAAGTAGCAGCAGCGAATGGACGTGGCGGTGTATGGTTACATTGCTTGCAACCATAAAATTCATCCTTCTTTTCGCTGAATTCAAGTTGTGACTTTGCGCCAGTCAACAACGCCGGATCTTCGAGCTTTGCAAAGCGTGTAAGGCTTTTCTGGGCCGTGTGGTGAGAGCAAGCTTTCATTGCTCTCATGCGCCGCTGGGATTGTGGTCAGCAAGTTACACTGACGTGGGAGTGCAATGTCAGCTCACCTGTAGGCAAAACGACCATCGAAATACATCGAGGATCCTCTCGTGCCCTGCCAAACAGTCCTTGCAGACCATGACGGGGTTTGCAGCGTCAATCTCCTGCCAGGCAGTAACGTCCGGATCGAAACCAGTCGCCTGTATCACACTCTGCAGGGCATTGACCTCTGGCCCATCTAGCACTTCGAACTGTGCTGCATGTCCCAGCGCGTCCTTCCAATATGATCCTCGTTCGCGTGAGCTTCGACATCCGAGTCGTTGAAAGGAAGAGTCTGAAAGGTCTTTGGCGCCCCCTGATTGCCTTTGAAGTCGCATTGTTTGACTTTGTTGGGGGGCATAGTACAGCTCATATTGACCTTGAGTTGACCATTGTTCAACTGAGCTCGGGATGCTTGGTCCAACCGAAGTATTAATCCAGATATATGTGATTGGATTACCCAAACGGCCCATAGTTGCCAAATTACCATTGTCAAAGTGAGCTTCAAGTGCTTCAAGTGAGCAATGGGCTTTACGGCGGCAGGCACGGTGTTGATCGCGTCTTGATCGTGGAGTCCCGGCGACGCGATGGCCAAGGGTCGCGTCAAAGTCCTTGTTTTTACTCTGCCAGCAGTGGTGGCCGGCTCTGGAACGCTTTCAAAGCTCAAACTCGAGCAGAAAAAAAAGCATGCGGATTGTTTGATCGGTCGGCAGGATCTGGCCAGCCGAGCGCGCTGTTACCCCGAGAAAACATGCGGAGATTGCGTCCCTTACCACTGACCACCGTGGTAACGACTCTCCATCCTCTGGCCAGCGCACTCGTTCGCTGTGGTCGTTCTTCTCAAGCCCTCTCTCTTTTCTGGGCTCCAGGACTGTTTATGTTTGTCGTGAGTACATAATATCAGTCGGCATTACGCGCATTTACTCAACATCTCTCTTCTCAGTGAACACTGACGCATGAAATTCCTTGGATACACACAGGCAGCCTGCATAGCAGTACTGGCCGTCCTACCCGCTGCTGCAGGGGCTGCCCAAGCGCCGGAGCGCCGACAAGGTCAGTTTCATCTCTCTTAAGCGATGCTAGGCGCTCCATGACCGATGGAGGCTGCGCCCACGCGCGCGCTTGTGATTATTAGCAACACTTTTCTGACCATCATGCTCACAGATGACGACGCCGACTCGAGCAGCCCATTCCTCATCTTTAGCGGCATCCAGAGTCTGACAACCTGCGAGTCCACGACCTTCAACTGGGGCTACACTGGACCCAATTCCCCCCTCTCCCTTACCATCACCAACGTTGGCGTCGTCCAGGATGACCCTCCGTCCTCGTCCTCAAGCTATTCGCGCCCACAAACGTTCGGCAATTCCGCACGGGCAATTCCAACCGGGCTTCGCGGAATCGAGACCAGCCGCAAAACCATCGTCGAGCTTATCACGGACGATGTGGAGCCAGACAGCCGAAACTATACATGGAGCAAGGTCGACATTCCCCAGGGATGGTACACGCTCTACGCTACCATGGACGCCTACTCCGATTTCCAAGCACAGGCTTACGACAACTTTTTCATCTATAATGGATCTGACACATCGTGTATCTCGGGTGCAGGCACAAGCTCCAGCGCGTCTGCCTCGAGTGCCCCAACATCGTCTGCTCCGTCCACCACCTCCACGCCCGCTGCATCCAGCACTGCGATTGGAGCTGCAACTTCGTCCAAGACCAACACAGGCGCCATAGCTGGAGGTGTAGTCGGCGGCCTAGCTGGCCTCGCCGCTATTATTGCCGCCTTCATCTGGTTCATGTGCTCTCGTCGCCGTCGCCGTCGCATCACCTCGGGATCAGGTCGCCCACGCCATCGCGGAGGAATCATGGGAAGATGGGGTGCCCTCGGATCATTCGATTCCTCTCACAGTGGGAAGAAGGGCCAATTCGACAATACCGTGCCTGAAGCATTCTTCGGACCGGGTGAAGGGCCTCAGCAACATCGACAACAGGGCTCGCTTGCACCAATGATGAGTGAGCAGCCCCAATTCGACCCATATGCCGAGAAGACGGCACACCCAACAACCGGCTTTATCCCTGTTACATACTCCCCAAGCCGTCCGGACTTTGCTCGCCATGGGTCGTCTACGTCAGGATCAGGATCATCTGAAGGCTACGGCCGTCCGCGGTCAACCATGTTGCAGACTTTCCCTGAATCTCCTCGGCCTTCCACGATAATGGAGGCAACCACGCCGCCGCAATCTAGTCCAGGCAGCTCGAGGAGGTCGTCCCAGCATCTTGATCAAGTGGCCGTCCCAGAGCCCATCAAACGAACGGGGTCGAACAGGAAGGCACAACGCAAGCCCGTACCATCGTACATCCCCGAGCCTTCCCAGGAATCTCTCCCTACGCTTTCGATGTCTCCTTCAACGACACCGTCATCTCAATTCCACGCGCCGTCGCCGTTACAAGGCACACCTCGTCACTCCGGAGAGCTTGGCGGCTCGCATAACTCCTCCGTAGAGAATGTGCATTCCCTCATGGAGAAAAGGAGCTGGCCTGACGGGCGGCCTGTGCACTTCCTTGTGCCAGACATGCCTCCGCCACAACAGTAAGCTATGGACGGGGAAGGGGGCAGGTCACCCTATGGACAGTTTTATTTCATTCATCTTATGCCTACCTCATTTACGAGCTATTCAACGTGTAACTACTTATACGCACCCCTGCTGTCGGCTACCCGATTTGTTCTTGCTGGCATTTTCGAACACCCAATGTGAGTAGTTTGTTCTACTATATTTACTTGGAATGTGTATTGGTTAACGCCTCACGCATGCCCCAGACCCTTGAGCGTAGGTAAGGTCCTATTGTCTAAATGAATCACTGTTGGTTGCATCGCGACTCCTCAAAACACTCTGAAGATGTCACAATAATACGTTTGCCGTCTCTTAGCAACATGCCGCCGCAAACTTTGCAGCTGTATATAAAGGATCTTGGATAAAGGCAATCATTAATCAGCACTTGTGCTTGCCTCCCTACTGACTACTACGTTCGCATCACAGCTGCGATGGATTTTTCTTGCTTCCCAAGGTTCAAACAAAGGTTTGGGCAGGAAGGTGGCCCCGCACAGGCTGAGGCTGTCCCTTCTGTTGTGCCCGTATTTCCTCGAGATGGTCGCGACAGAGAATATCAGGAGGAAGTGTGGGACTCCCGTGCATCCCGCGAGCCGCAAATACAGCGCAACGTCAACCAAATAAATACCATTAATCCCAATCCCAATCCTGAGCGTAGCGATATTCTCTCCCCGCTCAACCCAGGATTTGAGGAATCTCTTGCTCTCAGCACCTCGCTGTTCACCTTTGGAGGGTATTCATCCCAACCGGAAACCCATCGTCAAGGTCCATGGTTTTACAAGCCAAAGACGGGCACATTCACACAAAAAATTCCTCCAGCCTGGCAGACTCCTCTCCCACCGGCTCAACAGCTAGCTGTTAGAACATTCTTTCCGCGGCCATCCAGAATCAACGCTATTGATTTCACCGTCCTTGATGTAGGCCAAGGCGACACCGTTCCACTACACAACTTCGAAAACATGACAAACAGGTATTTTATTGAGTCTGCATCGACAAGTCCGCTCAGCGGGCACAAGGTCCAAGGCTATCGCTTAACGACAATTGGTGAAATACAATGCTGCCTATACGAGCGCATTTCCTGGGATACATATTATGCTATGCCGCAGGTGTATCAAGCCGAGACGGGGAAGGCGTATTTCTCACGATGTTACAAGTTGGACAGAGGACGACGAGGATATCATCACGAACAAGGAGTGAAGTGGGTGGATATGCTTGGAGGAAATGTCTTCTACCAAGGACAGAGGTTTCTTGGTATCGATGGAGAATTTAAGGTTTGCGATTGGGCTATAGTTATGGGGGCTTAGGCAACGCCTTAGTAGGATACACAACAATGACAATTACAAATAAATACTGTATGATTGTATGAATACTTATGCAACATCAACGAGATATTTGCTTGTATTCTTCTCTCAGCCTCTGCTATTCCCAAAGGAGGTTGGCAGACCTACGCACACAAAGTTGTACTGTTGCAGGTACAATACAACGGTACCGTACTGTACAGTACTCAGCATAGGTCCGCCTAGGGTGGCGGACCTAACCCCCAGAACATAGGTACCGAGCATAAGTACCGGTACCGTACCGTACCGTACCATGTACTGTACACCCCCCGCCGGGAGGGTAGGTAGTAGGTACAGTACCTATCACATGATGCATTCACGTGACCATATCACGTGCAGGCTTCGGATCACGGCGCGGGGCGGGCGGCGGCATGATCGGCGGGCGCCCAACGACATTGGGGGGAGTGGCATGGTCCTTGTTGGGGTGCCCAAGGGCTGTAACTTTGGTAAGTAATTGAAGGGTGCTATCGACGGAGTTTTGCAGCAACTTCAAAGTCATTGGGCCATTGTGAGGCTACTTCAAAAGGTGTCTAAGTCCAGAGCCATTGTGGGGTCAAATCCTGCGATTCTGGGGCCCATCAGCGTTAAATCGTGTCCTATCTGACCCTTGGTAGTGTAATGTGCACGCAGATGCAGAAAAAACCGGCAAATAGCCTGAAAAACAAGCAAAACGCGGGGTGTGGCGCAGGTCACATGTTTCCGTCACGTGCCGGTACAGTACGGTACGGTACCCCCCCCTAAATTGGGCATAGGTACGGTACCGGTACTGTACCTCCCGGGGAGCATAGGTCCGCCACCCTAGGTCCGCCACCCTAGCGTGTCATTGCGCGAGCACTGAGCGTGAACAAAAAGATCTACGCCAGGAGGGAGTCGAACCCCCGCCGCTTGCTTGGAAGGCAAGCATGATAACCGTTTCACCACTGGCGTTGAAGAGACCCTCTATAAGCAGCCATATATAGTTTTCGATGGTTTGACCAGCCGATACATAACTTAGAATAGCTAGTTTACCTTGCTAAACTTTCTTACAGCACTCAGCGTGAGTCAATCGAGATGCGACAATGGCCACGCTCATAACTGCAGTGCTCAGGATTATGAAGCCGCTCTCTGAGCCTTTGTTTGTCACACTGCTATCTCCAAGGAATATTGAGGATGTAATGGGTTGCGAACGATAGGTCAAATGTATTTACTGTATCTAGTTCAATTGACTAGAATATGTCCTCTGCATCACGGCGCAGAGGAAAGTCACTGCCACTCGCAGCGGTGGGGCACTAAACCTCGTATCGACGCAATAATGAATCTGGATGGAAAAACATGAGTCACATATTTCGAGCAACGATGCAGAGGAAGGCTCAGAGATCTTGGTGGAAATGTTGTCTCATTGGACGCGAGGTCCTCTGAAGTAGCAAATATATTTCATACATCATAGCCGCGGGGGAATGAAAGAGTGATTATAGGTCAGGACTCACCACCGCTGTATAGACATATCTCGTGCCTTCACCCCATCTTTCGTCCGCACCAGTAAGTGTTCCCCCAGGTGATGCTCACCCGCGGGGATGGACTCTCCCAAACGGGCAGAAACCCTATCCGGGCCATTCACACGGTCATGATCCAAATTTGACAGACTTGCATGGACGCGCTCGAAAGACGACAATGGTCGGGACCGGAAGGAATGGAAAAAACGCGATCGTCGGAATTTATACACCGGCAGCGGAAGCCGAACAGGTGACTCACGCGATCACGTCCTATTGTTCATCGCGCGGTCGCTTTTACCCTGGACAGTGTCTCTTCATTCATAACCATCATCCCCAACACCAGCGTCAACATCCAATTGCCCTTTTCGAACGCTTTCAACGATATGTCTCCCCGAAATTCTGTGAATGAGGAGACGCCCAAGCGGCCTTTGGCGCTCAAACGTTCGGGCGCGGATGTTGAAGACAAAGATGATGTGACAGCGACAAAGCCAGAGGCTCCCGTCGAACTCCTGCAATCAGAGGCGGACGAGTTGGAAGTGGAGACCCAGCTCGTACCGACTGCTGCGGTGCAGGACCTAAAGGACTTATTTGAGGCTGAAGAAGATGCTGAAGAGGTCTCCGATGTGGAAGCAGATCGAGGCGCGCCGAGTGACATTACGACCGTTGCCCCAGAAGGACCTGTCTCGAAATCGGGGAGCAGCACGGCAAGAGTGGACAACGATCTTGAGTTCTCGTTGCCCCCCTCCTCTCCCCCTCCTGCGGGCCCTCCCCTGCTTGCACGGTCACCTTCTATTGTGGGAGAGAGGATCTTGAAGCGCTCTCGCGTGAACGATGGATGGGACTCGGACGATGAGGAGCGCGCTCAGGCCAAACCGGAAACACCGTTAGTAGTTTCCATTGTGACAAGCTGTAACTCATTGTCTTCGCAGTGTTCCTCCCTCAAAGAGGCGCCGAACAGCACTCAATCGGTACGTGACTCTGGATCAGAATGTCATGTCGAAGCTCGTGCTGCCTTCTACGCCTGGACCAAAGCGCGCCCCATCGCAAGCAGGTCCTTCCACCCCGGCCACCCAGAAGGGCATTCGCCATTTCCGCGAGCATCAGCACGAATATGGGAGCAGTCCTATGGGAGAGATCTCATTCCCGGCCCCCATTGTAGAGGAGGACGAACCGGAGGAGCCTCTGCCCAAGTTGGTTTTCTCCTCTGTAGGGAAAGCTGAACTCGAGGACCCCGAGCTATGAGGGTGACAGAGTAGTAGCGAACAAGTGATTTATCTAGTTGTATCTTATATCTTAGTTATCAATGTCATCTATATTTTGCAAGGAAGTCTGGGTGTTTTGGTCAGGTTTTCGTATGACTTCTAAGCAAGCTACAGTACATATGCCGACATGCTAGCAGCTAGGGACATTGGAAGGTGGATCGAATGATCGGAACCACCTTCATTCGACTTTCATGACCAGATGCCCTTACTATCTCTGGCCGTAACGATTGCGGTCACCGCACCGTTCTTCTACCTCATCCCTTCAATTCGTCGCTCTTGGACGCGTCTGGTCCTATGCATATACGCCATCTTCCTTCTGCACAATGCCGCGGTGCACCCTCCTCCAAACATATTCACGCGTCTGCACATGCCTCTGTCCACACCAACAGACGCGATACGTGCATTTCTGCTGAGCAAGACGGACTTGCCGGACTTGCCGGAGCATATTGAGGTCCTGTTGAAGAGATTGAGCAGTTTGGAGGCGAGACTGGTGTTTGTACGGTGCGTCTGCTCTAGTATCTGCGGTGCGTACATAGGCTGACGACAAAGTACAGATTCGGGGAAGACGTTCTTGCACATTGTGACTGGTGTCACTCCAACACGGACTTTGTTATGTATGCCTTGCCGAAGGCGTTGTGGGCGTATATTCGCGAGGCGGCAATAGTTGGCGTGCGTGACGGTTGCTGGATCTGCGGCTCCAAGCTAACACATTGTACAGTGGCTGACGCGCAAGGGGACAAATCTATCTGCTTGGAGATCAACAGCACTATGTGTGCTACTTGGAGCTGCCGGTGCAGAGGCGTATGTTCGTGCGACGGTGGTCATCGAAATTAAAGGAGACAGTGAGGTGTCCATGGTACGTTTCCCATCCATCCCCAACTATCCCCCTCACAAAATTCCAGTGGAATGACAATCTTGAGCTTGCTCGAATAGCACTGTTCGCCCTCCTGCCGCTCGTGGTCGAATTCGCCCTTCCCCGAATCCCAACACCTCCACATCCGGCACTTGCCCATTTACATGGCCTACGAGAGAAAATATTCGCTGCATCACATATGCGTGGTGCCATCTTGCGCTCACCCGAGTTGAGACGCAAGTCTCTGGCATACTGGGAGAAACAAAGGCAGGAAGGGAAATGGATTCGGGAATCAGACAATGTCAAGTTCATTGCACGGAATGTGGACCTTCCATATGAACGAAGAGATGACCGCGGCAGGGTTAATGCCAGAAATTCGGCCCAAGGAGTTCTACGCTTAGCAGGATTCGAGATTCCTGGAGAACGTTGATCATGTCATGACACGCTTAGATGACTAGGTTAATTGCTCACGCAAGGTGAATGTGTACGTGTAAATTATGTATGCTACTTTGTTACCAGGCAGGCTTTTATGAGCTAGCTGCAACTTTGTTTGTCCATCTAAACCACGGCTGCAAGTGCATGTTGCGCCACTGGCCGTGGGAACATTTCCCCCAGATTGGCCGTGATCGAGTATCGGCGCCATCAGCATTTTTCCTTCCTGCGCCCATGTCTAAACGTACCAAGCCCGCAGACTCTGACGACGAGTCCGACGTCGTGAGTCTCTCCTTCGTACTGTTACTCGCGAATTTCTCTAATGTGAAGCGCTTAGTAGAGTCTCATTGATGTTGATTTCGACTGCTTCGATATAAACCCGGATGTGGACTTCTTGACTCTTAAGCGTCTCATTAAGCAACTTTTCGGACCAGACGTAGAGAGAATAAGTTCGCATGATCTCGTGGAACTTGTCATCAACCAGCGTGGCCTTGGCTCGACGATCAAGACCGACGGCCAGGAGAGTGACCCATACGCGGTGCTTACCATTTTGAATATGCATGTCCACAAAGTATGCAATACTGCTGTTTTCCGGCGCCATATCTCATGTTACCCAGGCAAACCCTGCTATCAAAAGTATCGCGGAATACTGCTTGGACAAGTCCAAAGTCGATCCAGCTTTCCACAATACCCTCTCAGCACTCTTCTCGCAAGAGGACAAGCATGTCGGATTTGTCTTGTCCGAGCGCCTTATCAATATGCCCGTTCAAGTCATCCCTCCCATGTACCGTGTCCTGGGAGAGGAGGTGCAAAACCTAGTCAGCAATGTACGTCCCGCTTCAAGCTTATCCGGTCAATGATGCTCACCCTGCTATCCCTTAGGGCCAGCCCTTTTCCTTCTCCCATCTCCTCTTCATCTCGCGCGCCTACCACCTTACTGAATCCGAGGATGCGCAATTGTCGTCGTCGCAGAAGAAGCCGCGCAAGAACAAGAAAAGCAAGGCTGCGGCAGTTCAGAATGAAGATGATGCGCCTCGTCCTGCGGATGGGGTGTACCCCTTCCATGTTGAGGACGAGTTGATTACGGCAGCGTCTGTGCACGCCCTTGATTACAAGTACTCGTTGACGCCGACAGAGCCAAGGGATAATGAGAGCTTTGGGTTGGACACGCGAGGCAGGATGATGTTGGTTCCCGTAGAGAATTTCCCAGAGCTTGTGATGGCTATGCTTACCAAGTTCGCGGTTTGAATATACCAAACATTGTAATGCCAAATGGTCTTGTGGGCGCGAACAGTGTAGCACCGCAATGGATGGTCAAAATGCCGCCCCTGATGATTCGGATTTATGCTTAAACCTTCAAAGCTGCACGGTCAAAATGTGAGCGCATATTTCTATACCTCGATGACGCTCTACAGGAAGGAAGGCATCGAGTAATACATCGCGGCCTCAGTGGTCTTCAAAGCATTGAGCTTGTTTGCCGAGCTCAAACCTTGCTTTCGGAACATTCGTGGTTCTGCCGACGCACTCTTCATCCTGCATAAGGTGCAGAGACTAATTTCTTTTATGTGTCTAGCATCAATTTGTTTCTTGCACTTTCCCAAACGAACAATGCAAAGTCACACCTGTCACTCAACCTTACATAATCGAATGAATTCAGGGCGATCGTTCGTTCTCCCAACTTATTGGCAAAGTATAGGCAAGCATCAAGCGGGGAGCATGATATGACTCTGTATGACTCCTCGTCAACTCGGCTTCGTCTTTCCTGTTTCGCTTTATTATCGAGGATAAATCGATAAAGTTCGGTAGCGTCGTCGATGAACATGCGCCGCATTCATATCATTGACAACCCCTTCGGTGTGCATGATAAAGTTGCTATTCGGCGCGTGACCCCCGCCTACTACTGCTGTGTATGTAGAATAGTAATTACCGTAGCCCTCCGTATTCGGTGCCGTAGTACCACTGCACACCACCGTACAACTCAAAATTTGGCTTTCTGGACAAGTGAAATGTGCGAAATGAGCAGTAGCCTCAGCGTCATGAAGCTTAAAACAAGCACACAGTCGTCGGGATGGGTGCAATATGTCATAAACTATCCCTTCCGTTCTGGCGTCGGTGGAATTTCAAGTCCGGCGTTGCCACTGGAATTGATCTTGATGCGCGCTACATCTAGAGGCGTGCTAGACCTCGAATCGTCGGTGGAGGCTGGTGGAGGGCAATAGCACTACGTAACCTTCCGCATGCCTCCATGCCACGGTCCACCGGCCCCCATCGCGTCTTCAAGGAATATGGTATAGCATTTCTTGACTTGCGCAATGCACATACGCTGATCTCTTCACAAACGGACAGGCGTGCTAGTAATATCGACAGAAATATTAGTATATATGCGCTCTCGAGTTCTTTCACAGAAGGGCGCTGTCAACTTGATGGTGAAATAGTTGACCATTCTGCTCGGGACGACCGCTGGGACCGCTGTGGCCTCGTCATACCGAATGTATACTGATGCGCTTGATACGCGCGCGAACAGAAGAGGTGTCACCGGCACCGCCCAGTTGTGTGGGGCGTGAATGGGCGGCGGTAAGGTGTGCGCGCCGTCCCGGCCGACGGAGTCTCATCTGATATATTTGTGAATTCTTCTCTGGACATATGTCTTCATTCTTCTGACGCGCTATACAAGTAGTTTCGTGTAGCCGTACTGTGGCGTGTATTTGGTTCAGAAGGAATTGGTCAACTGGAGCGATCTGGCATTCTGGCCGACGTCCTTCACAACCAAGTGACGACTAACTTTGGTGAAGCCTTTAATTATGGGCCCACTTTCGTGCCTCGTGTATCATCCTCAGCAAGTCGGCGAGGGCGGAGAAGCAGTTCTGTGACGACGCGCCCTACTAGTTTTTAGATCATTTATTCATTTTCCACACCGACTCGCAACGAAGAGGGATCTGCACAGCTGCCTTGGTCACACATATCACATCAAAACAATAGGACATCCCTGGACATGGAACTCTCGTGACAGGCGCTTCCCTCAAGCCTGGCTGGACAGTTAAGCCCGGCATCCCCGACTATGCAGGTCAAAATACTGGATTCCTGGTGAGCAAATCGCCCTGTACTTATAACGAAACGATACAAGGGGAGAGAGGAGTACAATTGCAAGGATTTGGCCAACAATGAGGCTTGCGAGAGGCGTGTAGGCGATGTGGCGCCCACGCCTCTCGCACGTCAACTTTCAATTGCCTCATGCCCCACTTCTACGGGCCATGCGGATATCACCTCGCTCTATCTGGCAACGTATCGAAAATATCGGATCTCCGAGTCTGGCCGCGCACACTTCAACGTAGCTTACGCTGATAACTCTCGTAGACCCCGTATATTCAAAGGTATTATGTGTATAGCTCAGAAGACGACCTCAGGCAATAAGATACAGCGAGAACGACGACTTTCAAAATGATACGTTGACAACAGTATACCAGCCACTTGCCAACCTCTTTGACCCGCTGTGTGCGATTGGAAAGGGATCCACCATCACCCACAACTTCGAAGGCGAGCGAACCGGGATCGCCTATCCAAATGTGGAAAAATGAGATCTTGATGCATCTTGACATTATAAAAGCGAGGACTCCGAACTTTACACTTCCCTTCATCCCCTCATCGTCTTTTTTTTGACCGGGGCCCGCCGTCCTCACCACCGCCACTTTCGTTCCCACCATCGCTCCCTGTTTCCCATCGCCATGTCTGCCGCCGTCGAGGAACGTTCTTACCCTCCGTCCATCTGGGCACCTCAGCCTCAGCCATCTGATGTGACCTGGCCCAAGACGCTCGACACCTTTGAGCAGCACTCTCGTGTCCCACTCGCCAACATCGTCACCCGCGAGGATGTCTTCGGCCCTGTCCTGTCCAATGCCCCCACAAGTGTGGGCGATATCTATGGGCCGCCCAAATCCTCTCTCATCGGCCCTGGCGCCATCGGCGAAGGTCGCAAAAGGAACACGCCACCCAACAGCGATTTCGGCGACAAGGTGCGTCGGGATTTCACACATATATGCGCCTATATGCTGATCATTTGCTGTTTAGCATGTCGAACAGCTTTTGCGCACGCTCAACCTCAACTCACCGGACCCCAAGTCCCCTCTGAGCCTGAGTTTCGATGGGTCGTCTGAATATTCCCCTGCTTCAGTGTCCAGTGCATTGCTCACGCCCACGGATCTCTCCCCGACCCGTATGACGACGTTCGATGCCAAGCAGCAGCTCCAATCGCCCTACGGCAACGCACGCACCGCAGCGTATCTGAACGCTCAGTCGTCACTGTTGTTCGAGCCTGCATCCCCGACCCATGCGAGCCATTGCGACCCATATGCCGCCTACCTCCACGGCCACGGGCCACATGCCGTACCGTACTACAACAACGCAACCAAGTCGCTCGACCAGCATCATCAGTCACTGTACCAGGTCTCGCCTACGCTCGGCAGTCACCCTTCGCTCTACAACTCGCCGACCATCAATCCTAGCGTTCCGGCGTCGCTTCGTTCCGAGCAGGCCCCCAGCACCATTCACTCTGCCGCCGCCTCTGACTGGCATGTTCCTCAGACGTCCAGCCAGCTCGCTCATCTCCAGCATGATTACAACCGTAACTCCGACTGGCTGAACCCCGATACACTGGGACAGAAACCTTCCTTTGCAGGTCTCGGGCTTTCTACTACCGCCCTCGATACGCTCAACACGTCTCCTCGCTCGCCTCACACCTACCAAGTCAACTCGTCTCCTCAGTCTGCTCACGAGGTACGTCAATATCCCCCTTCTGCTTGGGTTATCCTTTTTCTTAATGAACATTGTGCAGCCTATCAACTTCCTTACGCTGTTGCATCCTTCGTCCTCTCCCCCGTACTCTTCGTTCGTCACCAGGATCATCAAGTCGTCCGACCAGCAAGCCTCGATCTTTCTCCAACAGAAGCTCAAGGTTGCAGATGCCTGCGAACGGGTCAAAATCATCGAAGCGATCTGCGCGCGGGGGTTTGAGATGATGGCCCATCGGTATGTTGTCCGCTTGACTCGTAACTCAAGCTCATTCTCTGTTAAGCTTCGGTAACTGGGCGGTCCAGCGCTGCTTGGAAGCGTCGTCGGGAGACGAGCGCCTGCGCATTGTGAACTGCATGAGGTAAATTCTACACCTTCAGTCCACCATCACTGGTATTCATTCTGTTGCAGGGGACGAATTGTCGAGCTTGCTACCAATTGCTATGGCTGTCACGTTCTTCAGAAAGCCCTCGACTGCGAAGAAGATATTCGTCTGCTCATCGTCTCCGAGCTACTCCTTGGGGATCCTGCCCAGACGCTAGTCAACAAGCACGCCAGCCACGTTTGGAGCAAGGTTGGTGCCCTTCTCGCCTCCCTCGTCATTCACTCACAGGCTGGTAGATAATGGAACTTTCTTGGACCGCTCCAGCGCCCCCGATCTTCGCTTTGTACGTAGGACTGGCCCCGTGCTTGGATACCACTCATGCTTTTTGGTCAGCGTCAACCGATCGCTCAAGGGCAAATGGGCGGCCCTTGCTTGCCATGAGACTGGTTCGCTCGTTGTGCAGGTGCGTTCGCCTTCAAAGGACACGGAGTTGTCAATAACACTTCCTCTAGCATGCGTTTGAAAACCTCGAGGATTCAGCCAAGGACGGAATTGTGGACGAGCTGCTCAACCAAGGCATCGCGGTGTTCAGCGAGGTTGTCAAAAGTCAATGGGGCTCTTACTGCATCCAGCATAGTGCGTGTTTCTCCCTTATTCTGCAACACGTTTATTGACTCTTGTTAGTTCTTGAGCATGGTTCTGACAAGCACCGTAACCTGACTCTCGACCATCTCATCTCTGGACTGCTGGACTATGCGACCAACGAGCAGGGCCACAAGTCGGTGACCAAGGCTCTCAAGGAGGGCGGGAAGGAAACGCTGGACCGCGTGGTGCGCAGGATGTGCGAGCCTGCGAAAGGGTTAGTGGCATAATTCACGAGCTTTGTGCGGGATTGTTAAATGTCCGACCCTCAGTTCCCGTCGTGCGATGATCGTCGACCTGGCTCTTTCTGTCAACGGCAGCCAGCTGATTGCGACCGTTCTTACATCCGCCGACAAGGACCAGCGTGCCCAGCTGTACGACTGTATTCGCGGCCACATTGTCACTCTTCGAGGCTGCAAGACCGGTTCGAAGGTTATCTGGTTGTTGTGAGTCACCATCCCGTCCTCTCAGCCACCATCTCACACCAATTTCTAGCGACCGCATGCGCGCCTACTACGGTTATTGAACTTTTGGACTTTGCCTAGCCCGTCAGTAAGTTGAACCTCATTTCCTTCATTGTCACGCATTAACCCGCTGTAGTGATTGCTTTTTGCTTATTATAATTGCCACGGATTATCATTTATTTCCCATTTTCGCCATTCGGTTTTATCTTACCAGCCCCCACGTGCATCTTCTGTTCCATCCTGGGCATCGACGCCCACATGTAATTGGCCTCCCACTTATAGCATATCGTTGACCCTCTCGTGTACATCATTCACGATATCTTGCAGCATCTCATCCCTCTGGGACCTTGTCATCTCCGCATATAACACATTTCCTCCCTTAATTTTGTCCTGCTCGTTCTGTCCCCCCATCCCATCACTGCACTCATTTGCCTTGCATTTGCACCCAACCAAGTATATACACGCTCGCTCGCTTCTTCCGCGTCTACTCTTACTCTCTCTACATGTATGTATGTTTGTACACTATGTCCCACTATCATCCAAAATTGCATGTTGTATTCGAACACTAGACCTGGAGAGTTGACTGTGGCGCAGCCGCACTGAGTTGCCGGTCATGCGATCAATCAGCTGGATGCTTGGCTTTGCCTCCAGGCTTCTGACTTCACCATCGACGACCACGAGCATAAGGACTCCCAGTCATATCTTTACCCATGAATTTCGGGTCTTCATTCTTCTGCCGCCGTTGAAAACCAAGCTTTCGACCGGACTATCCAGCGAGATCTCTTGAACGGATTCTTTAAACAAGTTCCATAACATTGCATTATCATAGGCGACACGCTTGGTGCGTAGCGAGTTGGACTCATGATTCATTATTCAACAATCGCCCCTAGTTCGACCCAAGTGCGCGTTCTTTCGCGTCCAGATGGACAGGACTTGCTGACATGCCGCTTAGCGTCTTGTACCCTCTACACATCTCGTCCATGCCATAGACCATGACCGCTTCCACTATGTCCGGCATTCCGTCCCTCATCCCGCTCCCTTCCTCAAGCGAGCCAGCGCGTTCGTTAAACCGGAAACGGTCATTTGAAGACGAGGCCATGTTTGACAAATTCGCGACGCTATTCAATCCTCCGACCCCACGAGCGTCGCCAATACCGTTTGGGCTGAAAGTTGAAACATCTGTACCCTCTGTAGACGCCATCTCTTCGTCCTCATCCGATGGTGAATTTGGTTCATTCGTCTCCGTACCGCCATCGCAAGACCCACTCACAATGAGCTTCACGCCGCTCGAAGAGCAGCCCCAACCATCTCCGGGGCATTTCAAGACCGCAAGTCACGACTTCTTCGAGCACTTCACACAGGAAGCGAAAGTTGCTTCTGCCCAGAGTCAGCGCAACGTGCTGGACGAGCTTCTGCAGGCTGACAAGGATCCACTGTTCTGGCCGAAGCCTGCGCCGCAAGAGGATTCGCTTCAGGATCTGGATTTCGGGGTATTGGACCGGCCTCCTTCTTCCCCACCTGCAGCACGACGGCAGCACCCACCATCGCGCTCGCCAACGCTGAGTACGGCTTTGGTTGCACCACCTCTGACCTCCGGAGAGGTTGCGTCGTCCCCGCCGCAGACGCCATCCCTGCTCTCATCCAGTATGACCTCGGCCGATCTGTCACCAAGACCGACGCCGCCTACACGTTCACAGTCCTACCAGACACTGTCCAATATTTCTGCCAAGTGGCTGGCTGGGGGACTGAAGCAGCATGTCCGGCAGGACACGCTCAACTCGATCTTTGGGTCGATGCCGACGGTGTCCACGACGCCTCCGCCAATAACGCATGGGACGCCGTTTGCTGCGCCGCATGCTGATGCGCCGTATGTGCCGCCGACGGGTGCGCCGGGATACAAGGGAGAGCAGAAGAACTGGGATAAGGGGTTCAGCGCTGACCTTGTTGCGGAGGCCAAGTTGGCTGAGAATTCGAACATGGGCCGTGTGATTGAGAAAAAGACGGGGTATGTTGAGTTGGTGGGTAGGAAGGAGTATACATCCCCCGTTCTGGATGCAACCTTGGCGAACTTGGTATGCAAATCTTCTCTGTGATGTTGTTCAGGACGCTTGCTGATGGATGTACATAGTTGAGACCGCATCTGCCAGCACTAGCGCGATTGCCGAAAAAGTGGAATCTGCTGTACTCGTTGGACCAACATGGGATATCGCTGAAGACGCTGTATGCGCGGTGTGAGTTTGCACGCGCGACGCCGGAGGTGCTGATCATTCGGGATGAGAATGATGAGCTGTTTGGTATCTTTGTCGGGGAGGGCATAAGACCGTCGCGCGGGCAGGGATACTACGGCAGCGGGGAAGCGTTCATGTTCAAGTACACGCCGAAGAACGAGCTGCTGCGGGTGTGGAAATGGACGGGCTATAATGGGTATGTTGCGCTGTGTGAGCCGGACTTTTTGTCTTTTGGTGGTGGGGACGGCCGGTATGGGATTTGGGTTGATGAGGGGTTGCTTGAAGGGAGTTCGGCGCCGTGTCCGACGTTTGGGAATGATGTGTTGTGTTCGCCTGGGAGGGTGAAGGCTGGGGCGACGGAATTTGAGTGTGTGGGATTGGAGGTGTGGAAGGTGGGAGTGTAATCAATGGGGATGTAATGGATGTGATATTGGATGATAGCATGGAACCATATGTACTGACTAGAACCCTCGCTCACCTGGCTTCATATTTATTGTAGTAATGCACGATTGTTTCTCGCTCTAGTGTCGTGCAGTCGACGAACGCTAGCTTGGGATGGAAATTGGTTTGAGCTATGTAGTACTGTAGCAAGTGTAGCAGTCGAGATCGGGCCGGTGGTTGTTTGATGTTGACTGGATTTGACACTTTTGCCTCAATCTGCGTCTTGCGGCAGGACCTGTTCCAAGTAGTTCTATTCGCTATATTACTCGCTGCGCGTGAAGAGGAACTCACTCTATCTACACCTGATGCTGTCCGCAGCTACTGCGATGACCAATTCAATGCCTGTTGCGCAGGCTGTGCCCGGGCCTCGTCCATCTTGGCCTCTTCCCACCAACTCCCCACTTCACTCTACAAGATGATGCTCGTTCCAGACGACGCGAAACCCAGCGCACCTGAAAGCAAAGCCGAAGAGCACGCACAGGAAGTGGCCGCCAACGCCGCTTCCTCGTCAGCACTGGTGAGTGCTACTACGCTGCGAAATCATCACCAGCTCAATAAACAATCAGCCCACCGACGCTCCTCCAGCATACGAAGATATCCCTCCACCTGCTGGCTTCCATATCCCCGGCAATCTCAAGCCGTCGAATTGGGTGTACGTTCACCGCACAAACGACAGTGTGAAAGAGTCGTTCGCCATCGATAGTGCGCTGCAGATTCCTGAGTCTTTCCTTCCGGCCATTCCCCGAAATGAGCAGCGGAAGAATCTTTTTGTCCATACCATGAATGGGGGCATCCATTCTACTGTGTATCTGCTCGAAGACCGCCCCAAGGCCGAGTTGAAAGTGGAATCGATGAATGGGGCAGTGAAGCTGACCGTTGTAAGCGAATGTGTTCAGCACTGTATGTGATACCGTGAGCTGATGTTGCATTGTAGCACCGTGGAGAAAATTCAGCCTTCAATCTGGTGGCGCGCACTTCGAACGGCAGCGTCCAAGTACAGCTACCGCCTGACTTTGTCGGGCCTGTGACTCTGGCTGGCAGGGCAAGGTTCAACGTCTCGGACAGGCTACAGACAAATAGCTATACGTTCAGCGAGTCAGGCGGGGTGCGGAAGATGTTTGTTGGCGACATGAGCAAGTACAACGAGGGCGACTGGAAGGGTGATGAGATGTCATTGTCAACCACGAATGGGAGCATCAAAGTGAGCTACTCAGATGAGAGGCAGGATGTCCCTGCTGCGGGTGCAGGTTTCTGGGGAAGGATGTTTGGCGGGTGATAGTCTTTCCAGTCATGATTTCTTCTGTTCTTCGATGTACTAGTGGTGTCCTATGTACCATTAAGTTATGGATTGTGATTCAGGCTTCAGGCTGCTTTACCTGTATACATCCACGAGGCTTATAGCCAATGAACCTCATACATGGTCTTTGAAAGATCTGTTGGCGCAGTGGAATTGGGGACGTCCACAACTACTAGTGTTTCTAATCCTGCGCTATTAGCAACCATACAGAGACTGCAACTCAGTAGTAAAGGAGACAACGTAACTTGCGCGACCAATGTGGAACTAGGCTGAACATACACATGTCTGCATATAGATAGTGATCCGTATCGAGAGGTTTTGATGAGTCATCGACCTTCTTTGTGATGACCAAGAATTGTTACTAGTGTGTGCTTAACGATCCCAATTAGCCAATGCCACGGGTAAGGAAAGCTATTTAAGCAGTCGTGCTCTTTAAATTTTACAGTGCTCTCTTGTGTCTTGACGCCAAGCAGCCTGCGTTCATTCGTGCCGGTAAGCCGTGTCGAAACATCGTGACCGCGCGCTGCACTGATCAAAGCGATCAGCCATCATTTTTCGCGCCGGTTATCTCGTTCATCTTCTCTGCTACCATCTTCCTCAAGGATGTCGACACCCACTTTCTATGCTCTGGACCACCAGCCCTTCTCCAAAGCTGTATGTTTATTTATTCGTCCAAGGGAGAGAATTTAAAATTTTACATTTGAACAGATCCGCGCTGTATGTACCCTTAGTGGCATTCCGTTCAAAGCTCCCTCTGGCTATGAACACTTCAAGACGAACAAGGAAGCTGCTTTCCGCGCCAAATTCCCGCATGGAAAGATTCCCGCCTGGGAGGAGGACGACTTCTTCTTGTCAGAAGGCGACTCCATTCTTCGCTATGGTGCGCATATACAAGATCATTCGTATGTCATTTTCCTCTAACTGTCCTCACAGTGGCATCGAAGGCACCCAATGGCGACTTCTACGGCAACTCGACCAAGGAGGCCGCCCTCATCGACCAGTTCATCCATCTTGCCGACTCTGAGGTCTTTGCGAGCTCTATCCAAATTTACTTCGTCTGCTACGGCGTCATCCCCTACAGCAAACCTGCTCAGACCCTCTTCTTTGAGCGCCAAGCGCGCGCCCTAAGGACTCTTGAGCTTCGTCTGGCCTCTCGCACATTCCTTGTCGGCGAACGCATCACAGCTGCCGACCTCTATATTGCGGCTGTTATGCAACACAGTGTCCACAACACCATTGGCAAGGCTGCATCTTCCCAATACCCCTCTCTTGTCCGCCATCTAGAGACTATCGCCAACCAGCCTCAGCTCAAGGATATCTTCGGCGTGACGGAGTACACCGACAACCGTCTCTTCGCCTTCGTCCCTCCCAAGAAGGACGACAAGAAGAAGGAGCCCAAGGCCGAAAAGAAGAAAGAGGACAAGCCCAAGGCCGCGAAGAAGCCCAAGCAGGAGGAAGAAGACGATGATGAGCCGCCTGCCGACGTTCCCCCTGAGGAGAAGAAGCGCAACCCACTGGACGACCTCCCCAAGAGTACCTTCAACCTCGAAGACTGGAAACGCGCGTACTCCAACTTGGATACTCGTGGTGCTGACGGCTCCCTTGAGTGGTTCTACAAAAAGTCAGTACCGCTATACCCATGCGTGTCGACATAGTTTTAAGGCTTTGTACAGCTACGACCCCAGCGGCTTCTCCGTTTGGCGCGTCGATTTCAAGTACAACGACGAACTCACCCAGACATTCATGTCCTCGAACCAAATCGGAGGGTTCTTCAACCGTCTCGAAGCGTCGCGCAAATATCTCTTTGCATCTGCCGGCGTCCTTGGGGAAACCAACAACTCTGTCATCTCTGGCACCATCATCACCCGTGGTCCAGAGATCGAGCCCACCATCAGTGTCGCACCAGACTGGGAGTCGTACGCCTATGCTAAGCTCGACCTGTCCAACGAGGACGACAAGAAGTTCTTCGAGGCGGCTTTGGCTTGGGATCTTCAGATTGACGGCAAGGCCTGGGCTGATGGCAAGAACGTGAGTATGGCATTTTGATTTTCAAGCAGATTATTGACGGCTTCTCCTAGTTCAAGTAAGATTTCCGGGAGACCGATTGAGCTAGCCTAGTATCTGTTAGTCTACTAGCTGGTTTACCACGCTTGGGCCACACCCCGCTATGGCCAAGGTAGTACATGAATGCTTCGATTTCTCCAACGCAGTTGCGCGTCTTACCGTCCAGCGGAAAATATACACCTGATCCGAAAAATATTGGAATGCCCGCATAGATGATACAGTACCGTACAGGGGGTATGAGGTTAGTACTTGAACGGCATCCCAAATATTGCCAAGGAGTCCGCAAACACGCTATCTCCACCACCTCCCTCTCCTACATCCACTCCTTGTGTATTGTTCACCCAATCACCCTCCTGGAACACACTCATATCTGCGCCGACCGGTTGCGGGTCCCACACCTGTTCGTGCTCGTATTCACCATCGCGATCCGTGGCCTGCGCATCGTTCCCGTATTCATACCCTGTCTCGGCTTTGCGCCAAAGGATATGTCGTGGTGGCTGTCCCCGCAAAGCCGTATGTCCAAACACCATTGGCGCTAACCCAGAGAATGCTGGGTCCAGCGCCGAGATGTCCAGCTTCACCGTCCCCGGAGACACAGGCACGTACCCAGAAGGTGGGATGAGGAAAGGCGATGTGGGGCTGGCGTTGTACGCGTTCACTACATCGCAGGAAAGCATTTCGTACGGCAGGTTGGTTAGGTATTTGAGGGCATGACTGTCAAAGAAGCGTCAGTTGGCTAGATAGCATTGTCAGGGAAGATGTACATCATCTTGCCGCATATATTGAAGCTGCCAAGCAGAAAAATTGTCAGAAGACATGACTTGCTGACAAGAGGGAAACAGCGCACTCAATCATGGACTGATGCAAGACCCAGATAATTCTCCACAGCTCGTGCAGTTCGGTGTCCGCCGAACTGATGGGCATCCCAGCCGAACGCCTCATCCGGATGTTGGTCACAAGAATTATTCCCGCCCCAAAGACCACCATCTGGGCCCGGTCAGCAACAAAGAAGGTGGAGAATGACGCGAAAAATCATACATCAGAGATGAAGCAGACTGTCCTGGCCTTCCTCTTCAGTTTTTCCAGCATCCTTCCCATGCTCCTGGCTGCGTTCATGCATATGGCGCGAGACGGCCTGGATTGAGGTGACTTGAGCATCTGTAGAAACGGCCGGTGGACGTGTATCTGCAGGTTGTAGTAGAGTATGTACAGTGTGCAGGTAGGCAGAGTCCATTCGGATCCATTGAGCGTCTTCTCGTTCCAACGCACTGAACACAATGAGCATCGACAGTAGTGCTAGATATACAAAGACTCTACACTCACGATGAGCCGGGATGGCGCTGTACCATGCACTTAGCATGCTATCGATAACGGCAACACCCTCTTCCTCTTTGATTCCCGAGGTACGTTTGTTCTTCTTTGAGCTATATATCGTGTCGCTTGCGTACGAGAGTAGCGGGATGGCACGCATTGTATGAATGAAAGCCGCCAGTTTGGTTAATGATGGTATCGTCCCGCCAGCAAAGTAGACTTCTAGATACTCGTCATCGCAGTCGATAGGGAGGTCCACGTCGATGCTGGAGATTCTCATAAGGAATGTGGGAAAGGTGAAGACATGAAGGAAACCCACTCTTCATTTCTAATGGCAGAAGGGCGCCCAAAATACAGGGACATGTAACGGTCTACGAAAATGAGGGACCAGAAAGTTCTTTTCCTGATTTCATCGTCCAAGGTGAGCTGCATAGATCAATGTTAGCAACAAAAACGAAGTTGAGCCAGAGCGTCTACCTTCTCTCCTTGATGTCGTCGATGCATGCCCAGCTCGAGTGCATATCTTGTTCCCAAACCGACCATAGTCCAAATGGCTTGAGGCGCAGATGTCCCCAGTGCGTAGTACGTGAATAACTAGAGCTGTAAGCCCAAGGCAAATATGCGGGGGGAAAGAACGCACACAACAAAATTGTACATCGTGCAGTGTTGGCGTACTAAACAATGCGCGAGGTAACGCCATGACCTGGCTGAAATATTTCCACCCAGCGGAATGCCTGCTAAGCGAGGGTTCCGCTGATCCTTCACTGCGGGTTCCGGCAACCTCAGAGTCCAAGAGGACACGCGGATCATCGCAGTAGCGACTCGCGACGGCACACACGCCGAGCACCACGAAGCCAAAGCTGTTGTCGACATAATGAAGCCCAGACTTGAGGTCTCTGCGGAAATGGGCTTCATGCAAGATTGGCGGCAGGGGTATCATGAACGCCTGCCGAAAGTAACAATCCACGAGAAGCTCTACGAGGTCGTCGGGTGGGAATATGAGGTTCGGCGGTTTGAGGATGGTGCCCGACTCCCAGGGATGCATTGCCCAATAGTTCGAGAGCGGGTCCATCACAGGCGTCTGCGGCGTCATCTGCACCAGCTTGTGCATGTACGCAACATTGCTCGACGGCCCAAAGTAGCGTCCTTGCTGGGTCAGCGAGAAGCGTCCAAAGTCGTCGACAATCGAGTCGTATTCGTTGTCTTTAGCGGGCTCTTCAGGGCCGGTGGAGTCGGGTGATGCGCTGCTGCTGCTGCTACTGGAACCGGCCACGGCGCTGTTCTCCAGACGTTCTGTGAGGATTTGGACCTTCTTCCTGCGCCAAATCAACACGGGTTCAATCCATGATAAGTCTAGCACGCACCGCTCTTGTCGCAAAGCATGTTCGAGCTCCTTCATCCGCTTGTCCATGCTGAAATCAAAATCAACAAGCAGCGGGCGCCATGGACAGCCATTACTGACTCGGCCAATCCCCGAGGTTTCTACAACGATAATTGGTAAGAGTCTGCCAGCCTTTGTGGATGGAGGACTCTGGAAGAGGGCATACCGGCGTATTCTGATGCGTGCACGGCTGAGCATTTATCTGGCAGTTGGAGCACGGTGCGCCGTCTCTACGGACATCTGCGCTGTCGCCTAGGCGTAGAATAAGCAACCAAGGCTGGGATTCCGGTCAGCAGGAAAGCCTACACTTGACTACAAGTCAAGGGAGAGTCAGATATGATCACAGACGGAAACAACTTCTTAAGCGCACTTTTCCTCTTCCTGCAGAAATCGCACGAGTTTCCAAGCCGTGTTCGGGGTATAATGATGTCCGCTGAAGCATTCATGTCGAGTTAGGGTGTCACGAAAATAAAGAGAGATAGCGCCTAGGCCCAGCAAAGCCGTTGTAAGCGAAAATGTTGATGGCCACTAGTGGCGACCATGATAGACGGAGCGTCGATCCGGAGCGAATTATATGTCTCCGGAAATGTGATCGCTAATCACCTCCATTCACATCACGCGGTCACGTGGACTTGCCAAGTAACTTTTGTTCTCGAGTTACTATTACTACATATATTAGTTCGCTCAATGTCAAGTGCAAGAGATTCCACCGGTTCAAAGGAGATTCTAGAAATATCTATACGATTTGTGATCAGAAACAATGGACGGCTCAAGATTGTCAACTTCAAGCGGGCCGTGCGTGTTGATGTGCTCTCTTGAACATATCCAAACCTCAAGCAGTCTAGTCGAATGTGCACAGCGGTATGTGTATAAGCTGATAGGGAGAATAAGAGACAAACGATGAACAGTGCACGAAGCAAGAGCCTGCCAGGGTGCAGCCTGCCGGGCAGTCCAAAAAAGAAATCCAGGATAAGTCGAAGAACGGTCCTTTGTTTTGTACAAAAAACAGATTGATGGGAGTACAGAACCTTCAAGCGTGGAAGACCTGATGAGATAGTCAGATTGGGAATAAATGTTCTTTGTCTAATCATCAGCGTCGTACCTTAGTAGGCGCCGAGCGTCAAACTACGTCTTTATGCTCTTCAAGTTGTCGTAGTCGTCGCTTCTTAAGCTCTCTTGCGGCGAGCCACAGACAGACGCATATCCCGACGAAGCAAACTAGAAACAACAAACGGCATGAGTTCAGATTACGGTGTCGCGCTGGCGGGACGAGTACGCACTTGGGCCAATCACAATCCCAGCAATCACACCTGAGGACAACTTCCCATTGCCGTCTTCCGCGTATGAGCGCTTTTGGGCGGAAGAAAAGCCAGTAGTTTCCGGTTGGACGAGGAACAATTTGGTATCAAGAGAGAACATGACGGTAGGAAGAGAACCAACCAGCAGTACACGGTGGACTAGATATATGCCCTTAGGCGCCAAGATGAAGCCAAGATGCTCGAATGACTCGCTGCAGTCGCGCTACACAAGCTAAACAATATCAGATGTTGCGACGCCTCATTTTGCCATCTTCGAAGTTCGCTGCGTACGGGGAATGGTGCGGCCTGGATGACAATGGAGTATAGTTTGGAGCTAGACGGTAATATTAGAAACGACTTTCTTCAAATAAGTTAGCAACATTCAAGGCCTGAGAACAATCACCAAGTCGTTTGGTTCATGAAGCAAAGCACCCTCTGGTGACTACCCTGCCAAGCGGAAAAGTGGCACACAAAGAACGCCAACAATGCCACTTCTGAATGAGTTGTTTGTTTCATCCAAGTCATCCTGCTAGCAGAGGCAAGTGACCGGAAGTTAGAAAGAACGTCCGTGGCTGTGCCCAGCTGGAGTCTTCCGGTGGCTGTGGCGGGGCGGGGTCATATCCACACGCATCCGGCAATCGCTTTATGCACTCAATGCCACTCTTTCCAAACCCACCACTCCCGCCTCCACTGGCCAACGGTCTCGCGGCAGGCTTTGCAGGATGCTACGTCGGATTTCTGTACATTTCTCAGGCCACACGTGTCTCGTACTCCAAAGGCCAATCCGCTGGGGACCGACAACGACTGGAAACTGAAAGAGGGCGAAATCATCCTGATGTGATTCGGGCGCGTCTTACGGCTGCGGGGCTGGCTACAGCGGTTTCGTGCTGCATCTGCTATTATGTGTTGGGGCTACTCGAGGTGCGTGTTCTGGTATTGCCATCTTTTATAGTGTCTCATTGAGTTCCAGTCTGAGTTGGACTCCGGGATTGTAGCTATACACACCGCCGAACGACTTGGATTTGCATCGTACCATCCCATACTATCGCATCTCGTGGCGCCCGTGCTATTCCTAGGGCCACTCTACGCCATGTATCTCTACGAAGATTTGCCCTTTCAATCCAATTGGTCAAAGGAGAAGTTCACGCGCGACTATGTCAACCTCATTGGATTCCGAAACTTCGTCGCAGTAAAGCTCATCCTCAATGTTTCTGCCCTCTCACTGAATTTCTGGGTAGGGCCCATTCACCGAAGAAGTCGTGTTTCGGGCATGCATCTTGTTTGCCTATCACCTCTGCGGCGCGTCCAGAACTAAGATGATATTCGTTGCCCCATTATGGTTCGGCGTCGCACATCTACATCACGGATGGGACGTCTACAATCGCCTGGGAAGGACTAAACGCGCTTTACAGGTGGCTGTCCTTCAAGTCGGTAAGGGCCAATACCGTGTGCTGCCTCGACCCAAATTAACACCGCCTTAGCCTTCCAGTTTATCTATACGACGCTCTTCGGCTTCCACTGCTCATATCTCTTCCTCCGCACAGGCTCGATATACCCTTCGCTCACAGCCCACGTTTTCTGCAACATCATGGGCTTGCCTATGCCAACATCCGAAGCAAGAGCATTCCCTCGTCGCAAATCCTGTACGCTTACTCCTCTAGACCTTTGCCGTATCAATGCTGAAAACTTGAAGTTATATTCGCTGTATACATTCTGGGCATCTTGGGCTACATCTTTACTATCACGCGCTGGACGCAGAACGACAACTCGCTTTACTGGCTTGGTGATGAGCAGAGATCTGTTCGAGGTTACTAATTGTGGTTATAATGACTACCTAGACAAAAGAGACTGCACATGACATAGTTGTACGATACAACACTTGGACGGGCAATTTATGCACATCAAGTAGAGTCCCTGTAGAGTCCAGTTCTCCCTCTGTTAAAACCATGAATTTATATCATGATGACCTTGTGCCAAAGGGCTACGGGCATGTGTAGAGTAGTATATATCCCATTGGTCGCAACAGTCTCAGTTTGGGTGCCCACAGCGAGACTTGAGAACACCCAACATCGCATTACATGGTATGTAACCTTATTATAATACAAAAAGCATGATGCCTTCGTGAAGACTGGCGTGCGTGATGCAGCCTACATGATATCGTAAAGAGGTTGCGGCTATACTCTTGTAGTTCGTCCATTGCGAGCCACAATCGCTGTTGTATCACGTACCGTCGTGCGGCGTATCCTCATCCTCGTCGTAACAAACACTGTCAAGTACGAAATTCATGTTGCATTCCACTGAAATCCTTTAGCGAGCGCATAGAAAAACGTGTGTCGCCCACCATATGTCGTATCGGCTTTCCAGGTTCGAATACAGGCGCCTTGCTTGACAGTGTCGAGACTACAGGCTGACTTGCCAGTGAGCCTGAGCTAGAGTTGGAATGTGAGTTGTTCGTCGCTTTGAGTGAGCTTTGACGATGTGGATTGGTGAAGAGAACGGGTGTCTTCGTATGGTGGACTGACGACGATCGCTGAGCATGTCTGGGCGGAGCACCCCAAGGCCCCCGTTCGCCAAAGTACCCAGTACGTGCAAAGTCGTATCCGGCTTGTTCAACCTCGACCTCCTGCTCAATGAGACGCAACTGCTCCTCGAGATCTGGGATGACCGTTCCCTCCAGCTTCTCCTTCCGCACTTGCAGTTTCTCGAACTTGTGCGTGAGCCCTGCCAGCTCGTTGTTCATCGCCTCAATCCGCTTCCGTTCGTTTTCCTTTTCTTGGTCCCGCTGTCTCTGCACACGATCCGCCTCTGCCTTGACTTTCTTGTACTCCTTTTCCCGCTTGTCCTTGAGCGCGATCAGCTCAGGAAGCAACTTCTCAATCTCTTTGACTTCCTCTTCACGGTCTTTCGTAGTAGACTGTGCCCGCTTGACTGATTCCTGCAGAGCAAGCACTTTCTGCCTAGCCCGGTGTTCGGACATGGCGATCTTCTCAGAGGCGCGCTTGAGTGCATCGATTTCTGAGCGAACGGCGCTGTCTGCTTTCTGGGCGTCACGGCGCGCATGTTTGAGCGTCGCTACCAGTGATTCGCGCTCAGCAGACATGACACTGAGCGTGTGCTGAAGTTGATTGAGACGGTCGTCCAAAGTGAGAGGAGTGAAACCTGGGGACGTCGAGGGCGGAGTAGCGGGGGACGGGGATGAAGAGGGCGTGGACAGTAGGCCGTCGTATGCTTGGTCTGAGGAAGAGGATGCTTCTGGCATATCGGCAGCCTGCTCGGTCTCTGTCAAAGAGAGATAAGAAATGCGTACATAAGCCAAGCTAAAGTAGCCCAATTCACCTTGAGTGGTCATGACCCGTCTCTCCAGCTTTTGGCCATCATGTACCAACTCGAGGTCGACATCATATTGCCGGCCTGGCATAAGCGCGTAGATGATGATGACCGCTTCGTCTGTCTTCTCGTCGATCCGGATGAAGACGCGGCGCCAGGATGAACGGTCGACCTGCACCGAGAGACCGCTGGCCAGCGCGTTCGCAACGACGGACGTTTTCTTCATCTCCTCATCGTTCTCCTCTTCCTGTTCCAATTCGGCTGGATCGATCCCAAGGCCGGCCAGCAGCGAATCCGCTTCTCCAGAGGGCGTCGCGGAAAGAATGAATGTGACCGAGACAGACGTTATTTCGCGGACAGAAAGTGTCAAAGGTGGGTTCCATGGCCGGATAGAATGCCAGGCAGTAGACATAGTTTGACAGAAAAATCAGATAAAAAACGAATGTCGGGAAGGGGAAGATGGCGGCACAGAAGAGAGAAGAATGTCCGGCGTTGATCGGCGCCACATGGGTTTCGTTCTGCTACCATGAGCTTCCGCTGGGATTCCTCGGACATGCGTCCAGAAAGTATACCTGTGGCCTGTTGCTACCTTAAACCCTGTGTAACCCTCTGTTTGTAAACGGAAAATTACCTTTCAGTGTTATTTCCATTGTGATTGAACTGGAATATGATTTAGACTGGCATGACATCCACTGTGTTGCTCCCGCCGACAGCACTCAGGGAGACTACGCGCGGATAAGAGCGCAAGCAATCATATACTCAACACGTGGGGACAACAGGCTTGTCCAAAACCATCATCAGCTCGTCAGTTCAATTCGGCAGATAACAGGCCAGCAACATGATAGGTATGGGACCTCCAAGCAATCAGCCACATCCCCGTTATTGACTTTGTATGTAGCTTCAGAGGTGAATTCTCGGTGGAAAGCCTGTAAGAGTCCTCACTATGGGTGTCGATGCCCTAATCACGACGTCCCTCGGCCGCCCAACGAGCCCATCGAGGTTGCTCCACAGCACCGTAAATTTGCCTCAACAAACGAATACCCGACTGTAGATATTGAGACGGACATACGCTCTTCCATCGACTGTCTGGCCTCGTCGCTCAGCACCATAAAGCACATCTATTCTGAAATACAGATTGTACGGGCTGCGCTGCAGGCACAACTGCAGGAACTGGATGAGCGCCAACAGGCATGGGAGAGACGGGAGAGGCAGACACGGGAGGGATTGACGGCACATCGCAGTCTCGTCAATCCCGTACGGCGGCTCCCAGTCGAAATCCTACATCTCATTTTCTCCATGACCCTCGAGTATAACGAGCCTCCTCAATCCTCTCGGTCTCGCACCGATTGGAGCAACAACCTGAAGTTTCGTCCCTTCAGCAATCCCCTTTGGACAATTGAACTAGTTTGCCGAAACTGGCGAAAAGTGGTTATTGACCACAGGGACTTATGGACCTACATTGTCGTGGATATCATTCCACGCAACATCGAGTCTCACAGTTACTCTAGGCGCCTCGCCCGACATCTATCTCGTTCTGGTAGCCACCCCCTGCGCGTATGCATTGGACACAGCGAAGCAGTATCTGCCAAAAAGCCCCTTCCGGACAAGCTTTTCTATCTGTTTCTCTCGTCGGCACTACGGATCACTCGCCTCGACTTATACCTATCTATCAATGCCGTGGCCAGTTTGTCGGACGGTGTCTCTCTTGGACTGCAGCTTTTTGCACTAGAGCACCTTGTCGTGGTCGGAGACCCCGCACATGATTACGGGACCGTCGATGTCCGTTCGTTCATAGATTGCAAGGCTCTCCGAGAGGTGCAGTTGTACAACGTCCCATGCGTGGATTCTACCATTGGGCTGCCGGACAGCGTCCGCAAGGTCATTGTGGAAGACAACACGGTATCTGGAGTGCCCAGTCCTGACGATGACCTTGATGGGCCAGCCAGCGACGAGATTGCGCGTCTCTTCAATGTCGCGGGGATACGCCATGCCGCCGTAGACATCTGCATTCATCGGGAGAGCGAGACAATTTCCCCGCGAGAGCTTTCCCTATTGACGCTGGACATTTCCGCGCGGTCGGGAGAGGGCGCGAGGGCGTTTATCGATTCTATAGCCGCGCCAGAGCTGCAAGAGTTCGCATTCGCATTCATCGGTGACGAATACATCGCAGGGCACGAACCACTCCAGGATTTCGCGTCGGACTTTAATGATTGCCAGATACTCGTCGATATCCATTCGTTCGTGGACCGGTCGCACTGCTCACTAACGACGCTTCGCCTCATTGACGTCGAACCCAACTTGGTATCGCTGGAAGCTCTCCTTAGCCTTTTGCCTGGGCTTCTTCACTTTGGCTTACACCAAAGAGATGATTTGTTTGATGTGGTTGATATGTTATGCACTCGAGCACCAGAGGGCCTGTACCCCATCCCCGGGCTACGGTCGCTTGAATTGAAGGGGGACTTTGTCGGATGGGATCTCGCGAGGCTCGCAAGACGCATTGGGGCTGGGATACCACTCGAAAACGTGCTGATCCTGTGGGAGTCCCCAGCTTCCTACGAGAAAGCTGTCCTTGATTGCGAAGAGGTTATGTGCGCATCAAAGAATACCCCAGAAATCAAAGTGCGGGCTATGGTTGTCTGAGGTCGGTGAGTATTGCCTTGGCTTAGATGAAGTTGTGGCGCTTTTCAAGGGATACTTACACGGCGTTATGGAACTTCTGCTATATTATTTCTACTGTAGACTGTTGTCATATAGGTTACAAATATGCATATATCCTTTGTTGCAAGGACGTGGCGAACACTCTGAATCCCTCCACCAATGTGAACAAGCAGTGAAAATATTCTCAACGAGTTAGCGTAATACGTATGAATATGGTGGCCTGTGATTTTGGTAGCGCGATAACTCCTTGGAAGGCATAGATTGGGAGTTGGATACAGGTGCCACTGGGACACGGTGGCTTTTCATAATGATTTGATCGAGACGCGGTCGCGTTGTCCCGTTCAGATCCCGTGCTTCCGCCGACCACCCTCTCTTTCCATCGTCAATTGCTCAGAGTTTCTTGCAGCCAAACTCGCGCGTTTTCGATGCTCATTTTCGTGACATTTATCTCCTCAGCGGGGGTCGATGACGCGTGGACGTGCCTAATTTGATGGCTCGGCTGCCCAGGCACTTGGCCGACGAACCCTCTTTTCCCTTCAACCATTACCACCTTCCCGCGGCGACACAGACTTGTGAAGTCATTCAAAGGCTCGAATAGCCAGACCATTGAGCGATGAGCAGTTGGCGATGGACAGCTCTTTTTGGACTTGCCTCGACTGTCAATGTGCTTGGCTCGCCGGCGAGCAAACATAGGTTCTCTACAGACGCACTGTCCGATGGCGCACTCCATCTGCCAATTTTCAGAAGTAGCGGCTCGAATTTGCAACGTCGGGGTTCTGTAGGGAGAATGGGACTGGGAGACTACTACGATGTGTGCGTGCAGACGCTGCTACTATATGACCACACACTAATATTCCCAATAGCGCATACAGCGTCATGGTCACGGTAGGGGACACCCAGACTCCATTGCTCGTAGGTAGGTACACCATTCTATCAGTTGTGCTTCCATATCAAATCTACGCCAGACACTGGCTCTGCAGACTTGTGGGTCACTTCAACGTCCTGTGGCACCCAGGAATGCAAAGAGGCGACCGTCAGTTTGTACGATGGGAAAAGCTTTCAATCTTCAGACATTCCTGTCGAAATTGACTATGGCGATTCGAACACTCCAACCGCAGCGAATGGTACCATTGGCCAGGACACCGTCAGCATTGCCGGCTTGAAGCTTGAAGGGCAATATCTTGCTTCTATGGACAGCACCAACACCAGCCTCGTCAACCTAGGAGATGCTGGAATTCTTGGACTTGGGTTCCCTCTGAACAGGTGCGCACCCCATTTCTAGGTGGCCTTGACTCGCAAAATTCACACACCGCAGTCTAATCTGGTCCCAAGTTTTTTCAGCCACTGCGAACCGGCAATCGAAGCGCAGTCCCAGACTTCGCGAGCCACCCGCGCTTCCTTTCTTTGAGTCCAACTTGCGAAGGGCGTCCTTCCCATCATTGAATTTTGACGAACTTGATGCGCGACAAGAAGAGACGAAGAAGACCTCGAAGTACACGTCTCTTATCACTGCTTCGTATGCAGACATCGGGCCATTTCTTGTCCGCCTCGTAGAACAAGGCCAGCTCAACGAGCCTCTCTTCGCAGTAACGCTCCAACGAGACACGGTTGACCAGGGAGGGAATGTCGGCATGCTGAGTATCGGCGATCTTCCAGACGGTGTAAACAGCGACAGCCTGACCTGGGCACCTGTGAGGGCGTACAGTGTCAGTGATGGGGGTCTATCGCCACCGCCGGACTCGCCTGATGAAGTGCGTCAATCCTATCCTTCAACCGACCTCAACTCACTCATGAGCGTAGGAGTACCCAATATCCTGGGAAATCTTCCTTGATGCTATCTATTTTGACGGGGATGTCCTGCCTGCGTCCGAGCTCATTGACCCGTCCATCAAACTCTCTGCGCTGCTTGACACAGGCAACTCGCTAATGCGAGGGCCTGCCGACCTCATCAGCTACATCTACACTAAAACAGGCGGAACTACATTCTCGTGCGACACAGCACACAACTTCACTGTCGTCGTCGGAGGCAAGAGCTTCCCGGTCGACCCTCGAGACTTTGTGTATTCGAATGGCCAGGGGGAATGTAACGCAAATATCGCGGTGACGGATGTTCCGACAACAGGCGGGGGATACTTGCATACCTGGAGCCTAGGAGATCCGTTCTTGAAGAGGTACGCCCGTCTTTCACTCGGTAAAGCCGTTGCTCATGGGTTGCCAGCGTTCTCTCCGCCTTTCATTACGGGAATCTATCCCATCCGTCTCAGGACGGTGCGCGTATCGGGTTATTGTCGACGGTTCCGGACGATGCCAATGAACAGTACGCGGAGGCGGTCAAGGTCCAGCCGTTGTTCCAAACGTACGAGGCGGCGCCGACAGGGTTGCCTTCGGCAGCGAGTACAAATGCTGATGGTGTTGCGCAAGCTGCAGAGACTGGCTCGCTAGAGTCGAGCCACAGTGATGCGGGGTCTGCTTTAGGGATTGAAAATGGGCTTGTATATGGAATGGGACTTTTAGTGCTCGTGTGTACCACCGCTTTCGTTTGATCTTTGCATTCTTTTGGGATACATACTGATGGGCTTTTGTTATACATAATAATGTTACTGTGACTTGTCGACCTCTCGAACCTGGTATCCGAGGCTGAAGCGCTGAACCTATACACCGGCGTCCATTTGGACTACAATTTGCGTCCCTTCCTGGACTTGTCGCATCGCTGGCGGGCGGGAGTATCAAGCCGAATTCTCTTGAACAATGTGATTCCCAGGCAGGTATTACTACGGCATAGAGGTACAACGACTTTATACTCCCAGACGACAACTAATAAATACGACCGGACCGGCACTACTAACGTCCTTGACTATGTACGCGACTTTTAGCGCCTGGAAAGATCCTCCTTTGAGGCCCTGTCTTCGGACTTCCCGCCCAGCGTGTCGTCCGGAATTGTCGACCCAGGACGCCTCGTCGGAACAGGCTTCCTCGGAATGAGGAAAGTGTTTGTGGATGGTGGCATATTTGCATTTGAAACAGATTGTGTCCTCCTTTTCTCGTCCGGGTACGAGCTATGGGATGAGGAGACCGTCGCTGACCGCGATTTATCGTCGTGGTAATTAGAAGGCACCGAGACGATAGATTGGCTGGCGGAACGTTTGCTGCCGCCCAGCACGCTCTGAAGACGGGGTAAAGCAGTCCGCCTGCAAGCCTCGGCCCAGCGGGTGGTTCGAGTCTCCGGTGCGGCAGTAGCGCTGCTCAGAGTGGAAGGGGACGCAATCGTGTGGGCGGGCAGAAAGTCATGAAACGAAGAGGGGCCAACGGGAGACAGCTGAGGGTGTCTGGAATCTAGACGCACATCAGCTCGAAGAAAAAGACCTTGGAAGCAGTGTACGGACCTGCGAAAGCATGAGGGCGGTCAGGCGCTGGATCATTGCTTTTCTTTCTGGCCACTGCGAACTGGCTCCCGGGGACACCAAGGTAGATTTGCCCATTTCTGGGATCCGTATATATGTACGTTTGTGTGTCTGCATCGTACGCAGTCCGCTCCAAGCCATCGAGGCGGAAACCATCCTATGCAATGTTAACTTCAGATTGGATTGGATCGAAAGGAAACAAAACAGACGCACAACTTCGTCGTATTGCGTCCAGCGACCCATGCTTATGCAGAAAAGAGTGTGGTGATATATTTTGTGCCAGATGGACTTTATACCCTCCTCTTTATACGTCCATGCAATAGTGCACGGACTGACGGACGCGGATACACCAGGTCCGTCTGTGCGCATGTAAGCAGGACCTCGTCACAGCCAAGTCTATTCAGGCGTTGCCTGAATCAACACATGGCTGTCCACTAACGACACGGAGTCAGAAGTTGTCACTCTCATTCTCCGACATGAACTTGGCGAGGCCTACTGGCGGAGCGACAAGGCCGTTGTGCAGGTGTGCGGGGCGCCTTCCGAGTCGGCATGGCCGCCATTTAGGAGAGAGGAAAAAACCTCGAGAGTTTTTTTCTTTCGTGCCGCAACTCTATTGGAAAAAGGACTGAAGATTGAATGGACCCACAATTCGTGCTTTGTCATCCCGCATCCCGAGACCGGCCCCTGAAATATGCCGAACTTCGCACTTATAATTTTGGTCATGCTCAGGAAGCACCTGATTGGCCGCTAGTACTTAGTTTTTCCCTCCATGAGCTTCAGCCTCATTGGCCGAGTGTTACAGTGTAGATATTTGAGAAACTCAGTCGTGTATCGTGTGCTCAGTGTTGATTCTGTCACCTGTGGGATTCATGACAAGCTTGCTGATATCATATCCCTCACATTTTTGAGTGCTCCAGAGTTGGGACTGGGTGTTACAACGTTACATATGTAGTTGACCACTGACTGATTCTGTTATTGATGGACGGACGTCAATCGTTTTACAAGTAGAGCATATTGTTTGGCGGCGAGGAGCCTTCCTCCTCTTTTCTCCCAGTCTGTTAGACGCACGGAATAGAGGCCTTAACCAGTCTGCGTTGGCACTCAAGTCCAATATCGTGCCGCACGCCACACCGTTCGAGGTCAAAGCCGATCACGTGAGCAAGACCGGCGATCGCGGACCGCATGCCGCATCCTGACAATTGCGAGTTCTGTATGGCTTGTTGTTTTCCACATACCACCATCATCGTCGAATACTCGAGATGAACGCACCAGAGTATTCTTCGACTCCTGACTGCATGGCTCTGGGCAATATGTTACCAACATTGCCTTGGTGTGAAGAGCCTACAACATACGGTACATTGTTCGACGCTGCCGGCAGCGACGCAATGACGCGAGTGATGGGTGCACTGGAGAACTGGATTGTCTGTATTATACTGCAAAAGTATGAATGCTTGGCAGATGCTACTACTCAACGGTGCGTACACATTAACAACGGCTGGGCGTTTGCTGAACGCTACCCAAAGATACCACGAAGCACGATACCTGCCACAGGCTGTCGCAGACGTAGTTAACGCATCATACCAAACTCCCTCAGCGCTCTTCTACACCATCGTCTTCCTGCTCCAACTCGCGACCACGGATTCCAAAAACTCGTCTGCCTCCGCGGGAGCGTGGTACACCGAGAGTTCGAGTGGCACTTACATTCACATTGCTCTGACAGTGCGGATGTGCTACATTTTGGCACTTGAGGTTTTGAACGAGACTGCTGCACTCCCACAACCCACATTGCACGAAAAGTACGTTCGGTATTGCCGTCATATCAAGACGGTACGGCTAATCATCAAACAGGATGGATTTCTGCCACATGGATTCATTGACCGATTACATGTTTCTGAGGTGCTATGTCAAGGAGTCCCTTAAAGGCTACTACCCGCACGGACGCTACTCCATCGCACTTAGCGACGGAGCTCGCAGCTGTTGGAACAGTCGTCTTTCCCGTTTCGTTAAATTTGCGCCGAAGGGTTCGAAGCGCATTATAACGAGCTTCTTGGATCTTGCGTCTTTGGAATCGACGTATAAAAACGCGCCGCTGCGGAAGTTATGCGGCGTCCTCTTCAGAGTGTCCCGCATGCCCGACGCTATGCGCCACGGCTACTGGCGCCCTCACCCGCCGTCTACTATAAAGACGGTGGAGATTGAGCGTCCCAAGCCTTTCAGACCGATTAACATTGACTGGATGGAAGAGCAGGCGGAAATGATGGTGTGAAGACTCGGAGAGGAACAAGCCTGTTGATGCAAACGCATTCAGGCTCTTTTTTTTTTTTTGCATTTACCATCTATTACTAGATATTGTCAGATACAGAATAGTTTGGATGAAATAACGACTTTTTTGCAGTACCACTGGCGCGTGTGGGTAAATACCATTTAACTTCAGTCTTCATTCAAGAATGCCTTTCAAACAAAGGACATCCCGAACCGAGTCAGAGTGCCTATTTATGCTGCACACAAGCTTCATAGATGAGGTCAATATTCGAAGGCCTGAGGTTAGATAAGGTCGAGGGGACGTGCATCATTGTATGCTTAAGTGGCCAACAGCATTATTCCTGGAAGGGAAGGAATCGCTAAAGTAAGCGCTCAAGTTGCTTCTATATGTCGAAGCTAGCTGCGCTGCATTGAAGCAGTCGCAGAGCGCGCGTATGATGCAGAGCCCTTGGGACGATCTTCTGTTCAATTCTGCACTGCCTCTGATTGAGCCCATCTATTTGTGTAAAGAAGAGTGTTGGTCGCCCTGGTAGCGCTTAATGCGAGTGAGATACGGATCAAGAACAATACCATGTAAGTAACATCTATCAGCAGTCTTCGAGCGTGAAAGCTCACTTGTGGTGACTTGGATGCATCGATTGACATCAATGTACATTCCTCGTGTTTACCAATGAGTAAATATACAACCTATTGTCGGAAGGCAAGTCCAGTTTTCTTTCACTGAACGCGACGTACCTTTGCTTGGGAAACAGCACTGATGTTAACAAAGAACAATTTGCGACCATGTTGTTACAGTCTCCTGGATTCAGGCTCATGCTGTCGATCAGTTGAGCCCTGCAGTTTTTTCAAGAAGGAACCAATGCAGCTTAGCACTGTATGCAGCTTCCGTCTCCGCTAAGCGCTATCATGCTGTAGTTGGATCTTTCCGTTCGAGACTGATATCGTCCCGATCATCAAAATGGCCGCTGGCCTCTTTCGGTTTTTTCCAGCATCTTGTGGGGACCATCAGCAGAAAATGGGCCTTGAAGGTAGGCCAGGCTCGAAATGCAAGGCGTGAGCCAGGCATGCACGCTGAACGCCTTTTAGGCTTTGTTTGGGTTTTGTTTGTACACCGTGTATTGTGCCATTCCCTATTGTCCACATGCTCACTCCGGGTCGGTCGATTGGTGTGCCTTGACAAACAAAGGGGCCGCGGCGATGCCGGAGCGGGCACTAAAAATTCCCATGCGCTATTGTTGGCGTAGGGCGAAACGAATAAATACAGAGCAAGGGGCCATGTGGTTCAGCCACCTTTCTTCCCCTCCCTTCCTCTCCCTTGGCCCCCCTCTCACGCCACTCTTGCCACTCACCACTTTCATTAACTTACGACTACAATGCGTTCCGTGCAAGTTTTCAACCTTATTTCGCTGTACTTTGCGGCGGGTGCTCTGGCAGTACCCACATGGATGCACGAGAGGATGAAGCGTGATGAAAATGGCTGCAGCGCGATTGCACCCTCCAGCGGCGCATCAGCCGTTTTCGCTGAGGGCGCATCGACCGCATCTGGGGCCGGGTCAACGACGGAAGCGGCAGTGCCGACGACGACGACGATTACTTATGCTTACACCACCACTGTCTATGCAACGGCCTCTGCCTCGGCCACCCCGATTTCCACTGCCTCAAGTTCTGGTAACTCGACTGAGGAGGCGTCCGAATTGGTGTCTGCGGCATGGTACCCAGACTGGCTCGAGAACTTCACCCCTGCCAACATCTCATGGGACAAGTACACGATGGTCACCTACTCCTTTGGGTGCGTCCCACACGGTGTTGATATGCACAGTTTACTGACACCGACCAACAGCATGACCACACCTGATACCTCAGTCATCGAGCTCTCCAACAACACCAAGCTCACCGAGTTCGTCCAGGTTGCCCATGAGAACGTACGCGATATGATTCTTTGCTCTTCCTTCGCTCACCTTGTTTATAGAACGTTACGGCGTTGATTTCGCTTGGTGGTTGGTCTGGGTCGCGCTACTTCTCCTCTGCTGTTGCCACTCCCGAAAATCGCACACTTTTCGCACAGACTGTCATGGATCTCGTGACAGAGTACGAGCTCGACGGTGTTGACTTCGAGTACGTGACCATGAATTTCATATAGGATGTTGCCGACTAACTTGTTCGCAGCTGGGAATACCCTGCCTCAAATGAGAGCCAGATTGGCTGCAACCTCTTCGATTCCAATGACACGGCCAACTTCCTTCTGTTCCTCCAGGAATTGCGCCAGGCAGACTGCGCGGACGACCTTATTCTCACTGCGGCAGTTGGGTCAAAGCCATGGCTCGATGCCACTGGTTCGCCTTCGACCAATGTGTCTGACTTTGCAGAAGTTTTGGACCACATCTGTATGACGCTCTCCATACATATACGAGGCATTTACTGACCGATCTCTAGCTATCATGGCCTATGACTTTGCTGGAAGCTGGTCCAAGACAGTTGGCGCCAACGCACCTTTGAACGCATCGTGCGCGGACAGCAGTGACGCATCATCCGCCATGTCGTCCGTTGAACTCTGGAACGAAGCAGGATTCCCGCTCAACCAGGTAGGTCTTATATCTCTTTCGTCTTTTCTTGATTCTCACATTTCTGTAAGATTGTGCTCGGCGTCGCTTCATACGGCCATAGCTTCAGCGTCGCCTCCAACACCACCCTGCCAGAGTCCGGCGAGATCACAACTTTCCCCGCTTTCTCTGGCACTCCCAAGGGTGACAGGCTCGACTCTGGTGCCTTCACCGACGTGTGCGGTACCACAACTGAGACCTCTGGCGTGTTCAACTTCTGGGGCCTCATCGAAGAGGGTTACCTTACCGAAAACGGCACTGTCGCTGACGGCGTGCAGTACACCTACGACGAGTGCACACAGACAGTATGTCCTTGCCATTCATGCTCCCGGATCATATGCTAACCATCTCACTAGCCGTTTGTCTACAACGAAACTGCTGGCATCATGGTCTCCTACGACGACGCAACCTCCTTCAGCGCTAAAGGCAGCTACATTGCATCGACCGGTCTCGGCGGGTTCGCAATGTGGCAGGTCAGCGGCGACTACAACGATATCTTGCTTGAGGCAATTAGGTCGGGCATGGGTGCAAACTAACGTTAAGGCTGAGCCTTCTACTTTTTCTTTCCTGGGTTTGCGTGGATTGCTGTATCTATTGTACATAATGCTGCTCCGGAAGCTTCACTGTCTTTGCTGTATCTCTTAAAATTACACGTTACGAATTGCATTGTGTGCATTGACTTGAACTAGTCAAGGAAGCTCCTGAATGCGGCCCTCCAAGCCTCCTTGCCGCCTGTCTCAACGACATCCTAGAAAACAAACGTCAGAAATTTGGTGAGTGGCTTGGATGCGTGTCGAGTACATACCCCATGACAAGGAATGATCCTGTCGAAGTCCCAATTGCTGACTGTTGTCGCGTCTCTCTTCATCGCCCTGCATGAATGGTGAATACGAGATGTCTGCATTACTACTGGAAACACACTCTTTGTCCCGGCCGGTCAGTGACGAAACTACAGAGTGAAGCCAGCTCTCGGGACCAAGGCCTCCAATGAGCGGGACCTTGCCGGAGTCCTTGGACTTGGAGTACTGTTCAGTGGGCGGAAGGTTGAACAAGAGGTCGGCTTCGATGAGGGTCTTGGACGGGGTGTGCAGGAAGGCGACATCCTTGTTTATGAATCCAGAGAAATAGCAGTGCTGGATCTTGGTGCAGTGTCAGCATCATACTCGTCTGATGAACAGCACCACGCACATCGTCTTCGAAGCCATACTGCGTCCCAGCAGGATCCTTGCCCCATACTATGGTATAACATAAGCTTGTAGCTGAGGTTTGCCGCAAGTCATGCCGCACCTCCGTCAGCCTCGAGCTCCTTGTTTGGGTGGTTTTCGAGCGCGGCGGCAGGAGCAAAGAGCTTCGCATCGGGGTAGGCCTTCTTGAACTCCGCTATGTCATTGATGAGCCCATTACCCGACGTGAGTCGGACGAGTGCTTACTGAGAAAGAGATGGTGCTCGGAGTCGGGCGAGACGATGTATCTATGCGTACATGGATGGATAAGCAGCATTTCCAGGCAGGAGGGATGGAATGGTCGAACTTGACTGGTCCGAGCTCGTCAATCTTTGCCCGCGTTTCGACGTCTAAGGGGGTCGATGCGAGCACCCAGACACCGCCCTTTTTGAGCTTGATGGCTGTTGAGCGCCCTCCGATGGGGAAGGTACCAAAACGGGCGAATGGCTTGGAGAACGTCCAGACATTCTTCGTAACCTGTGGAGTTGACGGATATGTATGAGGGAGCTTGGAAGTGAGGAAGGAGGCGTACTTCGCGAATAACAGTTTCAGACATTCTTGGGGCTCTTAGTGGTGATGATGGTGAGAGACAGGAAGTGCGATCGCATCAAGCTCACCAACACGCGTCATAGACTTGTAGTGGTCATGTGTCGTGGATCGTCGGCATGGGCATTAGGAACGTATGCTAGCCGCCCAAAGTCGAAAGCACAGTAGGTTTTGGAGCAGTATATATGCATGGAATATATCCGTCAATCTCATGCGTACTTGCCAAAAAGTATGGTCAGGTGATCGTGTCAATCTGCCTGGCGATCCCGATCGCGTCGACGTCTCTGGAGTCCTCAGCCGAGTATGAAGACATTCCCAAAGCAAAAGTCGCACCAGAGTGCTCGGGTAACCGTATAAGAGTACCATGGATTTTGTGGCTCCGGGGTGCACTCTCAGTATCGGGATATCGGCAAGTAGTATTGGGACGATTGTTAACAATGCCGCGGTGACAGGCTCGAGCTCACTGAGGGCCGAGATGGAGCTATACAGTAGTACTTACGGATATTAGCTCGAGCTCTTGGTATCATATGTACAGTGTAAGAATATCCAGCAATAGTATTCAAAGTTCTAGAAATTTACCAAAACTCACAGGCCTAGACGCTGGGGTTGGTTTTGAACGTTGGTCTATTCCTCAACATGCAGGAAGACTCGCATCGTAACAGGACAGACTCAACTGGTCAAACTACGCTCACCGGGGGCCCAAGATAACATGAAGTCAAAATCCCACGTACACGTGATGGCGTCGCGTCCCCGATACCGTGTCTCAGCCGTGATTCTGTTAAAGAGAAGTCCGAACTTACGGCCGGAGGTTTATATCGGGATATACTTGTACTCGCTGCCAAACGTGGGAGGATGGGCTTCGCGCTTCTCAGACGTTATCAGCTCATTCGAATCTCTGTCTCTCACCACTACTTGCGAGGGATTCAGGCTTCTAGATTGCTCAGGTCGTCCCGTTTGCTTGTTCGACAGGTAAGGTTGTCCAACAGAAAGGCCAAAGGTAGCCACATCTCGTACTCTTGTGCGACCGACTCCAAGCCGTGGCGTCGCTCCAGGCAAGTCCGACTTTCCTATTCGATAACCGTCGTACTACTAGTCACACTGTCGTTCAAGTTGGTCCCAGGCCAGTCTCGACTAGAAAGACTGCAGAAAATGACCCAAACGCCTTCGGGTTGTAGAATAGCCCTCGTCAATCCTGTCTTTGCCGCTTATAATCAAGAAAGGTTTATGCCTGCGCCAGACTGGGCTGCGTCACGTCGGGACCCAGGGGCATAGCGGCCAAAAGCTCCGAGTAATATTAGGTAATCGGATGCTATAGCTGGAGCCCTTCCTCTTTCCCCATCATCATCCCCGCTGTAGCGCCTACCGCAGTCACTGGTACACAAACGGCTCAAGCGACAGTACAAGATGGCCAAGGCAAAGAATCCAACGCCGGCAGAGCTTTACGCTCAACGAAAACAACGCGAAGAACAGGAGCGGAGAGCGCTCATGCCCCCAGGCTTGGTTAATGCTGGAAATACTTGCTTCATGAACTCGGTGCTACAGGGTGTACGTTGCCGATTCTGTCGTGCCTAACACATACTAACCTTGGTCTATAGCTCTTTGCAACACGATTGTTATCCGACCTCGTATACTTCAACCCCATAGCGCCTGACGTACAAGCACATTTCACAACGCTACTTTACGCCCGCCGCTCTCCTCTGCTCACCAATGGCACAAAACTCGCAGGCGAGTTCAAGGAAGAATGGGTGGACACGATGCCCATCGGGGACATCTTCATCAACACTATGCTTCGTGCTTGGGATGCACAGCGCAACCAACGAAGAGAGAACCAGACACCAAGGTGTGTGGCCTGCTTGTAAATCGCGGACACGTACTTAATGGATCAAGGAACTTGCTCGCCGCTCTCGGTAGAAAATATGACCAGTACCTAGACTTTGCGCAACAGGATGCACATGAGTTTATGCGTATATTACTCGATGCGATGCGGATGGAGGAATTCGACGTGCGTCCTCGTCAGCTTATCACGTATTTTCCTAACCGCCATGTAGGTCATCAAGAAACGTCAACCACCTCAGCCCACCAAGAAGCAGCGCCATAAGACCTCGGTCGAAGATGATGAGGAGAAACTGATCTCACTGTCGGATATGTTATTCGGCGGCAAGCTGACGTCTATCCTTGTCTGTCAAAAGTGCAAGCACGTCTCGCAGACATACGAAGATTTCAACGACCTTTCGCTCAGCATCAAGCCGGAGGACTACGCCAGGGAACGACGGCGCGATCGCTTAAAGAATCTGGCAAAGCGGCTGGGCGGCGTCTGGCCGGGAAATTCCCAGCCCCAGTTCATTATGGAAGATGTGGTACCGCCCCGGTCTTCTTCCGCGCCCCCGACGACACCCCACGAATCCCCAGCCCATCTCCATGATTCCCCACTCGTCCCCCAGGACAGCAACGATGATCGTCATAAAAGCGTTGAGATCCTTTCCAGCCCCTCGGAAAAGCATCTCGAATTCGTGGAACCTGACAAACCGCAAGAGAAAAACGGCTGGGGCAAGATCGGCCGCCGTTTGAGCATGAGCCTCGGCGGCAAAGGAGGTCGCGACCGCCGTAGTCGTTCCCGGGAGCGGCGGGTCAGCCGGGACGTATCATCGCCACCCATAACCGAAGGAGAGATCGTTCGGTCAGAGACGCCATCCATTCACGTCAGCCAACCTCCCTCAGATGACCAGTCCGCAAAACCGATCCCAGTCTCCTCTCCGCCAGCATCCTCGCGGCCGAGCTCCATGGACCGGCGTTCACCGAAACCACCCAAGCCTTCGCGCAGAGAGAATGAGTATTTGCGGCGAGTGCTGGCGGACACCCATCCTGCCTCGTCCAATCCATTTGCAAGAATGGCACATCATGCCCCCAGCGGCAGCAGCGAACAGAGTATGTGGTGGAAGCTCAGCCAGCTTCCTAGCATCGAGGAATGCTTGAAGATGTTTACATCCGTCGAAGTGCTGGATGGGGACAATAGGGTGGGCTGTAGGCGGTGTTGGAAAATCGCGAACGGACTGTACACGCCTCCCAAACGTCACGACCATGATTCTGAGAGCATGGGCAGCCGCAGCCGACCGTCGACACCAGTCAAGGACGAGGATAACGAAATTGCTGTAGACGACACTGATGTGGAGAGTGCACTTGACTTTCCAAAGTCCATGTCCACACCGGATCTGGCGTATGGGCACAAAGGGGAAGGCCACTCGCTGGTGTCACTTCCCACTACCATCGCTGGCGACCCAACCCCACGGTCGCGACATGTATCGAGTGGAAATCCACCTATACCGACAATATCCACGACGGCACCACCCAGTCCTGATGATTCCAGTCCGCCAACGACACATCCTGGCTCGGAAGACAGCCACGGCTCGTCCAAGGACACCTTGTTGACCGCGCCCGATCCTAATCGAAATTCATCCGACGTGGAAAGCGACTATGATTCGGATAGCAGTAGCTCAGAAGAGGATGTCTCGGATGACGAGAAGCCACAGCCTGGGAAACCACACAAACGCAGACCAAAGCCTACGATTCAGCGACCGGCGTACAAGCGCTACCTGATTGCAAGCCCGCCACCTGTTCTGGTGGTCCATCTCAAGCGATTCCAGCAGCTCAACAAGTCGTCGGTGGTGCTCTCCTTCTCTAGCGGGTTCAAGAAGATCGATGACTATGTGACCTTTCCGGAGACGTTGGACCTTACGCCGTTCTTGGCGCCGCGGAAAGCAGATTTTGTTGGGAAGAAGAAGCATGGACATCGGCACCAGGAGAAGTGCTCATATCGATTGTACGCTGTTGTCGTGCATAGTGGAACGATGGTGCGTCTTTTGTCCCTCAAGCCATCTGTCGAAGATTTTAACTTATATTGTAGCTTGGTGGCCATTATATCACGTACGCGGCACTGCCGACGTCTCCGCCCGGTCAGGTCAACGCGGACGATGGGGCGCAGACGCCAACGGTCCCAAGTCCTCAGGGTGAGACCCCCACGGGCGAGGGTGGTAGTGGAGACAAGTTGAAATACGATCTTGAGGAGCAGCCCAGGCAGTGGGCATACATCAGCGACACTGTGGTTAGATTGACGACTTTGGAAGAGGTCCTCAAGGCGAAGGCGTATATCTGTATGTATGAGCGGGTATGAGGGTACCATTTCGTGGCTCTTGGTTGGTTTGGGTGGACAGTGTTGGTGTGTGTATGTTATTTGTCTTTATAGACTGCATGTACGACTAGAGATATATAAACGAAGCAAATGTATGTATTGAATATACCCATTATGTATAGTCAAGTTGATGGGTAGATGAGCGACTAAGCCATTTGGTGATTCGCTGGTCCACGATTGCTTGTTGTAGGTAGAACATGAACATGTTCAATCCTAGGAGAGCAAAGTACACACTTTCCGGCATCGAGAACAGAAAGGCTCACTGTGACCGTAGCCATATAGTATATGGAAAGTAAGTTACGCATTCGCACGACGTTTAGCGGCGCGCGCTTCCTTGGAGCGCTCGCTGCTTCGTACGCTCTTTCTTCTCGCGTAGCATTCTCATTTTCTCACCTTCTACTATACAGCCGCACTTGAGCAGACTCTTCAAAATCTCGCCTTTATTCCATTCTGTATGCGTTGTTAATTCCGATAGAAACAGGGGAAGCAGTGGGGGAAACACGACATACCTTTGTCAGTGAGTGGGACAGGACGCGAGGCCAGATCGCGTAAACCGTCCCAGAACGATCTATCAACGCTGCCGTCTGGTCTGTCAGTAACGTAGCCTGAATCTAGGAATCGTGTGATGATACTGGAGTTCGGTCAGACCTTGTGTGTAAGAACGAAAGCAAAAGGTGCCTACTCTTCGCGTCGCTGAGCCGCAATAGCTACCTTCCTGCAGGCATTCTCCATACTGGTTTCCGCATCCATGCAAGCTTTGAAATCGCATAGTTTCTGGCATTCATCCTTCAAGAGGTTGAAATTATCCTTCTCCGCTGCGTACCACGTCGCGAACTCGTCGTCAGTCAGATCTTTTGTTTCTTTGACCATTTCAAGGAAGCTGGCGGAGTCATAAAATTGATAACCATTCCTGGATGCGTATCCATACGGTGTCACATCCTTGATGCAGCGGTGGGAAGAATCCCAGCCTGGGGCAACATACTTTGCGCCCGAGTAGAAACTGTTACCGCCGTGGATGAACCTTCTGGATACGCCGTTTGTTCTAGTTTTGTGTCAGTCGACTCAACTAGCTGGATATGGAAGCACTCATGCGCGTCTAATAGGCAGGATTGACACATGTTTACGCGAAGCATGAACTGTGGCATTGCGCGACGCGGTTTTCGGCATTCCTAGTGAGTTTTAGTGGAGGCTTGAGAGAGATCGTCATCAAGATTCAACCCACATCGCATCGGTTTTCGAACAGCAGCGTCGCGAGCCTAGGCTCACATATATCGTTACGAACTTCGCGAATCCCATCGAACATGACGGACTCAAAGGACGAGCGCCATGCATATCGGCTAACTGGACTCATCAAGGTGGCGCGAACCGTTTTACATGTACGCGAGAGATGCAGTAGGCCGAGAGGATGTAGATGTGAGCAAATCTAAACAGAGCTTTGTTAGCATAGCAATGAAATGACCTTCGGCAGACAAGACGCACCTCGTAGAGAATATCTGTTGGGACGTCCAATATCCTGAAAAATGTGTCCTCCTCCTCCACCTCCAATTTCTGCCTCTTTGCGGAATCATCCTGATGACACGGAACAAGGTCGCTCTTGTCGACACGCTTGCGTTTCCTGACGGTGTGACCAATGTCTGCATCTGCCTGGACAGTGTCTTTCGACATTTTTGCAGATTTGGTCTTCTTCGGTGGCATGGCAGTAATTGTGGGGTAGTGGTGGTGAGAGTGCAAGACAGGTCTGTGGTCATACTTCGGGCCCCGGAAACGCGTCTAGACTCCGATCGCGTTTGATGCCAATCACGTGACTAGAGTGGCACGTCCAGCAGTAGCAACTCCGACCAACGAACCAGCATCATTCCTGGTGAAAGACATCGGGAAAGACAAAACATCTGGTTCGACTTTGTATATACACAAGCGATATGTCCGTGCAGAGTAATGACAATCCACCGAGGAAGCCCTCATTTTGACTTGTTGCATTTACGTCGATCCAGAAAAAGGTACAGCACATCAAGAGATTTGAAGATGTTTCAAAAACAAGTAGGATTAACTCCGGGGCGTTGAAACTTTTACAATTGAAATGATACGAACAAAGTACATGTATGTATTTAGTATACTCATTATACAGAGTCCAGTTGATGGGTAAATGAATAATAAAGCCGTCTGTTCATTTGCTAAAACAGCATCGCTCGCTGTAGGCAGGAGGACATGATCAATCCTAGAACAGCAGTCAGTCCTCTCCTTTTGAGACCGCGAGCAGAAAATCTCACTGTCACGCTTTCATACGACGTTTGTCGGCTCGCGCTCCCTTGGCACGCTGCTTCGTACGCTCTTTCTTCTCGCGCAGATTTCTCAGCTTCTCGCCCTCTACTATCCAGCCGCTGTCAATTAGGCTACTCAAGATATCGCCCTTGTTCCATTCTGTGTGCATTGTTAGTTCCAACAGAAATAAGTGATTTGAGGGGGGAAACATAACATACCTTTGTCAGTGAGTGGGACTTGACGCATAGCCAGACGCTTGCAATCAAAAGCAGAATCTCCGCGGCGGGAGGAACCTGAATAAAATACGTCGTCCCAGAAGTCTTTGTACCTGCTGTCTTCTGGACGATCAATAACATATCCCGCGTCTGTAAATCGCGTCACGATACTAGTAAGCTCGGTCAGACTTGTGAGAATCAAAGCACTGAAGGGCGCATACTCTTTCAATCGCTGGGCACCAATGTCTGCCTTTCTGTGGGCATTCTCCTGCTTTGCCTCATCGTCCATGTAGGCTTTGAATTCCCATAGCTGCTTGCACTCGTCCTTGAAGAGTACGAAATTCTCTCTCTCCGCTGCGAACCACGTCTTGAACTCGTCGTCAGTCAAATCTTTTGTTTCTTCGAGCATCTCAATGAAGCTGGCGCGGTCATAGACTCGATAACAGTACGCCCCCTTGTCGGCGCCGTGCGGTGTCACACCCTCGATACACGAGAGACGGGAGGTGCTGTAGTCGGGGGCAACCTTTCGCGTGACCTCATAGACATCGTCCATCTTGAGGAATCTGCGCGGATTAGTAATGCCTATTGCCAAGCTGAACACGGGAGTGCTCACTCGGGCGAGTTCTCAAGGCAGGGTTGGCACATGTTGACACGAAGCATGAATTCTGGCATTGCGGCACCTCGACGCGGTTTCTGGCATCCCTGGTAGTGAATATCAGCGGTGGTCCTGTTAGAAAGGACCGGGCCACAGGACTTACGTCGCACCGATTCTCGAATAGCAGTGTTGCAAGCCTGGGCTCACATAAATCGTTGCGCACCTCGCGGATCCCATCGAGTAGAATGGACTCGAAGGATGAGCGCCAGGCATAGCGGCTGGCTTCACTCATCAAAATAGTGCGGATCGTTTTGCATGTACGTGAGAGATGTAGTAGACTGAGAGGATGCAGATGAGAGCAAATCTAAACAGAGCTCAGTTAGCATAACACTGAAGTGATTTCCAGCGAACAGAACGCACCTCATAAAGGATGTCTGTAGGTATTTCCAAGAGCCTGAAGAAGATCTCCTCCTCAAGTCTCGGCTTCTTTGCGGAATCCTTCTGGTGGCACAGAACAAGGTCGTTGTTATCGCTACGCTTGCGTTTCCCGGCGGTGTGTTTAGTATCTGCGTCTGCAGTATTTTTCGACGGTTTCGCAGATTTATTCTTCTTTGGTGGCATGATGGTGGTGGTTAGAGAGTGAGATGGACCATGTTTCGGACCCGAAAACGCGTCGCAGAATCCGGATTCCGATCGCGATTGATGCCCGATCATGTGACTAGAGTGACCAGGCCACAGTCCGAGCCAGGTCCGACTCCACCGTCCGAGCGATTGAAATTCGCGATTTCGACTTGTTATTTATGTCCACGTTGGTCGCGGAAATAAATGAGTACGTACTTGCTTGCGCAATCTCTGAGTACACTATTTGAAGCACGACTGCGGCAGAGCGTACTCAAGATCACCGTGCTCAAAGGTTTGCGTCGGCGTAACGAGTGGGGAAGCTCATGGCCGCAGAGGTACAGTATAATAAGAGGAAATAGACGCAATATACATAGACCAACGTCAGTATGGTCAGTCAATGATTGTGCTCACAATGACTATACCTCCTCGGCAAAGGATCCATTGAATGCTTGAGCGAAGGCATTGCCCGCGGGCCTGGAGTCTTTCTATAAAGCCACACCCACCTCCGGTGCAATGTTTTTATCAGCTTCATAAGCTAGATGTAGATATGTAGCTGTCACTCTTAAAGCTGACAAGCTCGCGAGATTGGATGCTACTTGTCCTTGTAGGCCACATGAACGACTGTAGTTAAACAGTTTGAAAACCAGGACACATTACATACAGTGACTAATAAGAGTTCCAACAGAGAATAGATGAACTGGACTGAACTGGTCGTGCTATAAATGTAGATAAGAATTCACGCTTTCGGGCGACGTTTAACGACTTGTGCTTTCTTAGCAACCTGCTCCGTATGCTCTTTCTTCTCGGGTGTGTCTCTCAGTTTATTGCCCCGTATTATGCAGCCACAATGAATCAGGTATTTCAATATGACACCCTTGTTCCATTCTGCATGCGTTGTTAATCTGGAGGAGATAAACGGGTTGAACAGTGCGAAACATACCTTTGTCAGTCAGAGGGATTGGACGTGAGACCAGCCGCCAACATTCCAACACAGTATGTGAGGGACGGTCGGGGCTTATCAAACGATCCCAGAAGCATTGGTTGTCGCATCCATCCAGACTAACTGTTACGTATCCTGCATCCATGAAACGTGCAGCAATACTGAAGCTGGATCAGGCTGGTGGAAATGAAGCTATATGAGGCTTACTCTTTCAGTCGCTGGGTCACAATAACTCCCTTGCTGAGGTTTTTTTGCTCCTTGGCTTCTTCATCCATGTAGGCTTTGAAGTCCCATAGCTGCTTACACTCGTCCTGGAAGAGTCTGAAATTCTCCTTCTCCGCTATATGCCATGTCTCGAACTCGTCAACGTCCAGATCTTTTGTTTCTTCAACCATCTCGAGGAAGCTGGCGCGGTCGTAGACCCGAGAATCATAAGCTTCCTTGACGGCACTCCCATATGGTGTTACACGCCCAATCATTGCAAGGCGATAGCGGTAGCCATTGGCATGGTTGGGAACAACCTTCTGCATTGCGGCGTCGAGATCATCCGGGTCGAGGAATCTGGGCAAATTAGTCAGTCTCGTCAACGAGCTGCATACGAGAGAGCTCACTCAGGCGAGCTTTCGAGGCAGGATTGGCACATGTTGACGCGAAGCATAAATTCTGGCATTGCGGCGCCTCTACGGGGTTTCTGGCATCCCTGGTAGTAAACATCAGTGGGAGCTCGAAAGATTGTAGTGGTAGAAGAGACGGGGTTATAGTACTGACATCGCACCGATTTTCGAATAGCAATGTTGCAAGCCTGGGCTCACATATATCGTTGCGGACTTCGCGAATCCCATCGAGTAGGATGGACTCAAAGGATGAGCGCCATGCATAGCGGCTGGCTTCACTCATCAAAATGGCGCGTATCGTTTTGCATGTACGCGAAAGATGTAGTAGGCCGAGGGGAGGCAGATGAGAGCAAATCTAAACAGGGCTCAGTTAGCAAACAATGAAGTGATCTCCAGCTGGCAGAACGCACCTCATAGAGTATATCCGTAGGTATTTCCAAGAGCCTGAAAGATATCTCCTCCTCAAGTCTCGGCTTCTTTGCGGAATCCTTCTGTTGGCACAGAACAAGGTCGTTGTTATCGCCCCGCTTGCGTTTCCCGGAGGTGTATTTAGTATCTGCGTCTGGCAGCAATGCAGTGTTTTTCGACGGTTTCGCGGATTTTTTCCTCCTAGGTGGCATGGCAGTGGTGGCAGTGGTGGTGGTGGTGGTCACCGCGCAAGATAAGTCCGGCTCCGGGGACCGAAAGCGCGTCGGATTCCGATCGCGATTGATGTACCAACATGTGACTAGAGTGACCTGGGTCCCTTCTTAGGGCCTTCTACAAACCTTTGTCGAATTCCCAAGCGCCAGGCCCGGACGCATACTTACTGAAGAACACAAACACTTCTTGTCAGTTCTGAATATGAGTAAGACATAGAAGCCTGAAGTCCGAGAATGCATTGATAGATCACAAAGTAACGGTAGTAATGGCGTTGTAGCATCAACTTGACACGTCTGCGCCGGTCTAGAAATAAACAAACAGTAATCTAGCAGCTCGGGATCTTGGGATACGCTATGCGAGGCGCAGAATCAACTTGTAGTCGTAGCAATGAGCGAAAGAATGGGTTCAAGTGTCAATTTAATCAGAACTTGGAACGGCGATTCACACCTATCACTCTAGCCGTGGCCACTGATCAACGACATCAGACCAAGCGCTCTACGGAAAGGCGTGACGTCTGAGAGTGTGAGAGTGAATCCGTAATCACAGCGTATAGTAGCTTTCGTTCAAGTCTGTACTGAGGATTTCAAGCTCGCAAGAGTGTGCATTACATGACCCGCATGGACGACTCTAAATGAAATGTATGTTTTTAAAATACTGCTTGGCTTGTCAGATTGATGAGTGGATGAGCTATTACCGATCTATTTGTTTACATGCTCAAACATTATCACTTGTAGTAAGCCAATTTTCAATCGCCCAAAGGATGCATAGAGGTTCACCGTAGGGAGAAGATGAAATGGTCACAGATGTTTATGCAGTAGGCGAGAACTCACTCATTTGCGCGACGTTTGGCGGCTCGCCTCTCCCTGGCACGCTCCCGAGCACGCTCCTTCTTCTTCCTCAGTTTCTCGCCCTCTATGATCACGCCGCAATCTATTAGATTCCTCAAAATGCCGCCCAATGCCCATTCTGAATACAGCATTAATCCGAAAGTGACAAAGACAAAATAGCACAAAATATACCTTTGTCAGTGAGCGGGACCTCCCGCGAGGCCATCCGCCAACACTCGTATTTCGGGTCTCTCCAGTGCAAACGACTCATATCTGCCCAGAACGATTCGCCGACATCTCCGCCTGGACTTGTGGTCACATATCCTGCATTTAGGAAGCGTGCAGCGATACTTGAGAAGCTGGGTCAGACGAATATAAATGCGGGAAAATGGGGCTTACTCGTTTTGTCGCTGATTGCAAATAGCTGCCCTAGAAGCTGCGATTCTACAAGCCTCCTCGTATGAGGCCTCCTTGTCCATTAAATCTTTAAATTCGCCCAGGTACTTGCATTCCTCCCTTAAGAGTTTGAAATTCGCCGCCTCCGCTTTGCACCACGTCGCGAACTCGTCATCAGTCAGGTCTTTTGTCTCTTGTATCATTTCCAGGAAGCTGGCGCGGTCATAAACTCGGCTTCGATGATTGTCCTGGGCGGAACTTCCGTACGGTATCATATGCTCAATGGAGCGGCGAGCAAGACAATACTTGGGCGCGACTGTTTCTGCTGCCCTGCGGAACTCATAGTAGCGCATGAACCTGTTGGACTGGTTGGTATCGGTCGGTTCGACAGGCAGCTCGATATGTAAGGACTTACTCAGGTGAGCGCCAAAGGCAGGATTGACACATGTTTACGCGAAGCATGAACTGTGGGTTTGAGCGACGCGGTTTCTGGCATCCCTATTAAATGTCAGTAGAGGCCTGAAAGACGTCTGTATTAAGTTTCAAACAAAAGACTTACATCACAACGTTTCTCGAATAGCATTGTTGCGAGCCTAGGCTCACATAGATCGTCACGGACATCGCGGATCCCATCGAACATGATGGACTCAAAGGACGAGCGCCATGCATGACGGCTGGCTACACTCATCAAAGTGGCACGGAGAGATTTGCAAGTACGCGATAGATGGAGCAAGCCAAGGGGATGCAGATGCGAGCAAATCTAGACAGAGTTTACCTATTAGCATCACTGAAGTGGCCCTCGGCAGGCAAGACGCACCTCATAGAGAATATCTGTCGGGACGTCCAATATCCTAAAGAAGGTGTCCTCCTCCACCTCCAGTTTCTGCCTCTTTGCGGAATCATCCTGATGACACGGAACAAGGTCGCTCTTGTCGACACGCTTGCGTTTCCTGACGGTGTGACCAATGACTGCATCTGCCTGGGCAGTGTCTTTCGACGATTTTGCGAATTTGGTCTTCTTCGGTGGCATGGCGGGTAGGTGGTGGTGATGGTGGTGGTAAGAGTGCAAAATAGGTTCATCAAACGAACCCGGAAACGCGTCCGGAGTCCGGACCCCGGAATTCGATCGTGATGGATGTCCGATCACGTGATTAGAATGCGAGTCTGTGGCCACTGGCCACCGAGTCCCGACCGCCCACCCTTGTTGGAATTGGCGAGGCTTAAGATGTACGCCAGGATTATCTAGCAGAGGATAAGAGAATGGCTTCGAACTTCCCTTTGGTTTCTGATACAAGGGATGGCAATAATGTAATTTGAGCTGCTCGCAGCCTCATTGAAAAAACCCCAATCACGCGTTCAGATAGTTTGCTTCATACTCTGCCCAGTGATCCAAGTGCTGTACCTCCAAATGATAGTATAACAGCGACAGAGCGCATTTTATAAATGCTGGCTGCGTATTAAAGAGGACACATAGTGATACGAGCATTCCGTAGTCTGCAATCTGTGTGCATATGATATGAGGCGCAGAGGTGGGGGACAACAGATAGGATGACGTTCATGGGCATGGGTCGCAGAGACGAATGGTAGAACACTAAGCCCTGCTTGTCGAGCGTTTCATAGACTCCCTAGGCGAGCAGTGATACACCCTCACAGCGAAGGGTGTCGGTACCGTCCTGCCGCGTTCTTCTTTCCGTCATGGATCTGATGCGTTCACAAAGCTACCTCCCCGCCAGTCGCTCGTCACAAACGCTTGACCGGGAAGACAGCCTCACGGCACAGAACAGCTAGTCGAGGATGTCAGTACTTGGAAGTTGGGAGGGTGCCGAGGAAGGTAATCCACAAAAGAGTGAGCGTTTGCCGCGGCGCATAAGACAAAATGTGAAGTTCAATGTTCACGTTCGGCCATTAGGCGCTGCAAACATTGTCGCCTCATCGCGTTGCGTACTGAGGGTAGACGCTGCCTCCTGCGTTTCCTTGAGAACTTGATCCGTGCGCGACGGTGGCCGATGGTCGAGAACACATATTCGCCATGTACATGCCAATGGCATGCATGCTCTCCGCGCCTGTTTGTAGCGCGCGTCTATCTAGCTAAATGAAGAATCAAGCTTACGGTGCTTCATTAGCAAAGATACGCGAGAGAACACACCTGTTCTCGGCGACAAAGATACGGTGGGTGGGCCATTGCGCACATTGAGTTAGCTATCAGAGTCAATGCTCCGCTCATCCCTCGCGGTGTCGGATGGATGGGTATCGCGGACCCTCCTTTCTGCCTTGCCGATGAATAGGCGTGAAGTGATTATAGGATGGAATTGAGCGAGTTAGCAAGAAGGTCATGGTGGTTTGAATTCGAGTGGATGATTGCCGCCGGCAGACACGGGCACACGACTCTGACACGCTTTCTTCGAACGTTCGTGAATCACTTCCGTTCCATGGCTACCAGCTCACCACTGTCTGCTAATCGCCTCGAACAAGCTGCGGGCATGCGTTTAGCTGTTATTCTTCGGCGATAATGGTCTGTATGAATTGCTTCCTTCGGGCAAGCCTCAGTGGGCGTAGTTGGATGCGTCAAAACAGCCAGACTTTCACAATCGCGTGCAACGACCGCACACATAACGGTCACTAGCTCATACCCGCAACCGCTACTTTATCGATCTGCTAACCCTAGATGCGGTATCACTCACCCAAGCATGGGGGTCGGAGAGCGCGCGTCGACGGCCACTCAGTTAGCAGTGCTCAACAGCGTGTCTCCGGTAATCGCGCTCTTTATTGTCTGTCCCGTGTACTAATGTGACACTTGAGTGTGCCCAGGGATTGAAAGCCTTCTCCAACGTGAAAACCATCTGCAGGCTACATACTTAGCTAAACTCTTTTGCGTATGTCAGCAAGCTGCGTACTACCAAACAATGCACTTCGGAACCGCAAAAACTACGCTAGAGTCCACGACTAGCTAACCGAATTTGGGTGAATAGAAGCCACGATCAAGTCGACATCTGGCTGGATCGGGAAGACAACGAATAAGCTGTCAATGATTTCCGGTCTCCGTGGGACCCGTCCACACTGCGAATTGCCACTCGAGGTGCATTGCTGTATGAACATGGCTATATGATAGCGGACTCTGGGATAGTGGCCAATGCCCGTACGAATCAGGTGTCGAAGTTTCAATGCAGTACCGTCATACGGACGGACAACAATAAATGGAGTGTATCTCCTTCGCTGTGATTATGGGGTGCCTTTCTCATGTCCGTATCGAGAACGTTCAGAGCCGTGGCGGTAGTTAATTTACGCTGCTTGGATTGAAATTTCATAGTATTTTGGAGACGTCCGAGCTAACGCCCCATTTCACAACTCTGAGCCCGTGAAGATGCAGACACACTTTGTCTTTCGAAATGAAGCTAAGCTACCTGAATTTTAGCTGTAAGAATCATCTGCACTCGGCGTGAATCTGAGGGATTTGTGTTGCTCCGATAGTGTGCAACTCTGAATGCGGGCGTAGTTCGTCCGTCGGTGGATTCGGCCTTTGACAGGAGCGTGAGCTGTCTGCTAAATGTGTATAGCTAGTATCAAAGGGTAGGGGGGAGTGCATTGAGCTGTAGAATCTCAAAAAACATAGCCGTGTATTTACATTGAGGGGGGGATTGCTTATAAGACTCAAGTATTATCTTCTGCCAAAAACCATCCAAACCTCCCCGCCTCTCATTGGCAGCGTTCTCCAACAGCAAACTACTCTACATACTACATTTATTCACCATCCATATATCGTCAATGTCTAGTCAGTGTCAGTCCGGACAGACGCTCTCACGCCCGCCTGACTTTCGTTTTTGCAGGCTCGTACCGTAACACTCTCAACAACTGGGCCATCCAGAGCGGTTGTGCTGTGGACGTTGACACAATTCAAACCGGACCCCAAAATTCTCCATCTTGGTATGCCACTGTCCTTGGTAAGCTAAGGTCCAACCCGCCGCGTTCAATTCCGGAGGGCTGCTGATCATATGACATTAGTCAATGGCACTCTTTGCGGGAAGGCGACTGCTCCAAGTAAGCAGGGAGCCATAGAAGTTGCCTCTTACCACGCTCTCGTCACTCTCCGCCTCATCTAATGAATTCGTGCTCTTCCATAGAGTATGTGCATGGACATGACAATGTGCAATACTACTAGGCGCCTTTGTACTAGACTAGCTAATGCTATATTTATGAGCTTTACACGGCTCTCTGAATAGACACCTCACCGACAACAAAACATAATTAGCTAAGTGACAAGTCCTAAATGGACCTAAGGTCATGTGATCTAAAGGTTAGTCAATTTAGGAAAACAATGCAGCAGCGCATACATCATTCGGGCCGTTGCCGTGCGGAATCTGCGCAATCATGATGTACTACTTACAAGGCCAGAAGATGAAGCAAAAAAATTGGCGTGTCGTGTCGTTTACAATGGTTTTCGCATGGGAACAAAATTTCCCGGAAGATTGGACTTGATTGCAGACACTGAAACGGAACCTTCTTTCAAGCCTCAAAAGCAAGTCGCCTTCCTTGACAGCGCCTCGTGCTATCTCCGCACCATATTCCGAGCAGTTGCATCCCTCTGGACCGTCTGAGAAACGCCTATGTCAGTGAGGGCGCGCTTTATACGTTCGGCACTGAACGCTTGCTGCGTGCCGGTGTTCCAGACAGCACCAAAAGCGGTATCTGCATATCTTGGTTTTACAGGTCGTTTCCCGTAGTGGAAGTTGAGTGCATGAAGTGTGGCTCGTTTATCCAAGTGGCAGGAAGCTACCCAGTTGAAGTAAAAAAGAACGAAGAGATTTTACATCCCGATACTCTTTACAGAGAGTCGAAATCGACTCAAGTGTTTGTCGCCCTGTCAATCCTCCTGATCCGAAGGCTGAGGCCGACGACTCTCATTAGAAATATTTAAGCCCGCGCGTCACGAAGCCTTTTCGAGAATAATACGCATAGGATATCTTCCTTCGAGCATCTTGGAGAGGCGCTCTCAAACTCTTGTTCAGCTAACCTCGAGACTTATCACTCCGTGATGCACAGCTGGGTAAGTTAGAGCTAGTCAGAGTCCCAGACATCTGACAGACTTACGCGTTTGATCGATCAGCGCGCCTGACTTCCCATTCCGCCATCATGAGCTCACCGACACCGACAACGAAGAAACACGAGCAAGCACAGGAAGCGGTGAAGCGTGAAGCAAAGAAAGAGAGTCTAAAGGCAAACTCGAGACTTCGGTGTGTTCATATTGTGCTGCGCGTATGGGCGCGCTAACAGCATGCATGTTACTTAGTACGGCGCACATCAACGGTCATATTCCTGGATACCCACCTGGGGCGCTGTTCGTCAGTCGCGCGGACTGCTGCATGAAGAAAGTCCACTCTACGGTGCAAGGAGGAATCCACAAGCATGCGGGGATGGCGTACTCCATCTGTTTGTGCGCCAGCAAACTCTCTGCTATCAGCATTTCCTTAAGTATCACCTACAGGTCGGGAGGCTTCATCGATGATGAGGACCACGGATCATACTTGTGCGTTCTCAATACTGAATTCGGTGTGGTCTGAAGCTAAATAAGAGGCCAGCTATTACACAGGTTGTGGTGTGTTTGTGCGCTTATTGCGCTCTACCCTGAGTAACGCTTTGAACCTGCAGGTGGAAGGTCCTATCCAGGATATCAACAGATTGGCGACCAGTCTTGGGAGCACAGTTATAACAGATGCTTGAAGGTGCGTCGGAGACTGCTTGCCTTCCATAGCTGCAATACTGATTTCGCACAGACAGCATATCTCACCAAAGCGCCCATCCGGGTTATACGGGGACATAAATCCCATTACCCTCCCACTTTCGGAGATTCAACTGTGTGAGTGCAAATTGCGAAGCTTTAGCGCAATTGTGTACTGATGGCTATATACCCAGAGTGCGCTATGATGGTTTGTATAGAATAACGAAGGTGCGTGCTGTCCGAGGTACTCCTCCACGACTCTCTAACGGAGGCCTAGATCTATACGGAATCGGGGCAGGCTGGCTTCACGATGTGCAAGATGTTATTCCAGGTGCGTGGTGGATTGCTCCTCAGGCTATTTTTGCTGAACGTCTTGTCAGAGACTGACGGATCAAAATTGCCCTCCCAGCACGTACGCTGACGCCGCTGTGGACCCCATCGACTCGGCTTGGAGCCCGCCAACAGAGATAAGCCCGACGCCGACTGAAGCCAAACCACGCCGACCACGGAAGGATAGGAAGGATAACAAATCGACTCCTACCGAAGACAGACCAGTCCCTGATGGCACGACAGGCAACAGACCGATGGGCGAAGTGAAGCAGGAGATGGTAGAAGGGCCACTCCCTCCGGTAGCACGGATATTCGACCCAGTTTTGCAATCCCGGCGTGAACTCGTACTCGACAAGGATGTCGCGGCAAACCCACCCCGTGCATACCAGATACAAGTAGTTCAGCCCCTGGGACCTCCTGGGATGGATTAAAGAGCCATGTATCCGTCGGGGGCTACGAACGGGGGCTACGAACAACTCAATTCTGGGAACAAGACGCTTTTTTGGATGGGCATCGTTGACCGACGCTGGAAAACTGCAAAGGCTTTGTCGGTTTGTTCGACGGACGCTGACGCGCTGACGGACGCCGCGTGGAGAGAGTGCAGGCTAAATATGACTTGAGCCTGAACGGGTAGTTGGATTTTTTGTGGAATTGTCTGTAATTTATTGAATTGTATTGATACATGTAGCGATTGAGTTGATTGGACCTTTCAGCATGGTTTTCGGTTGCATGTCCGAGCTGCACGGTGTTTGAATGGGCGTACATATGGGGCAGCGCCGAAGAACCTGAACGTATATAAGCAGGCGATGAAATGATACCCATTTCTCTCTCTCTGCAATTGCTTTTGCTCTCTCTCTCGTCTCGACAGGCGCGCGCACCGAGTTTCGTGCCGCTCCGTCCGCCAGTTGTCCGTTGGAGTTCGCATTTGATCGCAGTCTCCATCCCGAATTAAACTGTTTTGATCGACGTCCCTCACACCTTTCCCATTTCCCATTCCTAGAGCGAGGAGGCGTCGTCCGTCGCTGTCTCTGCTGCCCCCGGCCTCGCTCCTCTCCTAGTCCGCCAGTCTCCGCTAGTCCAAGGCTCTGTCCTTCCGTCACTCTTTTCCCTCTTCCAATATGTTTCGTCGAGCCGCCCAGTTCTCCCGGCGCGACGCAGTCCTGCTCATGGTCGGCGCAACAGCCATGCACCTGGTGTCAAGCTTCCTCCCTGGCCATCCCACCGCCGACTCAAGCATCATCATAAACACACATCTCAAGCACGTTCACGATACCCCCGACACAGAACCACTTCCTGGCCCACCTCAGGTCCCTATCGCCGACGCCTTGCGCGTACAGACAGTCACGACGACAGCGACAACAACAGTCACCCTCTCACCAGATAGTCACGTAGCGCTGCAGACAGGGACGGATGATTTACCATTTACATCCATCGTCGACCACGCCCCCGGCTGGACACTGTTCCGCAACCTCTACATGTCCGACGGCACACTGTACATTCTCTCTGACAATCGCTCCTTCCCCGAAATACGGCTCATGACCAGTACTGGAATGGCTGCCGAAAACAATCCCGAGAACATCGCTGCGCGCGAGCCGACCAGCCATGATATGGACTATATCACACCTGCCGAGGCCCGACGCCGTTGGGGAGGCACGAAGCACAATCGTGTATCGACAATTCAGGGTAACACGGTGCGTTCCTTGGAACCAAAGCCCCGCAAGCTATTCTCATCGCAATGTGTAGCTGCTTGTATGGGAACCCAGTCAATTTCTCCGACACTATTACCATCTCGTGGCCGAACTCTTCTTCGGCGCTCAAGCTTTCTGGCACGGGGCATGGTCAGCACCCTCGGAGGCGCTGTCCAACTCAGCCAAACTCAATCATCCTGCGCCCCCACCGCTCGACCGCGTTATCTTCGCACATTCAAACGCTGACGGCTGGCGCGATGATCCTGGTTTCAACCGATTCTTCATGCGTGCGGCGTTCCCGTCGATAACCGTCGAAGTCGAGGAAGACTGGCAAGACCGAGTGGTGGCGACGTCCAATTCCAAGGGTGTCGACCGGGCATTCCACTTCCCATACGTTCTGCTCACTGACCGGAGCGCCGCTCATCGTGGGGTCATCTGCGGAAGCGAGACTCAACGAATTGCTGCTGAGGCCTGGGACTATATGCGCAAGCAGCACAAGCTCATGGGAATCCAGGCGGGCGCTTGGTGGGAGCCTGTACGCAGTTCCATTCTCAACTTCGCTGGGCTGGAGGTGGATAGGAACGACATGACATCGTTGACGGTGCCAAAAAAGGTCGTGATCACGTATGTGAGCCGACAGGGCGTCAGCAGGCGCAAGCTTACCGATGCGTCGCACGAATCGCTAGTCAAGGCGCTCACGGAGCTATGCGAGCGCAAGGGCTGGGAGCTGATTGTGATGCAGGCTGAGAAGCTGACCAAGGACGCCCAGTTAGAAGTTGCCTCGAAGACGACGGTGATGCTGGGTGTGCATGGGAACGGTCTCTCGCATCTGTTGTGGATGCCGCCAACCAAGGTCTCCGCTGTCATCGAGATATTCTACCCCGGAGGATTCGCCCATGATTACCACTGGACGTCGCGCGCGCTTGGGATGTCGCACTATGGGGTGTGGAACAACAAGTACTTTACATACCCGAACGAACCGAAGGTGGACTACCCACAGGGTTTCCAGGAAAACAACATCCCTGTGGATGGAAAGACCGTTGCACAGCTTGTGGAGGATAGGATAGCGGGAAAGGTGTAGATGCTGCTATCTTTTCTTGACTTTCTCCCTCGCTTCTTGCATAGCCCGCCTTCCCATGGTTGCTACTAACGCTACTATCACTGCTGTATCTGTATTCTTATTGGCTCGATAGATTATCTTGGCCTGTCATTCCGTGCGAGGTGGCAAGCTGGCTTGTATGCACGTAGTATATTGCGTACATTTGTCCTTGAAGCTTAATATACCCAACGCATAATGATAGATCTTTCTGGACGCATTGGCCGGTATCCCTCCTACTAGGAATTGGCGTCTTTGCAAGATGTGTGTTGTGCAAGACTGGAGTCTTCGTTTGCATCTTCGCTTGTTATTTTTACCTCATTTTGTGGAACATTTCTCCCTTGTTGTAGAATCATGTGACTAAAACATGGGAGATTGTCGAATTTCGATCATGGTCCAAACCTGGGGCTGGTAGCCTACATATGTAGGCCTCATAGTCCAACACTTGAATATTCCATGTTTCCCTTCCTATGAGCCTCAGCAGCAAATTCCCACCGCGTTCATAGCAGTCTCGACCACCGGCAGCGACCTGGCGCTGGTCAAGGAATAACACAGAGTCAGGCTTAAATTGCTCTAATAAGTTATTACGAAATGCTCTACATAAATCTATTGAATCTATCTAGCTCCACGCACCAGCAAAGACATCGGCCATACGTTGGACAGCTGCCTGCATTGCTTCTTTCTACTTGAATGTTAGTAACATAACAGATCGAGGTGGGTGAGAACTTACCGAGGTCATTGAGTACGACAAACGGAAAAATATCACGTTCTCTTCCCTGTCCATTTTCTCCTTCCCTTCCCATGGCCTGACGAGTATGGTCAGATATCGACCGCATTCAAGAAAAACAGTTCAAAAACGTACAGGAAGAAGTTCCCAGAAGACAACAACACCTTGGCATCGGCCATATCCTGCCACAACATCTTCTCATAATCCAACTCCGGCTCCTCCAATTTTCCCTTCATCTCCTGATACTGTTTGTTCTCATGCAGAAACACCTTCAGCCAGACAAACATGCCCGCACGCGGCGGGACGAACGTGAAGAGGCGTGTCTGCGTACCCTTGAGATAGGCGGTCAAGCTCGCATCGTGCGTGCTTGGCTGTACATCGAACGACGCTGCCAGGCCATCGCACATCCAGTCTCTGCGCTTCTGGTACTCCGCCGCCAGCCCATGCAACCACTGGAGGAAGCCGCCGAGCTTCCACTCGTCGAGGAGACGGATGATGATGCCCTGGCTCCATCCAGACGGTGTCTGCGTCGTCACCTCCGACGCGCGGAGGAGGCGCTCTGTGAACAGTGGGTTGGCGGTGAACCAGCCGATACGGCTGCCAGGCGCAACGGTTTTGCTGAAGCTGTCCAAACGGATCACACGGCCCTGTACATCGATGTTGAGGAATGTTTTCTCGAGGGAGGCGAGGTGTGCGGACTGGCTGTAGGCAGTGGGCGTGGAAGCAGGTGCGTTGAGAACGTAGGGGGCGAGCTGGAGGAAGTAGTATGGGTCGTCTTCGACGATGATTATATCTGCCGCGACAAGATCAGCCAGCGAGCGTAAGAGTAAGTATAGGGAAATAACTGACCATGCTTGACGCAGACGTCGTATACCTCCTGCTTGCGCTTGTCTGGCATGAGCGTCCCCGTAGGGTTTTGTCCTGTTGGAGTAGCGCTTTGCGGTCGTGAGCGTGGTTCCGATGCGTATGCACTATAAGACGTACTAAAGAACATGGGGCTTCTTGACACCAGGATGAGTAGTGTCCCATGTAGTAAGCACCTCATCGAGGTGGTCTGCACGAAGCCCTTCCGCGTCCATTTTGACTAAACACAAAGTCAGACCCGGCTGCATAATGGAGAGGGTGATACGCACTGGGTGCACCCTTGCAGCCCATAGGGATCCAGAGATACTGGGCAGATGAGAATGTGTACTCTTCAACGAGGATATAATCACCCGGTTCACTGCATGGATTCATTCTTTAGCGGCTGCAGAATGTGATATTGAATGCAAAGGACTCACCAAAGTAACCCCACTGCCTTTGTCCATCCATCCGTGTTACCACAGTTGATGAGAACGTCCCAGTTTTTGTACGCAGGCGAGCACACAAGCTGCGTGAACTCACGCGCGTACTTCAACAAAGCCCGCATGCCCGATACGTCCGCTACATAGGGAGTGTGGTTAATGAAACTGCCGGAAGTGAAAGCAATCGATTGCATACCGTATTGCAGCGCAACAGCCAACGACACACCTCCCTCTGTGTTGACCTTGGGGACAGAGATATGCGTGGTGTCAGAGGAGACAAGGGAGGATAGGTCACTGCCTGGGTTGTACACCTCGACATCGATGTTGGCGAACGGGAAGAGCGCAGGGTGGGGGAGCCCGCCGGCAAGGCTGACCATGCCTGGATAGTGCAAGTAGGCTAGAATGTCTGTATAGGATGTTGAATACATCCAGGTTGGTCGAAGATGTCCGGCTTACCTTTCAAAGGACTGGCCTTGCGCGACCGCGCCAAAAGGCTGAGATGGTGCGACAAGTCGATGGCTTCAGACATGGTAGGATGGATAGTAGATGGAAGATGGTAGATGAAAGGAGGAAAAGGAGGGGCTGATACACTTGCAAATTTCGATGGATTCAGATGGGCAGGCCTTTATATATTATCACCCTCTCGGTGGTTATACATCCGTCGCGTCTACCAACATGCAGGTACCTGTTCATGTCCCTATGAAATATGAGAGAAGATGCCTGAACGAGTCAAAACGGTAACTAAGAGTGCCTCTTGCCGCAACATCAGAGGGGCTTGCCGCGGCGATCGAGTTGCCAGTGCAGTCAAGAAAAAAAAATCAAATTCTAAACTTGAGAATTTGTATCGCGTTCGATGGATAGGAATAGGAAATACACCGCTAGTATGGTATAATCGTGTACCATACGCTAAAAACCGCGTAGTTAGCCACAATCCAGGATGAGATCGTGAAGTAAGTGACTCAACGAGAACAACGTGCTTGCTTGAGTCAAAAACCAATGTCCGTACTTCGGGCCTTGGAGTCTTACTAAGTGTCCAAGTTACGTAAGGAAGTGCTGCTTTTGGCCATCGGGGAATCCCTGTGACCTGCTTGGTGTAGGCGGAATGGCGCTCGAGGTGACTCGAATGAAGCTCGTTGCGAGAGGAGCGCAGAGCAACGCAATGAAGCTGATGTAATGCTCCATGAACTCGACGTGGTAGGATGGCAAAGGAAAGACGCGAGGAACTCTGTCCAGCCCAATCTCATGTAAAGGACTTGGCATCATGACCCAGGCAATATCGCGAGATGGGGTAGGCTGCATATTGGCATTGCGCTTGCGATGATACTTCTGATGTGCTACGATTGCAATAATGGACAAGCGCTTGACGCTTTCTACTTAGATTAGCGCGCCCAACGCGATCGAAACGCGATCACATGCAAACAATGATATCAAGACTCACCACGTGACTACTGTGAGAGTTTTAACTTTTCAATTTTGGCGCTTGAGCTTGAGACCTGGCATGCTGTAAAAATCCTGGAGCAAAAAAACAAATATCTCTGCGATACGCATAGTCTCGATTTGCATGACACGGCCGCGGCCGTGGATAGGATAGTGAAGTCGGCCGTGTTCGAACTTGGTGCCTAGGCATTCCAGAACGGCCGGGTTATACGGTTGGATTTTCTGCACTACGCTGGCCACACTACCACTACTATCATATCGGCAAGTCCAAGTACTGGGTCGTTGACAACATCAAATCAAATAGAATAGGAAAATCTGGCGCACAAATAGATGCAACTATGTAGCAGATTGTAAGTAACTTGGATGATTAGTGTGTGCAAATACGCGGGAATGTATACATGGGACGTATCAAACAAAATGGGCGACTTTAGCAATCAGCTCAGTCAGCTCACCCAACTGAACACCTTCACCGAGCACATAGTCTTTCGCCTTCTCAAGTATCGACTCCCACGACACTCTCTCGTCCTCACTCGTCACGTCTGCGAGCTTCTTTTCAATGAACGCAATGGCACAGATGCTGTACACCATCCCTTCGGCGACGTCGCCAAGGACTTCCTTGACGTCGGCCACCACAATATGAATGTCGTCTAGAACGTCTGCCTTGAATGAACCATCAAATGCCTGTTTGCGCGCCAGCTTCTCTAGCTCACAATACCCTCGCTGCGACGTGGGTTCATCGGATGGGCTCTGTGGCATTCCTCCACCGGACACTGCCTTTTTCTTCTTCTTCTTCATGGTCGGAACTGTGTTCGATGACAGCAATGTTGAACCAAACGACGACAGGACTGTAGATGGCGATGGTGATTGCCTGGCAATGGGACTTGCCCCAGACATTTTCATCATCGCCCTGGGCTGGGCATGTCTACCCATCAAAGGGGAGATGGACCTTCCGCGAGCTGATCCACCCCGGCCTCCCACCCAACCTCCTCCCAGAGCCGGTCGAGGAGGCCTATCCTGAATCGGATGAACCATCCCAGACTCATCGATGGCGACAAACGACGTCTCGCGCGACATAATCGCGTACGCCTTCCCGAGGCGGACGACATGGGCTTTGATTAGCGCGGTGGCGCTGCTACCTGCTGGGAACGAGTTATGTTTGCCGTCTTCGTAATCCTGGATGATCTTGCGCGCAGCGAGGGCATGGATGGGTGGTGGGATGTCGTAGTCTGAGGTTGGCAGCCGACTGAGAGAGACCGGAACGGTAAGCTCAATTTTGCGCTCGTCTTTCGACTGCCCGCGGAGGATGACAGTCTGAGGGACATCTTTCCCTAAAGCGAAACCGCGTCAGGAAGCATGCAGTGTCCGAGGCAAAACAAAGACAGACCTTGCAGGATAGCGTAAACGTGTAAACGCACGCCGGAGAACAAAGTCTTCAAGCTCGCAGGGCTTTGCTGGATAATCGGAGGTGGACCGAGCTTGGGAGGTTTGGGCGTAGGGAGAGATGTGGCATCGAGTATGGTTGGATCCGCCGAGGAGTCCATGATGTCGAGCACCTCGCCTGGAGGTACTGTCGGTTCGTCCGTGTCCATGGCGGTGAACTCAGGCTCGTCTACAAGTTCGAACTCGTCCTCGGACTGCTCTTGCACGCGACCCCAGTCAAACTCAAGGTCGGACAGAGGCTGCGCTTTTGCAGCTTTGAGCATCCTGGCGATTTTTCCGGTCATCGTCGCCTCCTTCTCCAACACCATCATACAGATACCCCTCCCTGCGCGCGCAATGCCTTGACACATTTCTGTACTCGCAGAGTCTCCAATTCCCAAACAATACACCCGCAAAGGCGCTTTCGCCGGTGCACCATCGACAGCTCTGCGCACCTCGTCCAGTACACTTTTCACCTCCCACGCATCACCGTCGGTCAGAACAAAGATAGATGTCTGCTTGTCGGGGGCGCGCCGCTGGAAACACATGGCCAACGCCGACTTGATCTCAGTGCCGCCGTAATTGGCATCCATCCCATCGACATGCTTGGTCGCATCGTCCAGCGAAGCCTGGTCGTATATTCGACTACCATCGGGCCACAGCTGGTCTGCGCTACTGCCAAAAGACGCGACCTGAAAATACGTGCCCTTGCGCGGTAGCGCACGCAACATAACGACTAGTGCGCTACGCGCAGCGGCCATGCGGTTTCCCTCCATTGAGCCGCTGCGGTCGACCAGGAAAATGAATTCATGGCTGGTGATGTCAGGGAGAGTGAACTTTGGGACGAGTGTGAAGGCTAGTGCGACGCTGTCCTGGCTTGGGTGGATTTCGGCAACACAGCGGGCGGCGTCCTGCCCAGCGGCTGTGATGGACAGAACAAAATCTTGCTCAAGGGGTGAGGTCACCGACAACAGAGAGACGTGGGCATAGTTCGAAGGCGGCAGGGTGACGTCGCAGAGGGAGGCAGGGGGTCCAAGCTCGGTGGAAATTGCGTGTGAAGGTGAGCCGATTTTGCGGATAGCTGATGTCGCTTCGATATCGACAGAAATGTGGAGGAAGGCATCGATCTGAGAGTACGCGAAGCCTTGAGGAGCGGCGCCATAACGAGCACCAACATGCGTCGGGAGGTGGAAGCGCACAGAGTCGTTATCCTCGTCTTCGGTGAGCTCAGTGGTGTACACAAGCTCGACTTTGACCTCTGTCCTTGCGGGGATGTTTCCGACAGCCACACGGAAAGCTAAGTGAACAATTAGCACGATTATCCCCACGCCCTAGATGCAATCTTACTGTCCGCGGTCTGCTGCTCTGCCAGCGAAGCGGTCTTCCCTTGTTGTATAGCTGTTTCATACGATGCCTTGGCTTCATCCTTCTCCTGGATAACACCGCGGACTCGATGCCCGTCTTGTGTGGTCATGATGAATCCGGAAACCGCTGCACGCGCCGGGACAGGGAACGAATAAACCGCCCCAATGGAAATATCATCATTTTCATTGACAAACGTCTGTGTGAGTTGCACCTGCGCCGCGAGCTCTTTTATAGTCGCCTTCACAGACACCTGTTTCAACGGGACGTGCACGTATTCATCACCGTGGTAGTAGCCCAGCCCATGGCAATGTGAGATGTAGAATGGCATGGTGGTGGAGAAGATGCAGAGATGACAGGCGCCTGAAGCCCTTTATATATGCGGGCGGTCCCGAGACTGAGACTTTGCAATCACTTGTCACTTTCTAGTCCCGGATTTGTCGACGCGGCGGTGTGCTGTCGAGCACGGCCACTGGAAAAACAAATAATCAGGACATGTCGACCGCTTGCATGTGGTGAAGAAGGCGGAAAGTGCATAGCCATGTACTTACTGGAGGAATGTCATGGGCCTTGCTGTCAATTGAGAGCGATTGGCGCAGAACGTCCGGAGTCATCTCTGTCTGCGACAGAAAGGAGCTGAAGAATGGCGCAGGCTGATTGACTCCCAGTCCGTCGCGTAGAATATCCGTGGAAGAAGTCAAGAAAGGTAGTGGAAGTCCGAAAAGAGGACCAAGCCGATCGACTTCATTGTTTGTATCATCGTTGCCAGCAATCTTCCGGATGCAGAGTGCAGCACGCCTGCAAAGGTCGCTGTTGCGAAGGACCCTAGTCGTAGTATCGGACATTGCTAGTTTCAACGAGGGAAATTTTCCTCCGAGTCCTTGGTTATATGAGATATTTTTCGACGAGGAATGACACGGAGATTGCAGGCCTGGTAAATGTGGTTGAAATGTGGTGGAAAGCAAGTATAAAAGCTGTGGTAGAGATATAATGCTGAGCTCTAATAAGTCGTGGTCAAGCGGCGAGCGGCCCCAGTTGGCGTTGATCGCCGTCCGTCTTTGATCGACGACACGTTCCGGCCATAATCATGCCAATATCTTGTCTCTTCACCATCATCTCGCTTTGACCCGTGTCGTGTTTTTGGCATGCCTATCACGGCCTGACGCATAGCGAACGAGGGATATATTTTACACCGCCAATTTTCCCGGGGACGAGTCCAAGTTCCAAATATGAGATCGAAACATACGACGCATTATCCGCCGCGTCCAAGCAAAGTGAAGACCACCACCAAGAAGAAAACGGGCGTCAGCATCGATGGGAAGAAGACTCCTGACGCGAAACAGAGCGCGAAAGCGGGCTCTAGTGCGAAAGGAAACCCAAGTATAAGCGCGAACACTAGTGCAAAGCCATCCGCGGCATCCAAGTCGTCCAGTGAGCTGCCCGGACCTTCTGGCAGTTCGGCTGGCGTGTCATCATCATCCTCGCAGAAGAAGCGAAAAGCAGTCGCGTCTCTAGCAGCAGATGGCCAAAGGCGCAAGAGGGCGCGAAAGGATTCCCCAGACGTTGACGCGGATCCAGACCCCGAAGACTCGGAACCAGAAGAAGAGGCAGAGGAGCAGGCAGTGCAAGAACTCGAGAATGTAACGGACGAGCAGAAGGCGACATTCATTGAAGCGTGGCGGAGGGTGAAGTATGCAGATCAGGGATGGCTTGCGCGAAACCAAACACTTGTGCGTCCTTTTCCGTCTTTCTCTCCCCACTTCTTGGGTCAAGTCAGATGTTTCTCATAAACTCCATTGAAAACGACCTTTTCTGATCTCAATTGCTCATAGAAATGTGTCTCATGCGTAGCACGCCCTTCCAGTTGCAAGCTCATCCCAGGCAGCGCAGTCTGTGTGGCTTGCGAGAAGATGCGGAAGCCGTGCAGTCGGAGGCGCGCTGAGCGCAAGTGGCGCGCGACAGCTTTGGCGAAACTCGATGGACTGGACGACGATGTGTTAGAAGAACTCATTGAAGCACTGGGGTTGAATGCGATGAAGAAGAATTTCGTTGGGAAGGGACCTGGCAAGATGTCACTGAAAGCGTTCAAGGCAAATCGTGGAAAGGTCAAAGCAAGTGACGAGGCTAGCACATCCAAATTGGCCAAACGGGGAGCGTCCGAAAGCGCGTCGACTAAGGATGCGAAGACGACGAGTGCAGCGGGGGGCACGACGCGATTGCGCAAACCGCGGGCGTTTGTACGGATGGCAGTATTCGAAGATGACCCTCCAAGCGAGGCGCTGTTAGCGGAGGAGGTGCATGTGTGGTTTGGGAGTGACGGAGAGGTCATTGATGTACGTGGTCGTCTTATTCTTCTCTCGTCATTGAGCACGAACTCACCGAATCGTAGCACGACAGCGATGAAGATGAGCAAGTCAAGCAGACACCATCCTTGGCAAGCATGAGTCCTGTACATGATTTCCCCTTTGCTTCTTTTTCAATCCTGAGTCCAACCTTTCAGACACCCGAACCCGAACCCATTCCACAGTTCAGCCATAATGGGGTGCTGGTACCTACGGAACCCACGCACGAGTTGCACTCAGTGGGCGGGGCAATGGACTACGATGGTCCGGGGGATGGAGCAGAGCTGATGTCGAGCTTCACGTTCTCGCCGCTTCCTGATACCGGAGCAGAAGCGCATCACTTGCCTTTGGGACCGCCACATTCCCTGTCAAATCCAGAGTTTCAATTCCAACCGGGATATCCCCAGAATCCCTATCCGCCTCCTTCGACTCTGGAAGTGCGCGCGCTGGAGGAAAACCTTCTGCGGGTGCTTGCAGGCAGCTCGTTAAGTGTGAGCGAGAAGATTGGTGTCTTGGATCGGGTGAGAGGAACTGTTGGGGGTTCTGGGTGAGAGTACAGTGGTGGTGGTAATTCAAAGTGAACGAGTCGAACTGGTACGCAGTAATCTCTACAGGTAGATTTTATAGCATCTTTTGTACAATATTTCTTGGTTTTGAGACGTGCTGTCGATATATATATTCTATCCCATTCCAAAGGACACTGATAAAATACTACATCATGTTCCTAATGATTGATCTGCTGAGTCTTCCAGGAGTCTACGCGTCTGCGTAGGGCACGTCAGTGCTGCGGGTGAGAAAAACTAAGAAGCAGCCATTCTCATGAGGTTCGCTTCTGTCCTGGAATCGAAGAGCGCAGACTCGTTTGGGGTTCCAATGATGAATTGATCAGGCTGCCGTGTTCGATCCAACCGCCTTGGACGCCTGTCACTCTCAGGTCACTCTTGTCCAACACTCATGATGACACACTCACCTTTCTTTCAGCCCAGACTTATGGCAGTGTGCGCAGGATGTCGTCGCCGGTCCTGAAAGTGAACGTGAACGCTGGACATTGGTGGATGGAGACGATGACTCTTTCGATGACACGGGGCACCATGTGCTACAACAGCATCGCATGTGCCGCTGATACCACGGCTTGCCTTCTTACTGTCACTTGCCACCACACTACTGCGATAACGCAGCTCATACGCAGCCAACAAGACTCACATATCGAATGCCGTCTGGTATAAACCTCAAATCCATCCTCCTCTTTGGAATTCTCGGTTCATTCAGCGTCTACTTCTTGTACCACAACCCAGCCTTGCTGCTTTCCAAGACAACATCCAAGAAGACTACACCACACAGCGTCATGTCCTGGAAATCCCGCGCATCCACACACCCCGAGCCATCGACGTTCGAGCCATCCCTCGCGTCTCTCACCCTGCTCGCTGTCCGCGACACGCCTGTCGCGCAGAATGTGCCGACGCTCAGCGTCTACAATGACCGGACGGCGATCACCGCGTCGGGCGACGTCCTCGTCCTTTCGCAGGAAGACTATGACCAGATCGTCGCACTCGCAGGCAGCGTACACGCCCTTCCCGAGACTGGCGAGTTCCGCAATACGTGGAGGGTCAGCCATGCGATGACTTCGAAACCCATCGACCATGTCTTCCTCGCGACCGATAACGGGCTGAAGGAAGTCGGCGTGTACGGGTATGACAAGGAGAAGAAGGAGCTCAAGAAACCTGTGGGGGACATCACGCACCTCCCAGGTGAGATTTCGGAAATTATGGAGGTCGTCCTGGAGGGTCGTGTCGGGTATGACAAGGCACAGGAGAAGACGGAGATCGTCGAAAAGGTCAAGGCAATCATCCCGGCCTAGTGTCTGCAACGGACTTCTGGACTTCTCATACTCAATGTACTTGTACTTCGCCCGATTATGATTGTTTTTTGGAGATCAGCTGCCACAGGAATTCCAGACTATGTGCGCCCGAGGATCCCTCCCTGTGTGTACGAAAGCCGTAGAAAGCATCTTGCGCTGTATAACTGTACAACATGAACCCAAGTCTGATCGACGTGCATCCTGAAGAAATCGAATATCAGAAGGGGTCCCGCTCGGGAGAAACACACAGAGAATTTAGCCTCAAGCTGTATAGACGCACAGTGATTTATAAAAATTGTGATGTTGCCCGTGGCGGCCTTCAAATAATAAATACTCGTATGTTGGGCGACACTGTTGCTCATTGTAGATCTGAATGTTGCAGCGCCGCAGTGTGCATTGCTACGAATCCACCTCCCTTCTCAAAGGAATGATAAGAATGTTCATATTCGCTGCCCTGTTTTCCTGACTGAATTATGCGTGTTTCCCGAATGCAGTTGGATAGTTGGCCTAGCCCGATCGCACACTAACATGATATTCCTGAGCTAACCATTAGGCTTTTGACATAACCTAAGAGTGCGATACTCTTAAGCTACCTTTCGAAATATGTGAAAATTCAATTCGGAGGTTATGGAGTGGACTGTCACCAAATGAGTTGGCCGTCCCGACTTCCCACGGTCATATGTAGGCTGGAATTCTGTTTACGGGACAACACGAAGTATGCAAAGTATTTCTAATTAATATCTTCATTTATCTGAGCAGGGATGTGGCATCTGTTTCCCCCTTTCCCGAGGTCCTAGGACCGTGCAGTACTGAGCTGAAGATCACCGACTTAGCCATTTTTTTGCGCCAATACCTGACCTCAGAGGCCGGTTGAATATTTTTAGATTGCTAAAAGGTATTTTTCAAATGATTTACTCTTCTTTTAAAGGGGCGTCGGTGGGTAGGGAGTTTGGCAATATAACAATGGGAATCATCGATCAACGATCACGTCATGCCAAAACAGGACTTCTATGTTGCTTTCTGGAAAAAAACAAATTCCCTGTATTGTTTGAGTCCTTGGGTCATATTTTTTGAGAAGTTTTCCTCCCGCCCAGTTGAAGGTTACTCGTGTCCATACTTATGTTAGTTAATCATTTAATGCTCTATACATGCTCTACCGTGCCAATATTCCTCAGCCACCTATGAGCCTTTTGGCTGGGTTCTACAGCCTAATTTACTTTCAATATTCTACCGGAAATAGGAAAATTATGGCATCATGTTGCAGGCCGATGCTCAACAAAAAAAATAATGGCCAACGGGGTGACTTATGCGACGGGAAGTGAAGAAACAAATGCTTGCCGGGCCTGAAGAAGAACCAAGGTCACAGAATTTTTAATTTTTTTCAAGTTGGTTCACTGTCGGCTAATTTCACCCTGTTCGAAGTCGAACAGGGCCTTGGCGCCTCAGTGTTGTAGGTCGTTCATCGCTTCAGCACTCGGGTTGGCCAGCAGCTTGCATTCGCTCGTGTCTTAGAAGCGTATATCACTGTCTCCGGCCTCTGAGGTGACCGCAGAGCGATGTGTTCACAGAGACTTGCGCCAGTATACGTCTTTGCTTCCTGTATTATCATTAGTTACAAACAATGTACGCCGTATGTATGGCTTGCGAGATAACCAAGCAAGTATTTGTACCCTATGCCCATCGTATCTGCAAGAGACGGTAGCCACCTTCATCCGGCCTCCCGATGCCCTGCGTACGCTGAACGTCCAACCTCTGATGAACGACAAGCCCATCTGTTGCATTCGCGTTGAACACCTCGTCCACAATGTCTGCCAGCCCTTCATGCCGCCCAATGCTCCGCAATGCAAACATCATCCAGAACGTCCCGTCCTTCGCCAACAGCTTCTCCACCACACCCCGTATCCAGCGCGCATGGTCCACATGATAGATGCAGTCTGCGGCCAGAATAACGTCGAAAGGGGCATCGAATGGTGTGTCGCCGTACGGGGGTGCCGCCCAATCCAGCTTTTCCACCTGAACATCGCACTTGTTTGCATCCACATTGACTTGCAAATTTGCTAGCACGTCCGGATGGAAGTCCGTTGCAACAATAAGCTCTGCGTTGCTAATCTTGGCTGCAGCGATACTGACAAGGCCGGTCCCCGCACCCAACTCCAGAATCCGTCCGCGAAGGTTGTAGGTCTCTGGGTCCGCACACATCCGCTCGGACAGATGAATCGAACTGGCCCAGCTCTGCAGCCCGACGCTGGTGTGGTCAGTCGCCGTCACTGGCTCGTCGTTCATCTCGACTTTGACGCCGTTCGAGAAATTGAACACCCGTGTGACGGCGCATTCGGTAGGTTGTGAGTCTGGGGTAGCTGCGAGACGCTCGAGGAGGACGCCGGCTAGCTCTAGGACAATGGGGTCATCGGCGCGCGCAAGGAGGGTGGTAAGCCATCGGAATGCATGGGCTCGTTCGAATGGATCCTCCCGTCCTTCTTCGTTGTCGCTGTCGCTGTCGACCTCTTCCTCTTCTTCAGCAGAGGCGTATCCGGAATCCGGCACTGACACGTCGTGGATGGCATGGTCCGTCTTGTTCGGCAGAGGAAGCGGCCAGTAGTACGCGCTCAGTGTGTCAAGGGCGTGTATGAGCGCTTCGACTGGAAGCGAGGACAGTCGGCCAAGTGGTGGCAGAAAGGTTGTCGGTGTTGGCACTGGCATGTTGTCCACGGTGCAAAAGGTCGGTCGTCGTTGATGCAAAGAATGTCGTCAAAGTCTTTGTCTATAGCTCTAAAAATTCTATTCCGGTTCGTCTATTGAAGCACAAGGTATCTTTCAACCCTGCGCTTCTTAGCGTCCAAGGATAGGCATCGTCGGTGGTGGTGGTAAGGAGAGAAAAGCGATCTCATCTATGATCCGGTTTCAAAAATTGAGTCGGCGTGCGGGGGAGATAAGATAAGCAAGCTCTGAGCAAGGCCGGATCAAAATCAAACGTGAATTTGGACTACCATGTCGGCCCAAGTCATCGTCAGCTACGACCTGAACCCACCAGAGAGCATCGACACGGATCTCCACGAGTCAAAGAGCGCTTCGTTCAGTGTCAGCATTGCCAAGCAAAAAGGCGCGGCCGACAACAACGCGGACGCAGCAGGCGGCCAAAGAGCGTACTATGCCGCGCTGAGGAACACGATTCATATGGCCAAGGCGCAGCTCGGTGAGGAGCTCACAGCATGGAGGGATGCCGTCGGCGATGCAGAAAAGGCGTTGGAAGCCAAGGCTGGCAAGACCCAGGACGCCGACGATGCGGAAGACAATGAGGACGAGGAGGACGAGTGATGGAAAATGAGCAAGGTGTGAGACTTACTGCGCGAGGTGATTCCAATTCACTCATTCATCCTTGGGTACTACGTTTACTCAGACTATGATGCCATCGCCCTCAAATCCATCCCATGTGCCATCTAGAAACTGCTATTGGCCTACCAACCCTGTTTTTGAAGCAATGAGAAGCAGGTGCATAGCATCAGCGTCAATCCGAGTGGTTATCCAGAGTCCTATCCACTCATCATAACTTTCGCTCATGAATGGCATACCAATGGCAAGCACTTGTATGCAGACAAACAAGTGCGCATCTACCGATTCCCACCTAAGCTGGGCTCTTTCGTCAACATCCCGCGCTTGTGTCAATATTCACACATCGCTAGGAGGTCCAAGCCAGCAACTGTGAGGAGCGCATGAGACATCGTGATTTGTGCTGGTTTACGTTGGCCCTATACAATCTTCTGTTCTTGGATTACATGATATGTAGCCCCTTCCCTCTGCGACTGAGTTTGACTGAATGCACTGCTTTTCTTATGATCCTGCCAGTGCCCTGCGTCTATCATCAAGGACGATATTTTTACTACATATAGACAAGAAGGACATAGTTAACTGATGCATACCATGAGGTATACTTCAGGGAATCTAGCCGTAGCTTTCACCACGTACGCGCACGGGACTGTGTCGAGCCGATCGCTTTGATACATGATCTGTACAGCTAGCATTGCGTGCCATTGTTGGACGCTGATTCAGAAGTCGCCACATCGCACTGGACAATGGTCAAAATATTGTTCTATTTACCCGAATGGATTTCCAGATTTACGCCCTCGGACTTAGTTTTTTGCCTTGGGTAACACTTTTGTTACCACGGCGTAGCTCGGTGCCTGAGCATTTGCTATAAAAGGTAAGATGATTTGTCATGACAATGTATCTCGAAAGACCCTGCAGACAAAACCTTTGTACAATACGAGCTAATTTTGGGGCGGAAAACAAGAGTGGTCATCATGACTTGGGGCATTCGAACAGCCGTGATGTGTATCCCAAAAGAGACAAAAAAATAACATGTCGTACTAAGGCGTTTGGAACTCATCACTGGTCGGATCTATTGCCACTTGATTTATGGTGGAGATATAAAGGGCACAGATCAGTTTTGAATTAGCTTGCTGGCGTGCAATTAGACTATGTTCCTAGATGTGGTTTAGTTACATTATGCGAGATAGCTATAGTAGATCTATATAGATACTTGAAGATGACGAGAGTTGGTTAATGCTAGAGTGCATGGACTCAAGTCTGTGTGAAGGAGAAAGTATAATGATATAGTGTAGATGCGTCGAAGTGGAGAGTGCAAGGTGTCGTCGAGTGTCATGGGCGCAGTGTTCAATGCTCGTAAATGATGTTTGCCTGAAAGGAGTCCCCGCCGACATTGATTGCTGAGGCCAGGAGAAGCCTCTCAAATGGAACTTTTGACATGTCGAAAGATAATTCGGTACGCTTGAGCGTAGAGGCTTGGGAGATAAATGCGCGGAAGGCGTTGGAGATCCCCACAGCGAGCTCGCCGCGAGAAGTGCCTCTGGCTTTATATACAAAGCCTTCCTCTGGCAGCATATATCCAGAACACTGCAATCAATGTTTAGCTCCTCGACAGAGAATGCTAGGTAAGTAGAAGAACGTACGAGGATGCGAATGACAATATTGGATGAATTGCCCTTCCCAGGTATGGGATCATTCGGAGAAAGAATGCACGATGTAGACTGTAGGATGCTGCGCAGGCGCACTCCAACAACGCCAGTGTTGGCACACTCGAAAATAACGGGTCCCCCGCAGGGAGTCGAATATAGCCTTTGGGGGAGGTGCGCACGGGAGAGGCCATTACCACCAGCAAGGGAGGAATAGGAGGAGAGGAATGGAAGTTCAACTGTGGTGTGGTTCATCGCAAAAACTATGAAAACGCAGAGGAAAGTGTGAAGATGCCGAGGCTGGGTAGTAGACTGAGGCTGGGTTGGGGACTTTCCATGGCAGCCCAGTCTGGTTATAAGGCTCGACGATGAAAGGTTTTTGTAAAGATAAAGAGACTTCCAGAGAAACAAGGTGTCATTGTAGGCAGAGAACATTTTCGGGTGAGTGTGAATACTATCCAGGCTGCAAACAAAGCAAGCCCCCGACAAGTTGTCGCGTGGAAGCCTTTGGCGGACATAGCGGAAATCACACAGACACGACGTGAGTACGAACGAGAGTGAGCGCAGTAGCAGCTACCCATAGCATCCAGCACCAGACACCAAGTACAGCGACCTGGACGAAATATTACGCCGACGCTACAAAATATACGGTCAAGCCCAACGGTCGTTAGGATTTTTTTCTGTTGCGTCTTTTCTAAGAAGAATCGTCAGTTTGATAGTGTACAATGAGCAGATGCAAGAAAATGACCATGACCACGCCTCCCAAAGTAGACATGAACGCCAAAACAGAATTGACGATCATGGCACGCGAGCTACAGCGTCCGGGAGACGCATTCCCCCTTTGCTTGGCGCAGATTATTGACGAGGGGCCCCACACGAGTCTGGAGGACAAGTATCATAATGAAGACATGTTCTGGCCAGCGAACTGCCGACTCAAAGCACGCGTCCATGTGTTGGCGACCGTCACGAGGGAAGTTTGATTGCATGATGCGGCTGATGGGAACAACTTCAAGGCGACGTTCGTTGTACCACCACCACCACCTTCCTTTTTCCCTTTTTTCGTTTTCATTCCTTTGGGCCTCTTGACGATGTCACGACTCTTGAAGAGTCTTTCTTTCTATTCTGTATCCAGCACCTACTCATCCCAGAGCACTATCTTGCCGCTGAGCGCGCCCCCAGCTGCATTCTCAGAGGTGCGCGACAATCCATGGACCTTTGGCACAATATTGATATGCATAATCCATTAGAAAACAGCAGAAACACCTTACGATGCCGCTTCGGAAATTTCAGAGAAACGCCAGGCCGTTCTATCCCACGTTAGTGATGCAATGTTGCGCCCACACCGCCCGCGGCAACTAACGCGCCTGCAGTACTCTCTCTCCGCAGACCCCGAGTCCTGGGGCTCTAATCTCAATCCACGATACCCTGAAGCCGACGATGCCCTGCATAACCCAATTATCCGTGATGGCAAGGTCGTAGACGATGTGGAATTCGATTGGACGTCGAGCAGAGGATGGAAGAACGTGGGAACTCTGGTGTGCTTGGGCTTTGGACTGCTATCTCTCTTGTGCGCCTTCTATCTGCCTCCCGGTTGACCATCAGAAGCTCACGCAAATTACTACGTATCGCAGTGTTTTGTTTCCAGTAATTACATTCTACCAACGCATGGTCACGCTCGGTGAAAACCGCTTCAACGTCCTCGGCGTCAATGCCAGTGGGCAGGTGCGCATTTTCCTTCCCTTTCCATCGCATCCATGTAAACCCCCCCAACTTCGCAGGTCCCACAAATGTCTGGCGGGTTCAGCCTCATCGACCCCGACACCCCCAAAGATGTATACACTAAGACTTCGCGCCGTGACAAAGAAGCATGGCAGCTCGTGTTCTCCGACGAGTTCAACACGGATGGACGTTCCTTTTACCCCGGAGAAGACCCGTATTGGGAGGCAGAGGACTTGCACTACTGGGTTCGTTTCCTTCTCCCTCCCCCCTTTCCTTCTCTTTCGTTGATTGGATTGCGGATTGGCTGTGGCTAATGCGTCAAACAGGCAACCGGTAACCTGGAATGGTACGACCCTTCCGCTGTAACAACAAGGGACGGCGCACTCGCCATCACCATGAGCCGCAAGGAGAACCATGGACTGGATTTCACTGGCGGGCTTCTCACTTCCTGGAACAAGTTCTGCTTCACTGGAGGGTACGTTGAGGCTGCTGTCCAGCTTCCTGGTGCGAACAACATCCTTGGACTGTGGCCGGCTGTTTGGACTATGGTACGTTCCGCCCTTCCCATCAAGACTCGCTCGCTAAAGATCCGAAGGGCAACCTGGGCCGTGCAGGATATGGTGCAACGCTCGAGGGAACGGTTGGTGTTTTTCCATGTCACACTTATGTATATGCTAACTTTCTAACAGTGGCCGTACAGCTACGACTCTTGCGACGTCGGTACGGCACCCAACCAAACAATGAACGGCCTCCCAGAATCTTCTCTCACCGGTGGCAACCAGGACTCTAATGGCGAGCTTTCATACCTTCCCGGACAACGTCTGTCGCGGTGTACATGCGCAGGGCAGTCACATCCAGGACCGATGCATGATGATGGGACGTTCGTCGGACGCTCGGCGCCCGAAATTGATATTCTCGAGGCGCAGATTTCTGGAACGCCTTTATCAGGACAAGTTTCTCAGGTGCCGTCCTCTACACTCCCCAACTTGCCCAGATAACTGAATACACGACTAGTCTGGTCAATGGGCCCCCTTCAACGCGGACTACCAGTTCGACAACTCCACAGACAACTTTTTCGTTGAAGACCCTACTGTGACAATCCTCAACGGCTTCAAAGGGAACGCGTTCCAGCAATCGACGTCCTTTGTCACGGATACCAACCCTGACTGTTATTTCGAGGAGGCAGGATGTTACTCAGTGTATGGATTCGAGTACAAGCCAGGGTACGAGGATGCGGTGCGTACCATGACTATGAGCATGAAGCCAGGACGCTGGACTGACGTACTTCACAGTACATCGAGTGGGTTGTAGAGGATAAGACATCCTGGAGGGTTAATGCGGCTGGTTTGGGTCCCGACACAACCGCAGAGATCAGTGCGCGGCCTATCCCTCAGGAGCCCATGGTATGTCCATTGCATATGGCTTAGTGTTAAGCGTTGCGCTGACTGCTTTTGGCGTAGTACATCCTTCTCAACTTGGGCATCTCGTTCAACTTCGTCACTGATATCGACTTTGAGCATCTGAAGTTTCCGACATCGATGCTTGTGGACTACGTACGCGTCTACCAGGACCCCAATGCCATCAACATTGGGTGCGACCCGGAGAACTTCCCTACCAAGGCGTATATCGACGAGTACGTTTCTCCTTTTATATCACCATCCCTTCTTTTTCCTTGGACAAAGCGCTAACGTCTACCATAGGTACATCGAAGCGTACACGAACTACAACCTGACTACGTGGAGAGATGACTTTGGGCAGCCGTTCCCAAAGAGCTCGTTTGTTGATGGGTGCTGATTGCACACATGCTGCTACTATACATGTGGCTGCGTCGCTGCTAGACGTGGCATGATGCTTTGCTTATGGACATGAACCTTTTTTCTAATATACCTTTGCTGCTGCCTGCTACCTGTATATTACACTGCTTTTGTGCTTTGTATCACACGTTTCGGGACTGATCTGGCGCGCGCGGAAGGTCTACAATTGGTCTGATATACCCACCATGAGAAAATGTCTAAGCATGCGGAGGACTGCGCAGCCGCGTATGGATCCAACGACTATTAATCCACTTCGCCTCGGAATTTCGGCCAAGGAGAAAGATAAGCGAAAGTATTTTTATTGTTCTGACTAGCGGGCACAAGAAATGTGATCGGGCTAGGGGTTGAACATGATAGGAGGTGGTTCCAACTGGATCGGGATATTAGATTACGTAAACAATGGGACAAATAATCGCCATGATTTTCTCGATTGTTCCAATGTTTTCAAGGCCATGCTCTACGACTGAGATGCGTCTAATTCAAATTTGGTTACCCTGCGGGACTCTGTCCCGACTCTTCCAGTGGCATAGCCCTTGCATATAGCACAGCAAGTTTTGAATCTTATCATACTAGCCTGTAGTACTAATGTCGATGGCTTCTTGGGACTCTCCTGTGGATTTAAACACCATCGCTCTATGTTCGCCATCCCGATGCAACGCGGAGCCTCCTGCCTTTGATCCTTCAACTTGCTCCTCATATTTCGACTCCTCAGACGTCTTTGGGCTCCCTTCAGTAGATACTTTCGGACTTTGGGTGCCGAGAAGTAGGCCTTCTTCTAGCGCAATACTCTCCCCTTCCTCATCAATGCTTGTCCGAGCTTTCTGAGCCTACAAGATAACTCGTCAGTCACCAAGCCGAAGAGCTTCGAAATAAAGACAAATAGGAAGACTAAAAAAGTTGAGTGAAATCAGACGTACCCCACTCCAGCCTGCACTACACACAATGATGACCGTGCCCAAAACGCTGAGGGCGTCGGGGACGGTGTGGAAGAAGATCCGTTCAGCCAGAGTCGCAAACACGACCTGGGTGTACACCGCAAGCGTGGCGCGCGCGGCCTTCTCACGTTGCAGGCCAAGGGTGAAGAGGAACTGGGACATACTGAGAAATGCTTATATCAAGCAGACTCGGGCAATACACACCTGGGAGAAAAAACCAAATATGCCTATCTCCAATAACAGCGCTATCCACTTCAGATCTCCAATGTGCTTCACCGGGAGCTGGACGGGCATTACGAAGGGCGTACGGGTGAAGAGCATGCCGAGGGAGGCGGCGAGGGTGCTTTGGAGTGCGAGAGACGCGAGGGAGTGCAGGGCGTGTGCGCGGGTGGATATGGCGCGGATGGATGTGTCTGTGGGATGTCTGAGTCGTATAATCATCAGAAATAAAGATAAATCCTCGTACATGCCCCGGTAAGACCCAGCACGCCTACAAGTGCAATCCTATGGGAATGGTTAGTAACATTCTGATTTTTACACGTGAGAGTCGAACCCAACGGCCCACAGCCTCTCCTCCGGTGTTACCTCGCGCATCCCGACAGTCGCGCCGGGGACGGAGGGGATATCCACGGGCGTGGCGATGGTATCTGATGACGAGGACCCGACGTCCAGGGCGGGCGTCCCGAAGAGGAAAGAGGGGCGCGCAATGAGGGTCACGCCAATGAAGGAGAACGCTATACAGCGGAGTCAAAATCAGTGCCGAGATAATCGGTAAGAAAATGCAGAATGCAATACTAGCTAGACAAGAAGGTGAATAGAAAAGTGAAAACGCACCCCCGGCCCCCGCCTCGCGCAGGGTGTACGGCTCGCCAAGGAAAATGGCGGAGGAAAGCCCGGTGAGGAAGGGCGCGAGGAATGTAAGAACCGTTGCGTCTGACACGGATAGGTATTTGAGCGAGAAGTATAGCCCAAGGACACCAAAGAAGCTATCCAAGTCAATGTCAACATTGCATTAGCGTACTGTATCGGCGATTTCGATAATCGTGTGGCCAAGTGGACTTTCGACTACGTTCGACGCAGTATGAACATGTAAGGGAGACGTACCCAGAGAACCCGCGGAACCAGAGGAGCAGCCGGACGCCTTTGGGGCCCACCCATGGGTCATTGACACCTGTAGATATCCTACGAGTAGGAGCGTGAGGGTCTGGCGAGAAATCGATGACGAGACTCGGAGGAAGGGTATATGTGATAAGTTCATTATCACCGACACCCTTGTACTCGTGCTCATGAAGGGATCGAGCACGCCATATTCCATCTCGAGCGCGACGATGAAAAGAAGGAATCAATGAGCATACATACATGTAGGCAACGCTGAACATATACGTTATGCCCTATCATTGTGTTGTGGCATGATCAGGCGCGAGGCGAATCGAATAGATATGAGGAGCCTACCATCCGACAAGCAATGAGCTAGTTCAAAATAGCCATCAGCACGAGTACTAGGGGCGGTGAGTGAGAAGAAAGCGCGCACCTGTAGGGTGTGGACGGGCGGATCCGTGCTATTCAGCGTCTTCACGGATACGTTCATGAGCGCAGCGAAGGCCTGTGCGGTCGTCACCAGCATTAGGCCCGGGCTCACGTATTTTGTGATCCAGTTGAATGGCCTGATGACTATCTCTCTACATTTCTGTATCAAAAAGGGCGGACGGGAGTGTGGAGGAAGAGAGAGCTCGTCTGAGGAGTCCGAGTCTGTGAGGTCGTATACAGCCTGTGCGAGTGGGACATATGCATGTGCCATCCTCGTCGCGCCTTGATTTTGTCGATTGTCGAACTTCAGCCCTTCAGCGCGCAAGAAGCAGAAGGAAAGAGGTGCTAGTACTCCTCCCCCCGGAACCCCTGCCGAGTGTTCCAATTCAGTTGAGATATGAAGTGGACAAAGTGGCGCACGTAAAGTGGTGCTATTATTGGCAACAAATCTTGCGTTGGGCAGCAAGCAACAGTTGTCGGCATATTCTTGTCTTGTGTGCCAAGTCACGGATTTGAACTTTGGAGCCTTGAGGCTGGCCACAAGTTTCTTATCCTCCTTCGGCGCAACAGGATCTCATCAGCAAACCGTGTCGGACACTTTGTTTTTCAGACCGTGGCATGGGTTGGGAAGAGGGATTGTGGTCTGACCCAGCAGAACAATCGCATGGCGAAGGTGTTCTGAGTATTTGGCGTGGAGTAGTGCTTTGACAATCATCGAGCTCGTTCCTCATGGTGGCTCGAAGCAAAGGACTACGATCGCATTCGATCATCGCCAGTTCCTTCCCCTTCAAGTGTATAGTACGTAAGCAAGTCCGCATTTTGATTTGTGGTGATGGAATCCGTCTATATAGCAAAATAATGGATTTCCAAGAGCTTCACAGTCGGATCTTACAGTCTTTTTTTTTACCACTGTGGGACGTCGAATTTTGGGCTTTGCACTGCGAATGATTCGGTCTCCAAAGCTTTTATAAGCCCGCGCAGTAGCTGGTCTGAGCAATAAACACGAATTAAGAAGATACTAGTAAGTTACCAGTAGATAGTAATATGCTACGAATTATCAAGTTAATTATGACACCTTATGATAACTAGACAAGCCCGCCATGAATCACGAAGGAAACAAAAGAAGAGGGACGGTGTACTCTAAGCTATCGAGCAACGTCACATGCAAAAAAGGTCACTCCAGCTCTTAAAGGCTTGAATACGCATGTACGTCGTGCCCATGAGCATTCGGACGCGACATCCCCATCCTCGACGGAGTGATGCCTTGCTCCAATTCCTGCACAAGACCAAGGACGTCGCTGGCACAGCCAAACGACAGCGAGAATCCTGCGCCACCCTGCCCATATGAGTGAATGATGCGCGACGTCCCGCCGCCACGCGGCTCGCGTTCGACGCGGACGTTGGATTTGCGGAAAGGACGCAGTCCCTGAACAAGCGCCGCCTCAGGGTCATACTCGGCGTTTGCGAGCCCTGGCACGAACTGGTTGCAGCGCGCCCGCATTCGTTGGATCTCTGGGCTTTCCAGAGTGAGATCGAGGGCCCATTGGTGCGGCTGCGCGATGCCTAGAAGCAAAATAAATGAGAATGTGCTTAAATGAATGGGACATGAGAAGCGTACCGCCTAGAATGAGCGTGTTGTCGTTGCGGGGTACGATGAAGACGATGTCTTCATCCTCTCCTCGAGTTTCGTCGTGCGTGACTGCGAGTGCCTCTGTAACCTTGGGAAACTTCTTCCCGTCGTTGACGACTCGGATGAGAGCACCCCGGAGCGGGTATACGGATGCGTCCCCAGCTAGTTCGACGCCCGACAGCCCAGTTGCATTGACAATGGCAACTGCGTTGTACTTGGAAAGAAGGTCACGTTCTTGGGTCAGAAGGTCGCCAGATATGCGGCGAGTCTCGAAAGAGGCGCCTTTGCTCGAGACGACAAGTCGGAGCCAGGTCATGTAACGGTCAGTGTCGATAACAGGTGCAAGGTGTTGATAAGCGTCGACTATGCCCGCAGAAATGTCGACGCCATGCTCCAGAATTATGTTGGGGTCTCGACGAACGCCTCTGATCTGTGGAAACGTTGTCAGAGCCAGGGAAAAGAACACAGACGAAAGAAGACGCACGTCCACCTGAGAGGCAATCTCTAGAAACTTTTTGGCCTGGCCGGGATCCGGCATGTCCTCGAGCAGGCGGTCAAAGAAAAAATTCGACATGCGCATGCGAACACCGTGGTCAATGTAGTCGTCCGGCGGAAGAATTTCCAGTAATCTGTCGAAGAGACGGTACGAGGTCATACACCATCTCTTGGAATTGCATAAAGACACTCGCTGTATGTACGACGTCAGCAAAAGGAGCGCTGGGAGGACCGGCAGAACATACGTCTGTGTGCTTTCCGCAGACGGCGGGTGGCCATTCCCAGAGAGCACCAGCGACGTTAGAGGTAATACGATTTTGTGGGTCGGCCCATCGCTCTGCGACGATGGTGACATCGTAGCCAGCATCGAGGAGAGCCCATGCAGTCTAGATGACCGTCAGAAGGAAAAGCCACGATCTAAGGGGATGCACACACAGTAAGGCCAGTAACACCACCACCCACGACAAGGACTCGCCTGCCTCTCGGCTTGGAGGTGGGAGGCGGCGACACCGACTGGTGCAAGTCAAGTCCATCGCCTGAGCGCGACAAGAAGAAGTTTGGGATGTCTGATAAAGACATATTTCGAGGGAAGATGGGACAGGAAACGTGCTCCGGAACTTTGACATTTTATACTACGCAGGTGCACGGCAGGCTGTATACCTATGTTCATACTATGGCCTTGCGTATCGGCCTGATTCAGCAGAATCGACGGAGCGTCATTACGAATACCTGCGAAGCGTTGAGGGCAACCGAAGATCTCTTGGCGGCATGCTGCACTTCCATGGTCAAAGGTCGCAGTTTTGACTGTGAAGAAGAGAGAAACGCAAGTTTGACTGGCCGTTGCCATGCAGGATACACCAGACATAGGAGGCTTGTTGCCCCAAGAACTCTCTGGTATTCATTTGTGGTTGTTTCCCGGCGCCGTGCAACCAGCGTCGTCGGTGAGGGCAATACCGCCAAATTGGCACGTATAGTCGTCATGGCTGGGTAGTCTATCCCATTTCGTCCCCGCTATAGACATCCGTCCTGATCGTTCAACGCTGCACGGATGATCCATCCTAGATCCATCTCGTAGTTAACGGACGACGCGCTGGCAGCGGCGCTGGGCGAATCATGGTAGTTTTGGGACATATTGTCACTTGGACGTGTTCGGAGAGGTGCGCGAGCGAAATGCGGCGACCGAGAAGATGGCGTGGCAAATGCCACTGTTTTTGGATGTTGGATGTGGTGGTCAAGACCAGATCAAAGTCAGGCATTTGCCGACCAAAAGTTGATGATCCAAAAATGGAGAACTTCGCCGCACGACGCAAGTCTGCGAACTCTTACCACAACGACTTGAAAATCATTTGGCTCGCGTCAAACTTATAAGATTAACTCAACAAGCACCTCTGAGCACACATTGCGATTTGAGCGTACATTTAGTGCCGTTTTACTACACGTGGCATTCACATAAATATGCCCAAGGGACCATATCCCCGTCATGAGAAAGTCGAAAGGTATGACGGGGTGTAATGCTACACTACACTACACTCTTTGTGGTTCGAGTCCTTTGCTGCGGCACCTAGCGCGCTACGCTGCAATACAATGATACAATGATACATGGTTAATGTCAACCTTCCCCATAGCGTCCCGATGCTGGAAATCTCAGAAGAATAGGCCTCATAAGGGCCGAGTAGAATATGCACGCCATAATGTGTTGCGTATTAGTCGAAGTGGTTCTGTAATCCAGCGTGTTAGCCTCCCGGAATAGAAGCAAGGAAAGGTATAACGCACGAGTAGGATGGGTATCTCGATGCCAATGCAGGTAGCGATATGCGCTTAGGCAATGACACAGCCGGGGCTAGAGCTCCCACTTGACTCTGTGACGGGGACGTCGATCTCTTCTTGATCTTGCTGGTCGACGACGACGAACAAAGATGTGACCCAGGTGAAGCTGTCCATTGCGGTTGGTGTGACGGGTGGGTGGGTGAGGGTGGTAGCGCAAGCTGAGCTTTGGGTGGTGAAGTAGGGTGAGGGAGCTGAGTGCTTGGAGCCTTCCTTCGTTTCCCACAGGCATTTTATACCCTTCGCATGATATTCAACCCGTGTCTCAGAAATCGGGTCGTGCAGCATTGTAAGGGGCGCCAACTTGCCCCTTGTTAATTGTTCTCTCCCAAGACAGTCGAGGTTATTGTGTCGAGAGTACCCCGCGCGCCATCAATCGAATCCAAATAGGAAAGACAACAATAGAGAATATTGATCCCGACATCAATCGACACTTTGTGTCCAAATCAGGTTGATGAAGACATCAGATACACCGCAACCACCACCAGACTCAGCCGGTCGGCGATATGCTCATCAGGCATGGGTATTTTTGTGTTACTCGCATCGACTCTCAGTCACTGTAAGGGCAGACGATTTTGGTGGTCGATCAGTCTGTCCGCATTTGGGACAATGTTAATTGTCCACTGGTTTCATAAGCCAGACGCGCTGTTGCGGCGGGACCTTTGGGACCTAACATAAGGCAAGGTGACAACATTCCAAATTTCCTTTCCTTTAGCAGCGGTGGTTGGGGTTCGCTTCAGGAAAAAAATCTAAGTGGTAAGAGTGATTTAATATCCATCCTCTCCTCCAAGCAGTACGATGTCTAAATTTTTATCCAATTGGTTGATAGTACGGTTCCGTCCATTGTCAGGTAATACTGATAACTGAAGAATGGAAGACGATAAGGAGACAAACACAACCTCGGCGGCGTGGCGCTGGCACCAGTCCGACGACACCTTCGTCAAGCATGCAGATAAAGTCGATATCCGTAGCAAAGACAACGCCCGCATGATTCCATGTCAAAACCCATCACTTCAAACAATAAGAATCTCCTGATCGGGATGCTTACGTTGACAAAACCCATGATACTGCACCCGGATCAGCACCACCATTCCATCCTCTAACCATGAGGAGACGACGCACATTGTACCATCTTCGTAGCCTGAGTATCCGATTTTAAACAGCGCATAGCGCTGAAGTACCACTCGAGTTCTGTCCCAGTCGGCTCGCTTCAGAAGGACATGCTTCGCCGCTCTGTCGAGGTTATATCCAGCGTCGAATACCGTATATCCACCCATAAACAACTTCGAATACACATTCAAGCTCGAGCGAGATATTAGCGCATTTTGTTGCATACATTTACAATGACTACTGTGGATTCTCGTGCGATTCTATCTATACCTCCATCTTATCCTCCTTCTCCCATCCAGGATTCTTCTGCAAGATCACAAAGCCCTCTAGTGCATGCGAGAATGGTATGAATTCCTCCGTCGCAAGCTCTGCGCGCTCCGTCGTGCCCAGCCGCACAGGCGTTGAGTGTGTCTGGAAGCCAGAGATTGTTCTCGGCTTGCCTGCTTGACCAACAACATCCACCGCCTATAAGCATGCGTCAGCACATGTCACTAACGAAAGGACGAAAACCACGTACCTGTCCGACGCGCACAGTGACCGGTTTGTTGTTGAGCTCCTCGTCGAGTGTGATCAAGAATCGCGGGTACATAGCTGGGGTCAACAAGTAGAGCATCCAGTGATACTTGTCGAGTATGACTACGCGTCGAAAGTCAGAACACGATTCGCATCACGGCGAGGTTATCACTCACAGCCCTTGGAGTCCGTGAATGCTGTCAGCACAGCAAGGAGACCAGCGACGCCACCACGAGACATAATGGTGCGGTCGCAGAAGAATGGATTTATGCCAATGGTCCCCTTGCCCATATGTACGAGACCCTGCGCAACGCGGACCATGAACAAGCAATCGGGCTCCTTGTAGTAGTATCCAGCCAGTTGTCGCAGCATCTGCGCTAAGCGCGCATTGTTGGTCCCCGCACCGACAAGACCCATCGCGAAAATCGCGTTCAGCGCAACCTGCAGGTCGTTGTCGTGGCTGTACCGTGATAGCGTATCCAGAATAGGCAGGACCGGATTTGACGCGCTGACAAGACCAATGGCGAGTGGGACGGCCTTACGTATTACAGGCTCGCCGTAGTGCATCTGCCGGGCAAAGATCAGCCTCGAAAGTCGGGCCATGCGACAGAAGAACCACGCACCAAATGGTTGAACTGACGGAGAGACATTTCTGCACCGATATCCTCGCCCATAGAGATCATCGCGACCGCTATGACGGCAAATGTCTGGAAAGTATCATCCTGAGGTTTCTTTCCCTTGCTCTCTTCAGCAGGAGCGTCCTTCTTTTCCTCTTCTTTCTTCTCCTCATCCTTGTCCTCGTCCTTCTCTTCCTCATCCTTGGGCTTAGAAATATGTTCATCGCAGAAGTGGAGCATTGTCTGGATCTTCAGCACATTCCCGGTACCAGCGAAGGCACATGCCTCGACGATGACTTGAGCGGTCTTTGATAATGGATGCTCAATAGCCTTCAGTGTCTCAATAGTGGCATCCGACTGGTCTTGGAGGCCTATTTGGTTGATGACGGTCAGAGCGCGTTCGCAAACCGTAGGAGGCAACATACCGAGGTAGAGCAGGCCGAGGCCAAGCGCGAGGAAGCGCCCCCACTTCTCATCCAGGCCATTGTCCTCACGGTCGGCTCGCTCCATGAGCGTCTGAAGGATCGTTCCTGTTAAGTCACCGTTCCCGCTACCAACAAAAATGAACCCAAGCGCAAGTGTCGCTAAGCTGGTCAGCTCCATCGTGACGCCGTCGTCCGACACAATTGGTTGCAATAGTTCAAGCAAGTCTTCGCGATGCGAGCCAGTGTATGCCATGCCAAGACCCATAATTGCGCTGGTCTTGAGAGGGACCGATTTATTCTCGACGTATTCACCAAGCAGCGCGAGGGCGGCGTCGGCCTCAGTGCGAACACCACAGTTCAGAAGACCTGTTGCGAAGAGTGCCCCGGCCTGTATTATGTCAATTATGGAAGTGAGCGAACAAGTCCATTCCAAATACCTTGATGTGCTCTTCTGCCGAGTACGTGTATTTGTCGATGTGTGTCAGACCCATGTCAGTATCCCAGAGCAAGCTTAGGCCCAATGACGCGGCAGCACTCATCATGCCATGGTCCTTGTTCTTGTAGATCCAACTGTTGCCCTCTTCAGCCTCAACCATGAGCTTGTCGTTACCGAAACCTGCGTTGACGAATGCATTGACAAAGGTGCCGGCAAGATTGGCGCGCGCCGAGTCAGCACTAGGTTGAGCACTCGAGCCTGCGATACTCGTCGGTGAACTGAGATAGAAAAAGACCAAAGCTCACGAGTTTGTTCAAGATGCGACTTATATACGTCCTCCAAGCTCTTCGCATCTAGGACGCCCATCTCCTTGCCGAACTCGCGAAGCTGCGCACTCAGGCGCGTGTTGCTCATGCATTCGAGTAAGTCCTCTGGTAAGTCATCGCCGAAGTCCCCCTCGTCGCCCTCTTCCTTGAGCCATTGAAGAGGCACCTGAGCCCGTGCGAGAAGGAAAGCCAACTGGCGCTTCATGAGAGGGTTCCCCGGAGCCTTGAAGTCGGCGCGTACAAGCGCAGGGTCGGCCAGACGGATGGAGAGTGACAAAGCTTCGGGGAACTTGGATTGTTGGACGTATATCTTGTGTGCAGTACGCAGGAAGGAGATGTCGTCTGGCGGCGGAAGAAGGTTGACGCAACGGATCATGTATTGGCAGACACGTCCAAAGGTGTTCTCGTCGACCAAGTCTGCGATCTGATCTACAATTTCCAACTCCTCGAGCAGGTCCACAGCGTCTGGCTCAGCATTGTGCTGCAGAAGGAAGGTGGCGCACTGCTTTCCAAGGTCACGCAGTTCTTCTATGGTCCCAATGGGTCCCTTCTCCCCCGGGGACGCATCTGTCTCCTCTACCTCTGGCGTTTCCTGTGCAATGAACTCCTCACCAAGCTCTGCTGCAAGGTGACGAACATATTCGTGCCCCCAGGTTCCAGGGTCTTCTGTTGGAGAGCCCTCAGGTCGCAAAGATGTGGACAACAGGCGGTATCGCAGAGTACCGCGGGGCTGCGTGTCCGAGTAGGTCATGGCGAGTACAGAGAGAATACTTGCAAAGAGACTCTGATAGATGTGAATATCCTGGCACCAGGGACTTCCTGAAGTTACACACCTTGTCGTCGGATACAGGCCATGAATCGTAAAGCTTCTGGAGGTCAGGGTAGTGTGGTCGGAGGAATTTGAGTGGTTTTGGGACAGATGTCATGGAAGATGTGGATGTGCGTATAAGACTTCGTAGGCTCTCTAGTGCGGCACGGTAGAGCGACGCGTTGGGTTCCTACATGTTCATGAGTACCAAGTATAACGCGTTGTATGGACATACACACCCTCAACCTCTCAACCAACATTTCCAGTTCATTCTTGAGAGTTTGGTCTTCTTCAGACTTTGTCATGATGAGCAACAAGAACACGACACAATGGCTGTAGCGCGCACTAATTCATCCACATCCTCCTCGTCCTTCTTCTTCGATGTGCCAGTTTTCTTCTCGTCTACTGTCTTCTCCTCCTCCGTCTTCTTCTTCTTCGGGTCCTCCGAGGTTACGGGAATCGCGAACTCAGTAGGAACAGGCATGGTGGGTGGATGCAAGGACGGATGATGATGGCGATCACCAAGAACGCGACGCGCGTCCAGGCATCGTGGGAAGATGGTCCAAAAAAGGATACCCCGCTTATGGATGCGATCATAGCGCGCCACAGAAAATTCCTTTCAGAGACGTTCGGCAGATTCCGGCATTGCCGCCGCTGCCGCACGAACGCGACGGTTTGCCGGCTTCCATCATCAATATGCTCTTCCCTTGACCCACTCTACAACATGCACTCAACGGATTCTGGCAGCCTCGAAGACGGGGTGGCTATTGTCACCGCCAAAGAGGCGGCGAAGGATATCGCTTTCGGCAGCGTATGCAAGCACAAAATTTGCTGGAACGTATTACGTTAACCCTACAACAGGTGGCTGGCATGATTTCCGAAGTATTTGAATATCCTTTCGACCTTGCGAAGGTCCGACTACAATCGCAAATGCTTGCACCGGTCTCGGAAGGAAGCATACGCTTCACTGGCCCTTGGCATTGTTTAACGAAGACATGGACGGAGGAGGGCTTTCGCGGGTTATATCGAGTGCGGTTACCATTTGTGTACCGTCCTTGTTGCTCATGGATTCTAGGGACTCCCCGCTCCTCTGGCTGGCTCCATGGCCGAAACTGCCGCTCTCTTCTTCGCCTATTCCTCTTTCCAGAACTTTCTACGCGCATACTCCTTCTCTCAACATCCCCATGAAACCTCCCTTGAACTTTCCGTCCCACAACTCGGACTGGCCGCCGCTGGAGCAGGATTTGTCACAAGCTTCATTCTGTAAGTTGCTGACATGCTCTTATAGGCATCTTCTTACCCCCTTCAGTACACCCATCGAACTGGTTAAATGCAAGATGCAGGTCCAGATGATGAATGTCCACACAAGTGCACGGATACCGCCAATACACACTACCCCGAAACCTATAAAGCAAATCATCCAGACAAACCTCATTGCGCAACGAACGTCCAATTCGACCGGTCGCGCCAAACACTCAACGCTGACATTAAGTGCTGACCGAGAAGCATATCGCAAGCGCCTTCCGGGCGTGTTAGACATAATTCGCACAACGGTACATGATCATGGTGTGCGTGGGCTATGGCTGGGTCACACAGGAACATTATTGCGAGAAACTGGTGGTACCGCATCCTGGTTTGCCGTGAAGGAGTTGCTGGCCGTCAAGTTGAAGGCCCGGAGGCTGGGTGAAGGCATTCACGGCGATCTTCTTCCATGGGAGTCGGCTGTCTCTGGCGCTGTGTCGGGTGGTGCGTGCGTGCTGGCACTGTATCCCGCAGACACAGTCAAGAGTGCCATGCAGACGCAGGAGGAGCTGAGGGGTCATGGAATGGTGACACGGACATCCTTCTGGAAGACGGCGACACGGATGTACGCAAATCATGGTGTGCGCGGTTTGTACGCGGGATGTGGCATGACGGTAATGCGCGCTGTGCCAGGCAGTGGTATTGTTTTCCTTGTGTACGACGGTCTTAATTCCTGGTTTGGATAACTTACATAGAATTAGAGAACTAGATCTAATTGTTAGCGCTATCTATGTTTATTGCTCCTGGCACTCGAGTAGTCGGATGATTCGTGCTCTTTGTAGTGGTTTTTCTTCCAGGTCGTTCGCCTGAAATTAAGAGCTAACCAGTTCTGAGTGCTTGCCTAACACTGTATCCCACTGTAACAAATTAAACTAGCGAAATGTCGGACATCAGTATGTAAGTTAGGCGAAAACGAAGCGAACAGGTGACTTCACGGGTTCGAAACGGACTGACGGCTACATACATAAGTAGATGCGAGTTCTCATAAAGCAAGGCATTTGTGAAATATAAAAATGGATGGTCGTTATCTGCACAGAAGAGGACTCTGCGCAAGCGTAACGTTTGAGCCTTCAAAAAGAAAGCAAACTCATGTGCAAGCCGCATCGATATCCCGAGGCCTACCACAAGGCCCTGCGCTCATTGTTGAGCTCTCCGTCTTCTGTATGGGATAAAAGCATCTTTGTGCATCGATCCAGGGAAGCTATACTGAATCAAAATGTGTTCGGCCATTTAGGCGTTCACGTTCAGTGCTCAAAACGCAATCCGGGCCCGCCGTCCTGGTGTTATGCTCGAAGTTGTTCCGCCCAGGGAGACGAAGCATCGGGCAATTGTTAGATGGGTTAGCTAGCCTGCATTGAATGTTTTTAGAGTTATTTATGAGCCAAGTTCATCTACAACCTGACTGCATATGTAATGACTTTGAGGTATCTAACAGAGTGCTGAGCGATTGATTAGATTCCGTAGTACATGATCCATACGACGGTATATTCATCTATGCAAGGGGGGATGTAGTCTCACTACTCAAGTGTACTCACCAAAAGTTCACAAGTGTTCATTGTTCTACTTGTCGGAACTTGTAAGGTCATTTTCACAATTCATTGCGATCGCGATTCTCAAGAAAGGACCGAACGGTTTCCGTGGAGCTGCGTGTCCTTTGTCTGCCACTGGAAGAAAGATGAACGACTACAGCGGCGATCAATCGTGGGCAATCATGCTATTCTGGGTAAACGAACGCGTCTTGGGCGACGCGACGCGAGCGCGTGATGTTGCGTAACGCTCACGTGCAGGTTCAGTTTAATCGGGATCCAAACCAAAACTGGCACTTGCCACTTAGTGCTGCCACGAATCCGAACAGGTTCGGATGTCAGTTCGAATCGCTTAGATTAGAACCTATATAAGGTAGCTCGCTTATCTTCGAACACAAATGGTAATTGATGGCATCAAACTAATACTACCCACGAGCCACGACGACGCAGTGGCAGGCGGGCATAACAAGCTCACTGCTCACGCACCTACCTTTAAGTACTCGGAATTAAGCTTTACATGCACGAGACCGCCAACAAACTCACTGTCGACACTGCCACACCGACGTGACAACCCGTCCTGCGCGTGCACCTGCAATGAGCTTAATCCTCGAAGTATAAAGGACTTTGACCGATGTAATGCCCATATTCTTTCGCTCTATTCCGGCTTTCTATGTCTTCTCATTCTCATCTACCTCCTCGTCCTCAAACTGTTTTCCAATGCCCTTGGTGCCAGTCTAACACGGTCAATTCCTTGTGCTGTTTCCAGTGGGATCAGTATTGGATGTACAATGGTCCTCCTCCATCGTACATTCCTCCCCATCTGTTGCAGTCAACTCAGATTCCTCATCCGAACATCCCACCTCCCATTGTCTTTCAAACCACGCCCTCCTCATTTCAAGCTTCATCTCACGAATTTCGGAATGTCACCGCGGAAAACTATGCGACCGCACATGCAGACAAGCGTCGTCGAACCGGTGCTGATACGGCCACTTCGACTTCGCACACTGAACAGCCTTCTGCTACGCGCAAGACGCCTTCGCAAGCACCATTGGCACCTACTTCTACGGTTGCGACACCGATAACTGCTCCTGTCTACGGATGTGGTCCCGCTGGACCGATGCCAGCGCCTCAGGCCTTTGAATCTGGCACCCGCCTCGAGTCCATTCAACAGAGGGCAAAGGCTCGAAGCGAGCGCCAACGTTCGAATGGCGCCAGCGATGTCCACTACTTCATGCGACCCCTTACCACGGACGCCAAACCTGATGCTATTCCGCTAGAGGAAGTTATCTCGAAGTATGCTCACGACAAGGAGAAGTATCCCTTTGTGGGATGTCGGCTTTGCAGGTGTGTGAAGGCATGTTTTTTTGCGTGCCCAATCCCTTATTTATTTCGATCTAGCGAGTGGCACACTTTCCGTAATACGGACGGCAATACGACCGCGATGCGTGACCATCTCAAGCAAGTTCATGGGACAAACTGGGAGGATTTAGTGTACAGGCTACAACTTAAGGGCTGGGAGACAGTTCGAGAGGCCATTGCGCGTGACCCTGAGCGACAACGTCGCGAGAGCTTCACGATTGAGGGCTTTCATGAGCGGCTTATACGATGGCTCGCTGTGGACGATCAGGCATGTTCTCGTTTATCTGTTCCAATTATCTGCATGTAACTAACTATTTCAGTCATTGGATGTTGTCGATTGTCCTGAGCTCCGCGAGTTATTCCGCTACCTCAACGCTGAACTGGACGACAAACAAATCCCAGGACGCACGAAAGTCGGTGATTTGATTAGCGAGGCATATGCACGCGAGTATCAACGCCTTATTGACCGTCTGGCGGTACGTTTCTATCATTTCATCTAGGAGTCTACTCATCTCGATTATCAAGTCATCGCTCGGACGGATTGCCCTCACATCTGACATCTGGAGTCGCCAAAACATGGAGGGGTATATGGCCGTAACGGCACATTATCTTATCATGAGCCCGGCGGGCGACCTAGAGCTTCGCGCTGATCTCATAGCATTCCGCAAGATCACTGGCCAACATTCAGGCGAGAATATTGCTGAACACCTCGTGAAGATACTCAAAGATGTAGGAATCGCACACAAGGTGATTTTCCTTAGCATTCTACTATTGTGTCACGTCTGAAATTTCTTGCACAGATCTCTGGTGTAACCCTTGACAATGCCAGCAACAACGGGACGTGCATGGCAAGTGTGGCATACCATTTGCGCAGAATGGGATTCCAGTTTGATCCCATTGGTAACAGAGTGCGGTACGTAGTATCTTTCACTTTCATCTGTGGTTCACGAAATGCTGAATATTTAACAATAGGTGCTTCCCTCATGTCATCAACATATCTGTGCAGACAGGCCTCGACCGCTTGACGAAGGATCTTCCGCACTTTCGATTGGACGCAGTGTACGGAATGGTTTCCGACGACATTAATGCAACAACTGTTCCGGAGGAGCTGAAGTGCGACCCGAATTATTGGACTGCCCTCAAGGACAATGTTCTCAAGGCAGCGCGCGCTCTCATTACTGCTATTCGCAGTTCCGATCAGCGTCGCGCCGCCTTTCTTTCGACCATTACCAGCGTCAATGATAAGAACAATTGGCAGGATGGTGATTCGCGAGCACTAAGGATAATTATGCTTGTCAAAGATGTTGAGACGCGTTGGTCGTCAACATTCTTGATGATTGATCGCCTCCTCGAACTTCATCTGGTATGTCAAAGCCATCAAAATCATTGAAGGGTTACTGAATACTTTGTAGGCTGTTCAAGAATACATTCAAAACGATCATGAGATACCCTACATCTCGAACGACCAGTTCCGTGTCCTCAAGGATATCCGCCGATTCTTGGCTTACCCGCATTTTATGCAAGAACTACTTTCTGCCGAGCGCACACCAACTCTTGCTCGTGTCATCCCAATGTACGAACGCCTCATCCAGCTCCTTCGCAACAAGGTCCGCGTCAAATTACCAAAATTGCGTCATGCGATAGATGCATCTATCGCCAAGCTCGAGGAGTACCTTGACCACGCACGCTGCACGGATTTGTACGTTCTTGCTATGGGTGAGTACAACGGTTTGTCACTTCTATAGTGTCTCACGCTGTTGGACTAGTCTTTAGCCCTGCTATCAAGCTCGAGTGGATTAAGGAACACTGGTCGCCTTCGGAGCATGAGCGTGCTCGGACCATTGTCAAGCGAGCTGTGAGTTGTCGATCCGAAATTGATCTGCATTGTGCTTACATAAATTTCAAGATGATGTCGCATCTTTCTGCACAAACAGTTAATCCTCCGTCAAGTGCTTCTATTCATCGCTCGGCAGCAGGAAATCAAAATCTTGGTGTTTCCCGCTACAATAGCCTCAACTCAGTGGTGTGGTCTGATGATGAGGACGATACTCAGCCAGAGTCACCGCAGTCGTTGCCATCCGGCCCTACTCCAGACGATATCATCGAGGCCGAGCTGGCTTTATACGAGTCTGAGCCGCTCATTGAAGAGAATACTGTGGCCTTTGAACGTCTGGACCTCATTAAGCATTGGCAGGTGTGTACAGACTCATTTGTACGGTTGATGCTGATCAAATATATATATGTAGGACCGACGCGACAAATTGCCCCTTCTCTTCAGGGTTGGGCTCGACGTTCTCCCGGTGCAGGCATCTGCAGTTCCTTGCGAGCGCGTGTTTTCATCAAGCAAGCAAACTGACACGGATCGCCGCAATGCCCTACGCCAATTCAGATTCGAGGAGCTACAATTTCTCAAGTTTGTGTGGAAGGCGGAGCGGCTGGACTTTCGACCCGACGACAACGACAGAGCCATCAGCAAATTTGAGCTTGAACAATTCAACGTTACAATGGACGAGGCGCATGCCTTGATGGCTTCTCGCTCTTATGAACAGTTATTTAATGGTGTCCGCCCTTCAAGCAGTGTAGAATCTATAGCTTCATTGGGTACTTGCTAATTAGTTCCACAACATCTGCTGGTATCACTCCGCCGCTATCCCTAAATACTATAGAATCTCAATTACAGGCGTGTCATGAAAGCCCGCCGGTAGATATATCGGGAAACGAACCCAACCTAATTCGAAGCGAACGATCAACGAACGGCCAAATCGGCCGCTTAGATTTGATTAGACTCAGGTTAGCGGCAGCACTA
>KN880456.1:0-182684 GCA_000934385.1 Cylindrobasidium torrendii FP15055 ss-10
GTAGTTCATGGTGATGCTGGAGAAGTGGATTGTTTTCAGTGTCTGCGCGGGCAGCGCGTTGTAAAGTAAGCAAGTCGCGGTGCTGTGACGAGGCTTCGTGCTTGCGAATAGACGATGGGTATCCGGCATAGTCTTTATTGTTGTCGCAGACTTTGCAGCGAAATGAGCCTGCGACGATGTCGCTGGGCATCCATACTTTGCCGCCATCAGACCGGCATTAAACTACAATGGATTGACGTCACGGACCATCTTCATTGGGAATAAACTGAGGGCACATGGGCTTTCAGGTATGCACTCTGTGCAAAATACACGCAAGGCGATGGGAGTGCAAACAAGAAAATACACAGGGGTCATAATTTACAAGTATGCGCTGCGGGCATCGGAGGACACGCGGAGTGTATAATGACATTTAACCTAAGCGCATCGATCGGCCGATACACTCAGCCCATCTGAACGTCTGGCCGTGTATAGCAGTGTTTCTTATCTTGTGTTAGGTGTCGGTCCATTCCTTGCCTCTGCTACCGCGAGGTGACAGATAAGCGCCTTATTTCACCATATTGTGCTCGTTGGTGGGCGTTGAACGTAATGCTACTGGATGAAGTAGTATACACGTTACCCGTTCCCAACGTCCCTCTGCAAACCGAACATCAACAAATGGGGATTCAGACGAACAATGATACATTTGAACATCGCCGTCGTTGCTTCAATAGCACTCTACCCGTGCCTACTCCCCGAATTTCAAGCGTTTTGTTCCATTTCGAACTTCCAGGCTTTCCAAGTTCACACAAGCCGTCGGTGTTTGCCGCAAATTTGACAGAGGATCGGGCTATGGACACACAATGGGCGGCATTCCAACGCGATAGTCGCCAGAAACAAACTCAGTGTATTCATAGCTACAGCACATACACGGCGTCACGGTTTGATTCACAGATCACAGTCTACTGCCCAATGTCATTTAGAACCGAACGGCTTTAGAGTTCGAAAACGCTTTCATACCAATTTGTAAGTTTACATGCGACGAACGCGACATAGTAGAGAATATTACATATACTGCGAGTTCTTACTCGCGGAGAACAATGACCTTTGTTTTCTTGGCTTTCGTCCTCTTCTTTCTTTCCTCCTCCTTGGATGCAGGATAAGTCATAGTGCGTACTATTTTGAAAAAGGCAGCGTATACTTCAGTAAAGAACTGCAGCAAAAGAGGGTTAAATGGACTCAAACGTCAGGTTGAAGAGGTTTTGGTTAATTAGACATGAGAGTCGCTCAGATGGATCGCAGGTCCCAAAACGTGACTGTCAGTAATGTGTCGGATGATCGGTAAAGAACTTCGCTCGCTATCAAGAATAGTCGCTGTTTGCTTTAACTTCCAAGAATTATACTGCTGTGACTAGATTTGCCACGGACCCACTCGACTGTCAGTCCGTGCAGTACTCAGCCCTTCCCCAATGCGAATGAAGTGCTCCTCAATCGGCGAAAGCCCTAGCTGTGCTTGCTCGTCCGGCACAGATACCTCGGTGTCCTTGAATATCCTGGATATAGTTGGGCAAATAGATCCGTATGTAGGTAGAATGCCGTTGACCAGGTAGTCGTGGATATGTTGCAATGTGCATGGCGAGTTTGCAGAGAGGCTGCAATGCTATAACGTGTCGTCAGCCTATTACCAGGATATCTGCAATGATGAAATACCCCAATTGAGTTCTGGATGAGAAGTATTGCGTTGCTGAAGCCTTCCGCCATTATTCTAGCACTGGGACAGCTAGTTGAGCGAATAACAGCACTAATGGAGGCCGACATACGATGCAAGCGGGGTGACGGGGTCTTGGAATGATTTTTGAGCATTGACTATCCCAATGACCTTGTGAAGAGAAATACCTGCGGTGTTGCCTATCACCAAAATAGGGAAGTTAGTATTCCCTTCAAACGGACCGTGAAATTTTCCCTTCTCTAATTCCGGCCAGTGACTAATTGGTGTTAGCGAAGGGTAATGTAAGAGAAGCCAACGTGCGAGCAGACAGTAATCTTAGCAAAGAGCGAGCCGAGAGTATAGGACTTGGCCTGGCGCTCATAGTACTCTTGGTGGAACTCGAAATCACTTGGTATCCGTATCCAATCGTTGCACATAACCACTGGTGCGCCATCGAAAACATCCTTTTCGCCTAGCCCCGTATTGGAGCATGGACACTGAAAATCCGGCTTTCTGATGAAGTTATACATCAGCTCTCCAGATCCCAGCGAGAGCTGCTCAAGTGCGGTGGCGAAAGGTTGAAAACTGTCGTATGGACGATAGACAGCATCAAACAATGCTCTGCGAACGGTAGCGTAGTCGACAATGGAGTATCCATCGTCCGTGAACACAGGTACGGGTCGTGCGCGAATTTTCGACATGATGTTGGTCATATTGGCGGACACGGCATCGGGACTGTCTCCCCATAACGCGCAGAGGTCAGGACCGGCAGCGTAGCATTCGTCAAAGAAGGCTTGAATAACCTTGTCGGAGTCCCGAAGGCTGTCCTCCAAAATACCGTTGTACCATGTATTGGAGTCTAGCACACCGTCAATGATCAGTCTGTTGACTTTGTCCTGGAAGATGGTGAGTCAGTGCGGCAGCATAGAATTCCTAGGGCTCAAACGTACGGGGAACATGGCAGCGAATGTAGCACCCAGTGCCGAGCCGTATGAGAGGCCCCAATAATTCAATTTCTCGAAACCAGCTGCTTGCACGATAGTCAGCATGTCCCGAGCGGTATTCTCTGTGTTGATGTGCGGGAGAGCAGTCTTGTTTTGCCCTGCTAGTCGGCCAAGGATTACAGATTCAGCATACCCCATGGCAAAGCCGTCCGGCCGGAAGTCATATTCTTCGATTCTGCTATTTTCCCACAGTGCTCGTTCTTCTTCGCGCTTGAAGAGGTTCACGCGTGTTGACCGTGCGATGCCCCGGGGGTCAAAACCAACGATGTCGAAACGATTATCAACGAGCTCAGAAAACATGGGGCCCTGGTGCTGGGCCAAGTTGACGCCGCTGGCGCCTGGACCTCCAGGATTGAGAAGGAGCGGTCCTTTGTAGAGGCTACTGTCGTTTCGGTATTGGGACGGGTACTGAAGGAGTGCGAGCACGAGCATTGCTCCAGATGGATCAGAGTAATTCAGAGGAACCTGGGATACATAAGCAGAGTCCGGCCAAGACAGAGAATTTCCAACCATGAGACGGGCGCACTCGAACGAGTCGTAGCACGGCGTCCAGTCAAGGATCTCTTTTGCAGGAAGCTAACGAGATGAGCAATGATTGTACAGGTGTAGGGGTGTGCATACGTTTTCCCACCAAGAAGGTTCACAATCATTCGAGTAGATGTCAGGCTGCGAAATGGAGGCTTGATTTAGTCTCTCCAAGCGAATGAGAAACTCCCAAGGCCTGAGGAGGAGAGCAGCAGAAACAATGAAAAAAGAGGACAAGAAAAGTACTCGTTTGAGAGCGCCCATTGTACCAGATGGTGGTAAGTAGCTATGTAGCCATGCGCAACATTCGGAACCGCTCTTCAGGGACGGAGAGCCGGAGTGGACATACATAAGTGAATGACCTCGCATTGTTGACTGAAGACGACGTGATTTACCTCGAGCTAACTCGAAGTAAAGAGCAGCGTAAATCCCAGCATTATTGCGAGCGCTGTCGGCAATTGCCGCCCCAAGCATTCCCAATCTCCTACGATCATGAACGACGCGACTGGACGCGTCGGACTTTCTCCCACGGAACAACTCGAAGACAGGCGCAAGGCTAGAGAGTCAAAAGCAAAGAGTAATCGCGACGAGGCCGAGAAAATTAAAACAGAGGTAATTTCTCCGTATCCAAGCTGAAGCCATGGTCTAAGTTGCATTTGTAGGGCAATGCTCTGTTTAGAAAGGGCCTGTATCCTTCAGCAGTCGCCAAATACGAAGAGGCGTTGGAAGTCGGAGGAACCAATGCGCTTATCCTGAACAACCTGGCTGCGGCGTTCTTGCAGATGCAATGGTAGGCCGCCCTCGTTCTACCGCGTTCTGTAGCTTACCTTGGACGCGCCAGCTATGATGAAGCAGAGGAATACGCAACTCGAGCACTTGAACACGATCCTTCGCTTGTGAAGGCGCGTTATCGACGCGGAAAAGCAAGATATTCTTTAAAGCGCTTCAGAGGTGCAACTCTTGGTCCGTCGTAATTGTTCGGCGTTTTGTACATCGAATCTCACATCTGTGTAGATTTCGAAGCCGTTTCGAAAGCAAATCCCGACGAGCCTGATTTCCAAAGCACGGCCAAGCAAGCGAAAGAGGCCAGCAGTCGGGGCAAGAGCACCGAGTCCGATGCCGAATACGACTCTGCGGACTATAGCGCGCCTTGCGTCAACCAAACCCCCTACACGTCCGAAGTCGACTCTGACTCTGAGGAAGCCCAGACCGTTGGCGACGGTACCCCGTGCTACGCGTACAACCATGACGGGTGTGATATGGAATCGGACTGTCTCAATTCGCATGCCCCAGACGAAAAGAGCGTCCGCGACAGCATGTAAGGGCTTGCCTATTTGTTTCCATCACCAACTAACGCTTCAGTGCACGGAATGTCTGCATCCCATACCTCCTTGGACAATGTGAGGTGCAGAAATGCGCGTACGCACATGATAAGACGTACCTTCCACCGGGTGGATGGTGGGGCAACACCGAACTTATCGAAGCCGTAGCCTCGAAGAAGGATCACCCTCTCATTTCCCATCTGTTCTCCTCGCCCTTTTCGCGGTACAACATCCCTGGCATTCCGTTCAAACACTCGACACTTTCCGGATGCAAAGCACCTGCAAAGCCGTTCTTCCTGGTCATTTCTCTCGAGTTTGAAGCCATTGTTGCGTCCATCCACAACGACCTCTTCTTGTCTTTGGAAAAGAAAGCACTCGTCAAATGGGCAAAGACAGTTACCTCGGCGCTAGCCTTGATTACCTCACCAAATGTATTGGGTGTCCTTGTCGTCGATGGAGGCGCCGCGAGATCCAAAAACAAGCGGGTAGCCCGTCAGCTAGTCGACTACACCAAGCGCGGTGGGCGCGTTATCATCGGCGGGCAGTTCAGCAACAACTCCAGCGAGACCTCCATGTCTTCGTTCTTCTCGCAGTGGGGCGTATCGTGGAAAATGGGCGACTACCATCGCACCACCGTTGAGAAGAAGGACGCGCATCCGACGGTCAAGGCCAACCCTATCCTACCCAAGGAAATCAGCATGAAAGCGGTCAACCTGTCGGGTGTGGACGCGTCTGCTGCGATGTACCTTCCCTCTTCGGAGTCGCATCTCGAGTCGCGGGTATTCCCAAACTTACCTATCCAGAATCTCCAAGAGGGACCTGTCGTTCTTGCACGAGTAGGGGAAGGACACTTGGGATACGTTGGCGATGTCAATGGAGAGGTCCTCGTCACACCCGTCGTTTTGGCAATGCTGGACTACGACAGGCTCACCGCCACATATGTTCCCGAACCCGCGGCACCAGCAGAGGGGTTTATCCTCCTGCTGTCACTCGAAAACCTGTCATTCTTCGACGAGATGCACACCCATCTTCTCAGCGCGCTTCGGTCCAAAACGACTGTCATGCAGGCAACGTCCAGCAAGGATGCCCTTCGGCTACTAGCGTCTCCAGCACTTCAAGGCGTGTTGTGTGTCGACCCAGGCGTGACGGACCGAAAACACAAGCAAGTTGCAGACGCTCTGAAGGCGTACGTCTCGCAGCACGGCGGCACCGTTCTTTTTGCTGGGCTCTTCAGCTCGTTCATCACCCCACCAGACCTGAAGAAGTTCTTCAGTTCAGTATGGGGACTGCGCTGGGAAATGGGCCCGTACAACAGGAGGGTATTTGCGCGCAGGGATGCTGAGCTGCTTGCGGCAGACCAGTACAGTATGAAGGCAGCGTCTCTGAAGGGTATCGAGGATGGACATGCGGTGTACAGGGATCCATACAGCCACGAAGTTGAAGCGCCTGTGGTACGCGCCAAGGTTGGAAATGGGTATGTTGCATATGTGGGAGACGTGAATGCGGAAGAAGAGTCAACGGAAGTCGTATTAGGCTTGCTGAAATTGTGATGTTTCATTGTCAAAATATGGATTGTAATCATTGTATGTATGTACCACACATGTAACACTGAACTTTTAGATTCAGACTGTGTACGGATGCTTCACGTTCCAATGCAACTGGGCTATTGCTCTTTTCCAAAGTCCCTCCTACGCGGTAGTGTATGACTGCCATGGATTGGCTGGCCGCTGCAGATGCCAAAAAATGCACAAATGCGACGAAGCTAAGCAGCGGACAATAAAAGGCCCTGCCAGGGATCGAACCTGGGTCACGGGAATCAGAATCCCGGGTGATAGCCACTACACTACAGAGCCGTGTGAACACATTGGTGCACAAATTGTCGGAGCCGGCCCGGCTGTGATCGTCAGGCTGGACTGTGAACACATATCATATTGGCTACTCTTTCTTGTAGCAGTACTACGATGACCGCTGGACGCGAAGACGATGACGTGGAGCTGGCCCCGCTGTCCAAAAATGCTGAAACCTACGACAACGACGATGACAATGGCGTAGATAGCGACGCGGACGCGCAGGCATTGCTAGGCGCGCATGGTAGTAGCGACGGGCAGCGCGCGAAATCCTGGTACGGAGAACCAGATACTGCGGGACTATGGCCACAAGTGAAGGGAATAGTAACGGAGGTGCGTTTCAGTCTCTTGAAGGATTCTCAGGCAATCTAACGCGGCATCCAGAGTGCACCTACCCTACTATTCTCCACCATAGGATTAATGCTTTCCGGAGAGTTACTGGACCATGTTACAGTGTGTAAACATATCCCCTGCTGATATCATGCACTTGCTCAATACGTGTGATGCAGCATTGGAGAGCAATGGTCCAGGTTGACCAGCTCATTATGATCATCCCAGTTGTGCTCAACCTCAAAGGCAACCTGGAAATGAACCTATCCGCCCGTTTGGGCACCGCCGCCAACATGGGCCACTTGGACGACCCATCTACTCGTCGGCAAATCATCCTTGGCAATCTTTCCCTCCTCCAGGTGCAGGCCACCGTGGTCTCGTTCATTGCGGCCTGTGTCTCCCTAGTCCTCGGGCTCATTGTGCCAAGAAACTCGGAGGCCCCGCCAACAGAAGCACGATCTCTCTGGAGCAGACGACCGCGACCGATATTGCCACCCGTCAGGGAGCGCAAGTCTGGTATCGCAGAGTATGTTGCCAGCATATAGCATGGGAAGTTGGCTCATGTTTCTTCCCAGATTCGTGATGGTCGCATCGTCCGCCATGTCCGCCGCATGTCTCTCAAGCATTATCCTTGGCTCCTTCATGTGCGGCCTCATTGTACTCTGTAGACGACTTGGTCGTGACCCAGGTTCGTCAGTTACAACGCAGAGAAACGGATATTAAGCTTCTACAAGATAATATTGCACCTCCCATCGCCGCTTGTCTTGGCGACCTTGTTACGCTCGTTCTCCTCGGCGCAGTCTCCATGGTCCTCATTCCTTTCCTCCATACACCAATGCCTGCCATAGTCATGCTCATCCTGGTGCTTTCCGCTGTGGCATGTGGATTTTCGTTGAGACGGAATACTCATGTCCGCGACCTCATTTGGCAAGGCTGGTCTCCCTTGTTTGGTGCGATGGTCATCAGCAGTGCAACAGGCATCATCCTCGACCTCTTTGTCAGTCGCTACGAAGACTTTGCTCTCCTTGCCGTCATCATAAGTGGCCTCCCTGGCGGTGTGGGCTCCATCTTTATATCCCGCCTCTCTACTGCATTACATGCCGCTACAACATCGATGCGCGGAGACACACACAAAGGGCCCAGCAACAAGGTGGTAATGACCACCCTTCTCCTCATCACAGTTCCCGTAGAGGTCATTTTTCTCGCCATGTTATATGGCTTTGGATGGATCGACCTTCCCATCATATTCACAGTATTCTCCGTCGGCTTCTTCTGCGTTGCGGTAAGCAATCCCAGCTAACCTTCTCCCGTACGCTAACATTGCATCAAGGTGTTCACATCGCTTATCACGGGCAAATGGCTCGTCAACTTGCTATGGTGGCGAGACCTCGATCCGGACATGTATGCGCTGCCTCTGCACTCGGCGGGGATGGATTTAATAGGGCAGCTGCTGCTGGTGCTTTGCTTTGAGATCGTGTCGCTTATGGGTGTGACGGTGGCTGTACGAGCAAAACACAAAAGATAAAGCGCGTCAATAGCTTGGCCAGTACATTATATACTGACACTAATGGGGAGATAATAATCCCTCATCATACCCCAAGTCAAGAGTGCGTTGACTGAGATGCTCGCTACCATGTTGGTGCTTTCTAGGCGTGTGCTGCTCATGATACAATGTTGGTAACGAGCACAAACCAATTCAAGGCTCTGTAGTGTAGTGGCTATCACCCGGGATTCTGATTCCCGTGACCCAGGTTCGATCCCTGGCAGGGCCTACTAGTGTGTATCGTATTTAGGATCTAAGCTTTGTCGCGCTTGTCCAATTTTTGGCATTTGCAGCTACGCCCTCAGTGCTCACTTCTCACCCACTCTTACAAGTTACCTAGGGTGGCGGACCTATGCTCCCCGGGGGGAACAGTACCGGTACCGTACCTATGCCCAATTTAGGGGGGGTGTACCGTACCGTACTGTACCGTACTGTACCGGCACGTGATGGGAACATGTGACCTGCGCCACACCCCGCGTTTTGCTTGTTTTTTGCGCTGTTTCCCGGGATTTCTTGTTTTTGCGTGCATATTACACTACCAAAGGTATAATAGGACATAGTTCAACGCTGATGGGCCCCATAATCGCAGGATTTGGCCTCACAATGGCTCTGGATCTAGACACCTTTTGGAGCAGCCTCACAATGGCCCAATGCCTTTAAAATTGCTTCAAAAGGTCTTCAATAGCACTTTTAAGCCACGTGCCAAAGTTATAGCCCTTGGAAACCCCAATAAGAGCCATGCCACTCCCCCCAATGTCGTTGGGTGCCCGCCGATCATGCCGCCGCCCGCCCCGCGCCGTGATCCGAAGTCCGCACGTGATAGGGTCACGTGGATTCATCATGTGATAGGTACCGTACCTACCCTCCCGGCGGGGGGTGTACAGTACATGGTACAGTACGGTACAGTACCGGTACTTATGCTCGGTACCCATGTTTTGGGGGTTAGGTCCGCCACCCTAAAGTTACCAGCGCAAATCGCGTGAACTTTAGCTCAGAGCTGATAGTTGTATTTGCAAAGCCTGTAGTATCATACACTGCTTGTAATATTCGTGTTAAGCAGGATCGAGTCCTGGGGCTACGTATTTTCCGCCACCACCTCCAAAGACATCCTGCACAAAGTATTTGAGCCTCTTCCTAGCGCCAGAGAATTCATTACTACGCACCTTGACCATGCCACTTGTGATCATCTTCAGCGCCGCTCTGCTTTCCCACAGCGGATATAACACAACTGTGAACGCAGAGAGGAACGTCCATATTATCCCAATCACCACCCAGGCGGTGAATCCTCCCACCCCATAGATCGTCTGGGCAAAAAACAGTGGCAGAGGGATGAGAATGATCATGATGACCAGCAACGCCAGAGACGCGCATGCGGCGAACCTGAACGCTTTCTGTAAGCCTTCGGGGTCTAAGTCTTCCTTGAGTGTTGCCCGGAGGTCGGGCTCGACAGCGAGCATTTGCATGGAGGCGTCCTTCTTCTCCCTGAAGTCAGCGTCCTCTGGTGCATCGAGAATGGCAGGACGATTCAGCGCACGCGTCGCCTCGAAGTCAAAGTTCTCTGGCCACTGTACGGTATTCAGCGTGAATCGCGGAAGAGGTCGATAGGATGCTCACGATGTAGGATGTAACAACTGAAATGATCGCCCCGACACCAATCGAGGCGAGGTTACCCGCAAGCATTGGGTAGTCCCCACCACTCGTCTATACGATAATTAAGATGATAAGACCGTGGCATGATTGAAAACCTACCACGACGTTGATAACTCCATCGTTCAAGGTTGAGGTCGTCACAAGCCAAGCGATAACGCCTGCGGCAAAGCCGATGATGGCGCCAGAAATGCATCCCCACTTGTTCGCCTTGCTCCAGGTTATGCACAATGCGATGGGCGCGACACCGGATCCAAGAATGACACCCATGAAGGTGTAGAGCCAGCCCATCGACACGCCGATATAGTAGAAGATAAGTCCCGCGAGGCCCATGATGATTGCGTACGCCGCCACCATGATATGGCCCATGTTTAACACTTGAGACTCAGTAGCATTTGGGTTGATGTAACGCTGAGATATGTCTATCAGATCCTTGACTATGAACGTCGAAGAATTGCCTCACCTTATAAACGTCGTAAGTAACCAGTGAGGAGACCGCGATGAGTTCGGCCGAAGTCGCAGAAGTAACCGCGAGGAAGAGAAGGACGAGGAGGGCAGCAGCACCCGATTTTCCTAGAAGTGCAGACGCTGCTGCGGCTGCAGGTAAGCCAGCAGATACATCGGCTGGCGTAAGCTTGGCCATGTCAGGGTCTCCCGTGAGTGCAACTGCAGCCAATCCAAGAGTGGTCGCCAGAGTGAACGGAATAGCGAACCTAAAAGGTAAGGTCAGTGAAGGTGTAGGCATAGCATGACAAGTATGATTCGACGTACCAAGCGATTCCACCAAGAAGATAGGCTTTCACGGTGCTCGCCGGACGACTGGCAATAGCGCGCTGCCAGTAGGCTTGGTCCTGGAAGACGGTGGCGAAGTTTCCGATAATGTTGATGACACCAAAGATCAGTCCGTTCTTCGATCTCATTGTGAGATATTGTCCGTGGGCATTCCCGTCGACTGGGTTGGCTTCGGCGGCTGCAACGAGGAGTTCATGCATGCGTGTGGGCGACCCAATCTTGTCGCTTGTAGCGTATACGGTGAAGACGAACGTGAGGATGATGGCGAATAGCACGGTGGTATGTGTGTAGTCGCAAAGAAGAGTGGAACGCATGCCGCCCACCACCACGTACAAAGCAACCCCAGCGGGGATGAGGAAGCACGCAGCGAGGGTGTTCATTCCGGTAAGATCTGTGACAGTCGCACTTCCTCCCAGGATAAGCATAGAGCTGACAATGAGATTGGTCGCTAGCCTGTGTGAGTCGTCAACTAACCAGCTTTGGGAACTTTCATCGATATACCCAAAGAACATGAAGACCAAGTGTGCTACTGTTCCCCAACGAGCGCCAATGATCTCTAGCCATGTATGTGCGAACGGCGCATTAAGCTTGAGCTTCGCGGCAAGCATGGCGAAGAGCAAAACCTGGACCGTCGCGCCAGCTCCATACCACCATGGTCCACTGATGCCGTATTTGTAGGCCACAGCACTACTCTGCAGGAGTGTGGCCGCCCAAGTCCATGCAGACACAATACCCGACGCGATGAGGCCTGGCTTCACGCTCCTCGACGCCGTACTGAACTCATCCGCGCTTTTCGGTGAGAACGGCGTATAGCGTGCTTGTAGCGCCGTAAGACCCAGCATGAGCACGCTGAAGAATAAACCGATGCCGACAACGACGCCGTAGCCGGCGCCTTGGGGCAGCACAGTCGTGGCGGACATTCTTTAGCGGAAGGAAGCAGCTGCAAAAGCGGAGCCTCGAATGAGAAGCAACCATCTTTATAGGCTGAAGCCTTATCGACGCGCCTGTCAGAGATAAGAAAGTGAATGTATGCTTCTTCTATACTGTAGAAATCATTCTTGGGCGCGGGCACTGGGCAGGGCGCATGAAATGGTATACATGATACTTTTATGTGAGCCTACTAAAGTTGGCAAACCCGTATTTTTTGATAGCTGCGGCGGCATATCGGTAAGGCGGGTGTTCTGAGTTGTAGCGAAATTGCGGTATCGAAACAGGCTCCTGGAGTTTTTGAAGCGCCAAATTCAGGATGGATAAGGTTGCGAGTGGCCCCACGGGGCTGATAAGGGACACGTGTTGCTTCCCGCGACAAGGAATGAGTGCAGAAAAGGCGGGTGAACGTCGGGGTGCGGTATGCCGCGGCTCACTAGCACTGAGCGCTGAGCGAAAGGCATCCTATCAAGTTACTTACCGCACCTTGGGGAAGCACGTTGGAACAAAATGTCTGTTCTAGAATCGGGAAGAGTGCTGTATTCTGGTCGGTGCTTGGATATCGCAGACGAACGTTTGGTTCAAGTCAACAAGTCCATGATGGAAGACAAAGGCAACCGACTAATCCAGTCATCGATCGTTGCTAATCAATGAGGAAATGCCTAACACGTGTAAAATGTGGCGTATCAGAGGCGCTTGGGAACGAGGACTCCGAATTTCATAGCCACGCGGGTCGGCGAAAATTCGATACCGGAGGACCCTGCCACGTTCAGAAGAAGGCATAAGAGAGAAATGACGAATCTTGGATTTGGGGTAGTAGAGCAAACAGACAATAAGACGATATGTGTTACAGCCCGGCAGTGACGAAAAAGCACGAGAGCGTACGCTAGCTAAATCTACGGATTTTCAAAAGAGGAGAGCAGAGCTTGACACGGTGATATGAGGCGTCACGTATAAGAATTTGTGTTGTAAATGGGGACGTTTTGAATGAATCATGAGGAGGGTGATATCGTTTTTACCGGTTTTAGTATTGCATCGAACGCTCGGCGTTCGAGTGTTCGGGAGTATTCACAAGAGCGGAGTCGCTCTCGCCGCTGCGCTGGCTGTTCATGCGCTTGCCTGTGCGTGGTCGAGTTCCCAGCGGATTGGTGAACACATCGAGCGCCCAGTAGCCGCCCTTGCCCCTCTTCTGGCCATCATAAGGCTCGGTTGGCTGGTTCACAAACAGGTGTCTGGAAGAGAGGGCATGCTTCAAGGACTCCTGCAAAATGTATGAGCACGACGGGTTGACGCTTGAGCCATGCTAGAGAGCGTACCGCGAGCTCGTTTGCGTTGTTGCGGAAATACGGGAACCTGTTTTGAAGTGCTGCCCGGATATCGCGAGATTTGGCACGATGTCCGGGGAGACTGAAGATTGCGACCGCAGCGAGCTGCCAGAGCGGGCTCTGGGGCCGGGACCCACCCACAGCGTCGGGCATAATGTCAAGCGTGATAGGTTGGTCGCGGGGAACATGCTGGAGCCAAACCTGGGCGCGCAAGAACTGCTCTATGGCGAAAGCCTCCCCATAGTTCCCCTGTGGGGCAGCCAGCCTCTGCTCATCGTACGGGTATTGGGCAGGGGGCGTGCCAGTGAGAACAGGCGCCGGGGCGTATGAATACTGAGGTCCGGCGGTCCAGGGCGGGCCGACAGCTCTTTCAGGCGGCACAGATTCAGCTCCGTATGGCTCTGCATAAAAGCGAGCCTGGTCGGTGGCTGGAGAGAATGCCTGGCCATCCTTGGTAGGGTAAGCACGGAAATTTACATAGGAAAGCTTTGCGCGCACATTGGAACGGTAATCGCGGCCGCTCGCGGCGACATCCTGAATCCATGGCACATCTTGTGGTGGCTGAGAATACGTAGGGGCACTGGACATGTAGGTCGGATCCCACGATGAAGGGGCATGAAGAGACTGGTTCGAAGACGAGGAGGATGAAGATGTCGTGGAATTGGTCCTAGAACCAGAATGTGAGCGCGAGCGCTCAGCGGAGCGGATATCTCGAGTATAGGGCGTTGTCGAGGCGTGCATAGTCGTAAGAGGCGTGATTGAGCGAGAAAAAGCAAAGCAAGACACAATGGGAGGAAGGGGGAAAGGGATGGAGACCCCAAGATTGAGTGCTCCTCGTATTTAAAGGCCATTGGAAGAGAGGCAGGTAGAAGGGCCGGAGACTGTCGAGAATCACATATTCCGGGGGTCTTTACATCGCCTGGCAAATACGAATCGCCTAGTGTTGATTGCCCACGAGATAAAGGACGAAAAACGGGCCAATTGAGAGGAATATTCAGTCTGTTGTGGCTCCGAAAGCCCATCGCATGTTCATCGCGATTTTTGGGGTGGGGGATGGCCTCAAAGGAGCTCCAATGGTGTGTTTCAATGATAGAAGGATAATCCAGGGTGCCAAGCTCCGGGGAAAGAACTATCCCAGTATAGAGAGGTTGTGTGGCCATCGTGAGAGCAGGAAAATTAGCGGCGGCCCTGCCGCGACGGCGAACTCCAGTGGGTCTCAGGGTATTTTTAAGTCTATCCGAGTCCTGAAATTGAGCTGAGACAAGATTCTGGGAGCATGTACGCCAGTGGTTCAGTCATGGTGAAAGGGAGACGACTGGCCCAGCACGGATGTTCGGAGCGTAAGCCGGAGTGATACATTTCGGCGATCTCCGATCGCGGCACAAGCCGCACATCGACGCTCGAAGTGCTCAAAGTGTTCTGCACTGCAAGGATTCAAGCAAGGGAAACTCTGCATTGAACTATGGCGTGTATAACAATGAAGCGAGTAGCCTAACACTCCCGATGTATCATCTTTGTGGTTTGTACTGTACTTTTAAGGCTGAAAAGACACGAATTCCGAAACTAGCTGTTCTGTAGCATAGCTGTTTTGATTGATTTTTCTGTATTTGGTAAAAGTAGAACCTTCTCTGCATACGTTGGCAGTACTCTAGGCTCGCATTCCTCAACTTTACTCACTGGTACAACGCTGAATAATTTGACCTCCAGGAATCTCGAAAACATGAATCGTTATTTGAGCACCCTGTGTACTGAGGGAGCTTTTAGGCCTGTGTCCAGAACGTACGACAATCTGTCGAAGGTGGGTCTCCCACAAAACTTTGTCCTCAGAATGTCCAATGAGTTTATACCTATTAGGCATTGGCACAGGGGGTCTCGCGCGACGAGACCGTGCCATAGCCATTATTGCGCGTACCGTGACTGCATACGGTGGTAATTACTAGTGAACTACACCCCCATGTCTTCAGCCTTTGCCACTTGGCCGGAAATTCTTCTAATTCCACCGGCCTCCCAATGATCTAGGTTATCGCAACAACGCAGCGCAATCTTCTCGCGAAGCTCTTTGGCATGCTCGAACCACGCAGGGTCCGCCCCGTTCACAAAGTCGCCCATGCGTCTACTAATTCATCTTATTGTTATCTTTAGTCGACTAGGTACCAAGATTGTAGGCGATCCGAAGTCGATAACGATGAAAGAACCAGCGTTAGAGTGAGCGTGAGAATGAAAATGAGACTGTATATGTCGCAGTTGGTTGTTCAAGTGCTTACAAGACTCAACTATCCTGTGCGCCACCATCTTCTTCCTCCTCCAGCGGCGATTTCCGTGTCATCGAGGTCCTACCGCAGGTTCCTCTATCCTCTCTAATGTACCGCCAATGCCCATCATGTATATCACAAGTAGGTAGCATTTTCGGGAGATTTTAGCAACGGGCAGGCGGCAAAGCGGGCCACTCGACGTCTTATCGGCGCTATGTGATATCGAGCGCGTGATGACTGGCCGAGGCGCATTTCCATAAGTACAGAGTGTTGCTAGAGCGCAGACTCTCTTTGCCTTCTCCTCCCATTGATATGTCGGTTGATTCAAAGGATTTGGACGTGCCGGTCCCCAACAGTCAAGATGCAGACCAGCTACGACTCAAACAAATGTAAGAGCGGGAGAATCTTCGGCTCGAGTAACATTCTGATAGTTTTTGTTATGCAGGGGACATGAGCAAGAACTGAAGAGACACTTCACTGTCTGGAGCTTGATCGGCCTCGCTTCGACTACGACCATCTCGTGGACTGGACTTGGACTGGGGTGAGCTTTAAAACTCAGAACTGCCGCCAGCTGGAAGTCTAACAAACATGCGTCCTTTGCAACAGACTTATAACAGAGATAAACGCTGGAGGTCCAGGAGCTGTGATTTACGGGTTCGTCCTCGTGTGGATACTCCAATGCTTCTTGGGTACCTCTCTGGCGGAATTTGTTTCCGCATACCCGACCGAGGGCGGCATGGCAAGCTCCTTGAAATGACCTTCGAGAACCATAGTAGACTGACGCTTCCCAGTACCATTGGGTTGCCGCGATTTCCCCACCACAATATGCGGGCTTCCTCTCGTTCGTGACGGGGTGGTGGAGTGTTGCCGGCTGGATTTTCACCACTGCTTCGACGAATCTCGTTTATGCCCAGAATTTCATGGCCCTCATCGCATTGTATCGCACAGACCTCGTAATCGACACCTGGATGACCTTCGTCGTTTACCAAGTCACAAATCTTCTTACTGCGAGTGTCGTTCTCTTTGGCAACAGGCTCATCCCCGGGATGAACAAGTTCTCGCGTACGTCGTTCTCTTAAGAGGTGCAGTCGCCATTCTGAGCCACCCTTTGGACAGTTGTCTACCTTCAACTAGCCTGGTTTGTCATCCTGGTGACTGTCGTAGCCTGTGCACCAAGACACAACGATACGGAGTTCGTCTTTCGTACTTGGATCAACGAGACCGGGTGGAAGAACAATGTTATTTGCTTTATCACGTGAGGCTTTTCCATTGTTTCCCTCGACTTTAAGATGTTTATCACAGGTTTAGCGGTCTTGTGAACCCTCTGTACTCCCTCGGAGGCCTCGATGGCATCACACATATCACAGAAGAGATGCCTGACCCTTCTCGCAATGCACCTCTTGCACTTCTCTGCACGCTCTCCATCGCATTTGTGACCGGCTTAACATACCTCATCACCCTCATGTTCTCCGTGCAGGATTACGCCGCGCTCTCAACAACTTCTACCGGCCTCCCTCTTGCCGAACTTTTCCGTCAAGCGACGAACTCCACAGGGGGTGCTTTCGCCTTGACTTTCTTGCTATGGATCGCCATCGGTCCCTGTATGGTCGGCAGTCAACTCAGCACGAGCCGTGTCGTCTGGGCATTCGCACGGGACAAAGGCCTCCCTCTTTCCCACCATTTCGCCAAGGTGTCCGGGCGCTTCGGTGTACCGTTTAACGCCCAGCTGCTCGTGACGGCTATCTGTGCAGCCTTGGGATGCTTGTATCTGGGTTCGCACACTCTTTTCTGAAAAACTCGGATAGAGCTCTGATTCACACCCAGGTTCATCCACTGCGTTCAACGCACTTCTCGGGTCGGCAGTCACCATCAACAACATGGCGTACTTCATCCCTATTCTGACCAACGTCCTTCAAGGTCGCCGTCCCCTCGTCCGCGGTAAATTCCACATGAGTCTCACTAAGGGCATGTTCGTGAACTGTGTCACACTTGCCTGGCTGGCGTTCGCTATCGTGTTCTTCTCGTTCCCGTATTACCAGCCAGTCTCGGCGGAGAACATGAACTATACTTGTGTCTGCGTTGGAGGTATTGCTTTGATTGCTTTGATCTGGTGGTTTGTGGCAGGAGACCGGTTTGCTGCAGCTATGAAGAAGGCACAAGAGGAACATGTTGCTAGAGAGGTTGCAGAGGCAGCACTGAGAGGTGAGATCGTGAGCGAGAAGGCAGCGTAATCTGGGTCCATAGTCATTTAGGGTACGGTATGGCAAAGGAAGATTCTTGTGAAATCCGAAGTCTATTAAAGTAAAGAGTGAGCAGATAGGGAGTCCTAATGAGCGAATAAAGTAGGTTGTTCACCGGCCTATAAAGCTATGACACGAAAGTATCTGAGTTCCAAAATATTTCCATCCAAAATTCGGGCCCAATTAAATACTCAACGGGCGTTTGGCGCATGTTCTCACGACCCAAACCGCCATCTCACCGCCTTGCCTGAGCCCTGCTTTCATGCTGGCGATACTTCTTTCCGGTATTCTCGATGGCGTGGGTCCATTCTTACACGCCGTCAGCCCAAATGTTCCAAACCTAATGATACACGTACGTTGACAGTCTTTTGACGACGTTGACTTCAAGACAAGCTTGTCCCCTCCTCGCGGGTATGGAAGGCCAATCTCAAAAGCTGTGTCATCCCCATTGAACGGCCGCACCTGCGCCTCGGTCACAGAGATCGGCTAGTGCATAGACATTAACACGGAAACGAAGTTGAGCACGACTATCGCACTCACCATCCTGTACAACCTCCTGGCCTCGGTTCCATCATCATCCGTCAGAACCAAAATATCGCTGCAGAGGTAGACATGCAGTTTCCTTCCCTCGCGCCCCCCACGTCTTCGTTTGCTCAGCAAGCCTTCTTTGACTAGTCGCCGCTCGCCACCGCTCCGCATAGGCGCACACAGGTCCAGGCGACCTTGTCCAATCCACAGATGTTCGGAAAGTGCACGAAGTATTTCTCGGCCCTCTTGCGCGCGGACAGCCTCATTGATATGGGACAAAAGACCGTTTGCCGTAGACAGAGCACGAGAAATAGCAGCGTATTCTTCGCCCGACGATTCGTCTGTATAATGTAGGACCTGCTTGAGGAGAAGGGGATATCGCGTGATGCGTTGCACTGACGCTTCATCAGTGGCTTCTTGAGGGAATATCGAACAACTCACTAGGGATCAACAAATAACTCGAGAGATCTAGGCTACGTGCAGAGGGATCGTCCCGAAGTTGCTATATCCATAGTCAATGAAATGATTTTGCCATCATCGAGACGAGGAGCTTACAGTGAGCAGCGTCTGGACCTCGCTATTTTCTTCGCGGATGGTCTGTAGTATCCTGCCCGCATTGGCTTGGTTCACGCAGTACTCCATGTAAACGCCCATATTCGCCATATGTGTGTCCAATATGTCTCCGATGCGATCCATGTAAAGACGGCAGTCCTTCTGGCGCTCCTCAAGTTCTGAGAAGAATGTCTGGACCTAATCAGAAATGAAGGATAACTGAATGCATAGACTGACCGTGTTGACAATGAGAATGTCTTCTACATTTGCGAAGATGACTGTAGTTGCCTTCTCTTCTAGGACGGGAATCATGCGTTGGTAGAATAACTGGTATACAGTTAACCATACACATCAAAGCAAGACCAAAAGACATACCTCAACAATGAGCTGTAGGTCATGTACATAAGCGCCCTCCGTAGCAATGAACTCGAAGATCGCTTCCTGGCGCTTTCTTTCTTGCGTGGGAATGCCCTCGAGTGCCGTGCGGTCGACCATGCTGGCCCAAGACTAACCAGACGAGTGAGTAAATGTCAAACAACATATCGGAAAGATACTCACACTCCCAAACATGCTCGGACTAGGACTACGCGCAATCTCATTTCCGGCATTCCCGTCTGATGAAGGAGCTTGTGAGATTGGCATTGGCCCGCTAATGACCAGACGTGAGCCGGTGCCACCAGGACTTGAACTTCCACTGCCACTCCATCCACCCAACCGGCCCAGCGACTGCAAGAAGCCAGAGCCTCTGCCACCTACGGTCAACATCGAAGGCGTGGTCTGCTCGCTGCCGGTAGGAGACGCCGGTGGGTGGGGTATCTGGCTGTCGAACGAGGCAACGCTCAACCGGTTCGCTGAGCCTGAAGTCATCTGCCTTGTTCTGAACGCTTCGTATCTATCGTATGCATCCTCCAGTCCCAGTTGGGGCTCTTGCGTGTCAGCAGGGGGTATGTCCGGTAGGCGCTTCTCATCTGCATCCCGAGAACGTTGCGGAACCGTGGGCGGCGCCCTCCTCTTCGTGTTGCTGGCTTTGGAGTCCTCATTCCGGGCTTTGCGCCGAGGGGGCCTCGGGGGTGGCCGCATGTGCTTCTCCTGCTTTATGATCAATCCAGCCGCAGCGAGCACCATTTGACGTTCGTTTTCCCTCGCTTCGCGCTCAGCCTTGGTCTCTGGATAAGCCACAATCGTGTCCTCGTCCTCTGAGAACGACATATAATCCGAGTCGCCATCCGAAGAATCATCGTCCTCATCATCTGTTGGATCTTCTGACGGATGAGCATGTGAGTGCGCAGGCTCAGTATGCTCTACAGGGTCAGCAGAGACGCCGTGCTCTACAAGGTGAGTCGTATTTCTACCTGAAGAACCTTCCCGCGCAGACTCTGAATGTTCCGACCGATTTGAGATTATAAATTGAGGTACGCCGTAAATGTGTAAGGAGAGAGGAAAGTGAACCGGAAAAAGAAAGAATTTCAGCCTGGTTTGCCATCAGCCGGAGTTGGAGAAAAGAAGGGAAGTGTGGATGAAGGCTAGACATTAAAGAAAGTGGGCCACATCGGGCGTAGAATGGTACAGGAGACAAAAAGGGCGATTTGAGAGTAGTGGAATGGGCACTAACCCTCAAGCTCGAGATACGCCGCCGGCACCAGATAAACAACACCGCCTTTCTCAACCTTCCACCAGTCGCCGCCTGCGCTCCAGCTGTCATCGCCTTCGCCATCGCCCTTCGACACGACAGTAATTTTCTCGCCCTCATGGAAGGAGAGCTCTTCATGAGAGGTTGCCTCGTAATCGTACAGTCCAACAGCAGTCACTGTGCATCGTCAGCCTTTGAAGGCGGAAGGCAAGAAGGATACTCACAATTCTCAATCTCAGCAACAAAAGTCTTCGGGAAAACGCCCTTGCGACCCGTCTTCTCCACAGTACCAAACCACCAATCGCCTCCAGTCTTCGACGGGTTTGCGACCACAATGACATCTGCCTCGAAGCCTTCGGACATAGGTCAGCGTTGAACAGAAATGAGGGCAAAAAAGCTTACTGCAATCCTCAGCGCCTTCACTCTCGAATGGGTACAACGACCGCGTGCGGAACGACTTGCTGAAATCGATATCTTTCAATGCCTCGCTTTCTGCTCCACCCGACTGCAGCTGAATATCTGGTATAGCAGAGCCGAGGACCTCGGCGGGTTCTTCCTCCTCCCTCGTCGTTGGCATCTTTTCAATCGACGGACTCGCCTGAGCACTGGCCAATCCCTGATACCAATCAACACTCTGTCTGTTGGCATTCGACGATGACGACAAATCCATGGAGAGTGGCTCGGGCTCCGGGTCGTTCTGAACAATGGGCGCATTCCGGATGTGATCTGGAGGAGCGACGTCGCCAATAACACGTCCAGTGGCTGCAGGCGCGCTCTTATCGACAGTTTGTGCCTTCTTGAGCTTGGCACCTGCTTGGATCGATGCAAACAATGCGCCGCGTCCTCCTCCTGCAGCTGCCGGTGATGCCGCTGCCATGGTAGGAGCAGGTGGCGGTGGCGGTGGCGGAGGAGGACCGCCAGACGGCGCGCCCACGGCTGCAGGTGGTGGCGGAGGTGGCGGTGGAGCAGGAGCCGGAGGTACGCTTGCTGGCGGCGGCGTACTGGATGAGGGTGACTGCGGAGCGGGTGACGCGGGCGCGCTTGGCAACAGACCTTTGAACAATTTGTTCGCAATATCTAAACGAGCTGCACGGCCAAGGTCCTCGTCCGAGTCACTATCGCTGTCGGCATCCTTCTCTTTGATGACATCCCAGTCATCCTCCTCGTCCGGAACAGTCTGATAAACGCTCTTGACAGGCGCTGGCGTTGTCGTTTGAGGCCGTGAAATGGGCGTGACGGCAGCGGGTGCTGGGGGAGCCGGCGGAACAGAGGTCGACACTGGCGGCGGCGAAATTGGACCAGCAGCAGGTTTGCCCCACGGATTAGATACCGCAGCCGCAGGAGGAGAAACAGCAGCAGCAGCTCCGCCTTGGTTGAGCAATTTGCTGAAAGGATTTGTGCTTGAGGTGGTTGCTGGCGGCGATATTGGCCCAGCCGGCGCAGGCGGTGGAGGAGCAGCTTCTTCAGCCCTCGGTGCGGCAGTGCGGTTCTTGAGTGCTTGCATCTTCGCCTGGAAAGCTTCCTCAGCAGCCCTGTCTGCCTCTTCAGCTGCACGTATCTCAGCCTCACGAGCCTCGCGCCTTTTGCGCAACTCTTCTTGGCGAATACGGTAGGCTTCCTCTTCAGGGTCCTCTTCTGGTACCGCAGGCGCAGGGGTCGGCTTAGGTGCAGCCTGAGGTTGCCTTGGGACAGGAGCAGGCGGCGCCCTGGGCTTGGGTGGCGGCGGAGCAGCTTTGCTACGTGGTGCGGGTGGCGGCGGGGCGGCTTTCACAGCAGGTGCGGGTGGTGTGGGAGCAGATCTAGGTGCAGGGGGTTGTGCAGCATCAGCCTTTGCGGCCCGTTCGGATGCTAGCCTGGCCTGACGTTGCGCTTCCCGCTGCTCAGCCTCCTTCTCCGCTGCCCTGGCTTTCTCTTCAGCCTCCGCCTTTTCTCGTACTAAGCGGTCCTCGACGGAAGTATCGACAGGTGTCTGAGATGGCGTGGCGACAATACCAAGTGCAGCTTTGCGAGCTTCAATACGACGTTGCACTTCAGCCTGGCGCTCTTCCTTGGTCATGGAGGCCATACTCTTGCTGGGCGACGGCGATGGAGTCGCACGAGCAGGAGCCGCAGAGGCAGGGGCCGCAGGGGGGATATCCAAGCGAGGGGGTGAACGCGCGCGTTCCAATTCGGGCGACCGACGACGATCATCTCGATACCCACTACGGGAGTAAGAGCGATCATCATCTCTCGGCGGCCCTCTTGAATACGGGCGGTCGTCGTCTCTAGGTGGCCCGCGAGAGTATGGACGATCGTCGTCACGATATCCTCTTGAATAGGAACGTTCACGATCATCATAGCCTCGAGAAGGTGCCCGGTAGTCATCGCGGTCGCTGTATTTTCCAAAGCGATCGTTCGCACGGTCGCGGTCACGAACCCACTGCCTTTTCTCCATCTCCCGGCGCTCCTCACGATCCTTGAGTCGACGTTCGAGTCGAGGGACTTCATCGTGGGTGAGGGTGAGTAACTCACGCTCAAGTTCGCGCTTCCGCTGGTCTTTAGAATAGTTCCGTGGACCACGACTGGCATGATCAAGGTCGTCCGATACACGCTTGACTCGGTACCGAAGGTCTTCCATCTCTCTCTCGAGCTCTTCGTCTTCCTCAGTCTTTTCAGCATCCATGGCATTGGCACGTTCGAGCATTTTTGAAGTGTTACTGAGCATATTCTTCATCTCCTTGAGGTCAGCTCCAGGTCCAATGTCATTGCGCGAGCGGACAGCTTCACGGTCGACATGTCGTGATGATGGTTTGTAAACACCGCCTGGAGGTGGCGAGTCTTCGTGCTTGTAAATAGTAGCGTCGCGTCCAGCGTTGATACCAGAGCCCCCGTTGCCGTACAGAGAACGGTCTTTCAGGCGAGAGACAGGCGTGTCGGCACCAGAAGGCGAACGGGAACGGTTCTCGTTCTTAAGTATGTCCTTCAGGAAATTGACCGAGCCGTCAAGGTCGCGCGCCGAAGGGGGGACAAGCTCTGGGGGTAAGGTGTCTGGTAAGTCGTTCCCATTGAGGCCTGTTGGGACATAAGCAAGAGCCGCGTTGATATTTTTTTGGTCACTCACGCCGATAGATAAGGCCCATCGCGACATGAAATTCAGGCAGGTTTAGCATGCCTCGATCGTCGACGTCGGCCAAAGCCCTGGAATATGTTATCAATAATTAGTACTCCAAATAGTGCGGTTACATACCAGACGCGTGCGAGATCGTCCTTGCCAAGACCGCTCTGGCCGAACACTTCAAGAGCAGTCGCGCCGTTGATAAAGCCAGTGTTGTCCTTGTCCCAAGCGCGGAAGATGCCATCGTACTGCTTCTTCTCATGCTTGGTCAGTGCCCACGGAACTTTGACCGTCGCAGAGCCCTTGACGTCCTGGTTGTAGTTCTGGAAGCCTTGGACAAGATTTTGCCCGCCGGGAAGAGAGTTCATCGAAGGCAGTTGTGGAGCGCCGCCTTGGTAGGGCGCAGACTGGTTGAGCGGCATGAATGTGGTCGACATCATCTGCAGCTTGGGGTCCATGAAGCCTGTGACCTGGGGCACCAGCGGACGCGCAGCACCTGGGAAGCCTGTTTGCTGTGGCATGATGCCTCCGTATCCAGTCGGCTGCGACGCAATCGGCGGAATGCCTGACGCGGCGCCAATACCAGGGGAAGGGCTAAGGAAGCGGTTTGGTTGCTGCTGCTGAGGCTGTAAAAATCCGCTGGAATGCGCATGAGACGTCGATCGAAGTGCGCGTCGGGCTGTGCTCACCTTTGCTGTTGCTGACCTTGAAACTGTGGGGGCATCTGCGGCACTGGCGGCGGCGGCGGAGCGCGGTGTGCAAGGCCTTGGTTGCCGAACCCAGATCCACCCACGAATCCTGTCATCTGGGGCTGCATCCCTCCAGCTGGAAATCCCGTCATCTGAGGTTGCATGCCCATCTGAGGTTGCATCCCGCCTCCCGGAAATCCCGTCCGCTGCGCCATCAACGGTTGCTGCTGCTGCTGGACGAATTGTTGATTAGGGTTAATGCCCATACTTTGCTGGAACTGAGGCTGTTGTTGTTGCTGGAATGGTGGCTGCTGCTGGAAGCCAGGCTGCTGAAATCCTTGCTGGCCCCATTGCGCCATCGTCGTCGTCTTCCAGTGCGTGCAAAATACGAAAAGATAATGATACGCGCCCGAGCTGGGTCGACGTGGTCAGCGGTAAAGGTGCGCTCGACGTGACGTGTGTGACCCTTCAGGGCGGGATTATCCGGCCCCATCCGGCAATTGACGTCAGGAGCGCCACACATAAACTGAACACGGTCAGGTGTAAGTCACGCTTAAGCATCTTGTGGGTCCATCATCCATCAGACAAATATCTAATATTACAGTCGGGCTCATCATATTCAACCCGAGAGGTCAAGCTGTCTGTTATTGCCAACGGGACGGACGGTATTCACGGTTTGTGGTAGATAAAATGCACCATAGAGCTGCAATACCTCACACATCGCCAACCCCCCAATGCAGCTGCAGTCATACCCCTTGATTCTCTCAGTGCTCGTCGCCGTCAGCGCCTTGCCACTGTCCGTGGATTCGTCCAGCAAGACTCAACTGGGAAGCAAAGGGTCATCCAAAGTGATTTTCTCCTCGATCTAAGCGAACCAATATGATTAACTCTATCGCAGTGGTCGTCCACTGAAGAGACTATAGACTTGAAGAGGCGCCATCACCATGGCCATGATCGCGGAGGACACCACGGAATTTCAGGTATCATCGACTCTGTGTTTGACGGCATAGGAGATGTGAGGGACAAACGTGAACTCGGTGTTGAGAAGGTAGGTCATTCTGGATAGTCATGGACCTACATCTTTATGCTTTGATTTTGCAGCACCACCGACAAGGCGACGACGACGACGACGACGATTCCCGCCGTCACGGCCACCACCGCGGAGTTTCGCGCATTATCGATTCTGTTTTCGAAGGCATAGATGATATAAGGAACTAAGGGTTCGCATATGTGGATAGCATGTGGGAATATCTTGGAGAGGGTGAATTGAGCAGTGCCACCCGCAATACTTGTTCCTTTTCCCTAATGTGATTATATAACCTGGGCGCTCGGATGTGGAGCTAGAATCGCTGCATGACATTTATTTTCCGACTCGAAACCCTTCTGGCTCCCAAGTCGAAGTTCTTCGCGCATTTTTGCGTTGGCGATGGCCCATGGGGTAGATGTGGGGAATTTAGCATGCCGGCTCTGGGTTCCTGAAGAGAGATATAGAGCCTAACCCTCGTGAGACTGAGAACTACAGTGCATAACCAAGACAGAGCCCCGGAGGATCAGCTTCGAGTAGTCGCTGAAAATGGTTATGGAATACCTCTATACCTCTATTCACTGCACATAGAGCTAGATGGCGCTGCATACAAGAACTAGAGACGAAACATTTTTTACAACGCGGATACTGGAAATTCCGCTATACTGCACTTCGGGGTTCAGGAATTCACCATGGTGGTCAAAAGAGGAAAACGACAAATCGATCGACGACAACGTGCCTTCTGAATGAGCTTCCATCTGAACGTGAGGCTCACGAGATCGAGGAGTGGTAACTGCTGTCGCCATCACCGTAGCCACCATCTTCAATTGACAGCATAAGCCCACATCCGAGCTTCCTAAATTGCTCTTTTTTCGCATCGCGATTAACAAACACGTGTATGTACGAACGTCGAAATGACATTGACAGAAGACAATGTGCATCAAGTTCCTGGAATTTTGTATGATACCTACTCACCCTGGCTGTGGCAACTGACATATGCCGATGCAACCCCAGGTTCGCCCCGCGTCTTCCTCTACTTTCATTGACTTGCATATAAGTGGGGCATGTGTGAAAACCAACATCTCACTCCCACCATTTGAGTCTATTCCACGATGTCGGGGCTTTCGCCCGCGGGGGCATCCTTCGTGTCTCTGTTCACTTCGGCCCTCCTCCACGGTGCGCGTGCAAGTTTTCTTTGAATACACAGGAAACCAACAATCCTTAGGAATATACACCGTGCTGTTTTTTATCGCGCTGTCATTCTTTTGGAGGGGAAAAGGCTTTCTCTCCCTCCCGCTCAAAATTTTGACCATCATCCCGTACCTCATCTCAACCGTGCATCTCTCCCTATCCTTCTGGGAAACGTTCCATGCGTTCGCTATCCACCACAATGCCGACAAGGTATTCAATCACCAGAAGGGCTGGATATTCGTAGCCCATCTGGGCATGGAACTCGTCTCCGTGAGTCCTCGAGCTCTCTGGCCTTGGCGCGGTGGGAACTTATTCTATCCAGTGCATTATAGTCGATTTTATCCTCATATGGAGAGCCTGGGTACTTTGGGCATACAACTGGAGGTCGGTCGTCCTGCCGTGCGCGCTGCTTTTTGGGAGCACAGGTATATCTGCCCTGTTCGCATTTTCTATCCGTTGGTTGACTTTATCAAGTGACCGGAGTCGTCGGGGTATGGCAGCAGTCCCGCGCCCATATCGAAGGCGTAGTGCGTGGCTCAGGATGGGCCCTCGCGTTCGCCATCCTGGTTATGCTCACCAATGTTGTTTCCACTGGACTCATCGCTGGGAGAATATGGTGCGCTACCAATATTCCTTTATCTGGAGCTTTAGCCGAGAGGAAGACCGTCAGCTGAGCTTCTTTCCAGGTGGTACATTCGTGACATGCGGAAGCGGCAACACAGGAATGCGAAGCACTCTTCCCTTACCATACTTCTTGTGCTCATCGAGTCCGGCGCATTGTACTTGGGCGCGCTCATTGTCTTTGCTATTCTGGCCGTCTTGGGAAACCCTGGAGTCATCATTGTCGTTGATGTGATTGCTAGAATCACGGTTTGTCTCCTCGTTCGCCGCCCTGGGTGTGTCTAAGATCTTCTTAGGGAATTGCGCCGACACTCATCGTTGTGCTGGTCGCGTTACGATTGGATATGGAATCACGAAAGAACGACCAACTACGCCACGGGTCCGCAGAAATGTCTGGCTTCACGGAGCAAAACTACTTCCCAAGCATAGTGTCGATGGCCAACAATCCATCTTCGTCGGTGCTCCCTCATGTTACCAAAGAGTCTGAGGATATTTCGACGACTCAGGAGTCTGATGGACAAATCACGAGTGTCGAGTATATCAGACCGTACCCTACTCGTAGCTATGTCTCATCACGATGATACTGCATTGTATTAACCACCTTCAATTTGTACAGTATTGTATCACTGGTTTCCTGTGTCGCCCGTGTGGAAGCCGGTATGGCCGCGTTGGAAAGGTGGCAATAAGGGCGAGTCTCAGGCACGTGGCTTGATGGTCTAGTAGTATGATTCCTTCTTAGGGCGCTGTATTGCTCGGCATTATTTGGAGGAGGTCCCGGGTTCAATTCCCGGTCAAGCCCATACAAGAATGTTTACCATTTTTCTTGACAGCAAAGCAACCTCCTACCTTCGAGTTTAATGCGCCCATCGATAATGGATTGAAGCTGAGCTCAATACATCTTTTATAATGATCTGATTCTGCATAGAGAATTAGGAATGCATACATTCTTTTCTCATTCTAATCGGCCTACAGGTATAGTGCGTGCTGTTCAATACGAGTTGTTATTTCCCGTACTCCAGATGTGCGATGCAAATCGATATGATTTTTGTTCTGTCAGTGCCCAGCGTGTACAGAAGTCTACAATTTACTAGTATATGACGCTTATTCTAACCTTGATTGCACTAGAGTGGAGTGACGAAGAGAGGCATTTGTGCGCCTTCGCCTCCTCGACCAGCAAGCCGGGGACTCGAGAAAACTCCCGGCCAAGCTATCACAGCATCGGTCTCCTTGGATGGCTGGAATCGGAAGTTCTCAAGCATTTCGGTGGTATAGCTCTGAAGCTCCATCACACTGCACAGCTGGATCAGTAGTTGGCTGCATGAAAGCTCTATGTAAGAACTCACCCAAATCGCCAGCCAATACATCCACGAGCACCGGCACCTGATAGTATTGTGAGTATCCAATCACGCTGATCATATTAGACCTGACCAAACGTGAGCGAACAGCCAAAGGGCGCGTTGACGAAGTTCTCGATCTTCTTTTCCCAGCGTCTGGGATTCCACTCTTCCGCGTCCGGGCCCCATACAGCGGGGTTTCTTTTCCATGTTGTTAGTCGTAATTTACAGGCATGTCAGAGAGGGCATACCGGTTATATCCATGAGCAGTGCACTCAATCACTTGACCCTTCTTGATTGGAATACGGTCAATCGTCCGGCCATCCGTCGTCAACATCGGTTCGCCCAAAGGAATGATATCGTCGAATTGGGCAACACGCGGAAAAGTCCCTAAGATCGGATGCATACGCAGGGTTTCCTGAATACCTCAATTAGACTATGAACACAAATTTGCGACCGGCATACTTTGATGACTATATTGAGCATAGTCATGCTGTCATAATCCTGCGTCGACAGATGTGTGTCCAAACCGGTGTGGGCCCGAACGTCGGCGATCTCCTTGCGAACGGCTTCTTGGATGTCGGGGTTCTTGCTAAGGTAGTAGAATATCCATGCGAGGGTTGAGGCGCTGCTTTCTTGACCTGCAGCCATGAGATGACTAGCAAAGCTGTTATTGACGAGAAGCGTTGGAGCTAGCATGCTTACGCCGCCTGAGCAAGTAGCTCCTCTTCCGAGAGTTTCTTCTTCTCATCTTCGCCTTGATTTGCGCGCACTACGAAGACATTGAGTAGAGGCCGGCGGTGTGCGCGTCACGTCACTGACCCAGGATGCTCAACATATTGTCCATCTCCCCCTCCCCGACCGACTGTTTCACATCTCGAACGATATCTGCGGACAAATCCCTAGAGCGCGCTTTGAACTTCATGAATTGGGCGTTTACTCCAACAGGTGAGCGTGCGAGAATCTCCTGTAAGATTGGGAAGTTTTCCAACGCCCAAATCGCAACGCGGAAGACCTTGCTGTTGCTCCCCGTGTCGTCTCTGTAGCAGGTCATCAGAATTCAGACGCCTACATAAGGTGGAAGAGGCATACAGGAAGTGGTGCAATATCTCGCTGATCTCGCAGTCGCCTTCGAGAAGGGTGTTAAAAGAATGGCTGAAGCCCGCTGCAAGAAAAGTGGTTATTGAAAATCTGGAGCGTTCCCCAAGGGGTCGAACCTTCTCCAATGGTGTCCAAAGAAGCACGACCAAACCACAGGTGCATGTTGACGGCTCCTCCATCTTTCCCAATGGTGTTTTTGATTGCTTGAGACAGCTAGGACGAACGATGTAAGTGCTTTTTGCCCGCGAACGGATCTGCCAATGAATACCAACATTCTTCGAAATACGCTGAAATACGGGGGCGAACATACGGATACGACTCTCAGAAAAAGCCGGACTGAAGACCTTCCGTTGGCGCTGATGAACCATGCCTAGGCAGAGGTGTCAGACCAATCGAAGGCATCGAACGTCAAGAATTTACCAGTGACTGCTGGTAGTCCCGGACCCCCAAGCGTAATCAAGGACATCGCCAGCTCTGGGGTCTTTTCGTAGCGGTAGCCTGTGGCATTGAGAATGTAGTTAAGCGCCCTTGCATCAGAGGTCATAAGAATATCACGCTAAGTGTCGAGCTTTAGCGCAAGATAAGATTGAGCTACGTTCAGCGCACCCCGAATGTTCCCTTCGTCTTGATTGTGGCTCCATAATGTCTGAACCATCGAGATTCGAGGCCACCCATGCGTTCTTGATTACCCAGAACATCGATGACATGTCCTATGCACTGTTTAGATAATGTGTACTAACGTGGATGGCGTTTTAACATTTACCTGCAACCCAAGATGGCGACGGAGGACCCGGTATATAAGACGGAAGACTTGGAATGTCGAAGAAAAGTTTGTAGATCGCAATTCCTAGGGCAAGGACGGTAGCACCAACAATACCTACGTCGAGTGCCATGATGGGAGACAATCTGTGAGAACTGATAGTGCCGTGGTTCGATAAATACTAGGCCAGCGACAGCGAGCTTGGTTCCTCCAACACCACCGTCAAACCACCGTTATAACCTACTCAACTGACAGCTTGGAGCGTTTATGGGAAATGAAGACAGCGTTGGTCATAGAGAGTTACCGCCCATACTCGGAAGCCGGAGGCCGAAGAGGATACGTAGGATTATGAAGGCGAATGCAAGAGGAATGCGCGCACCCATGTAGTGATTTCCCTATCATCAGAATGGATTATTTCGTATATTCAGCAGGACTACTCATTGCATACCATTACAACGATCCTACTTAACATCGTTGTTCATGTGCATTGTGGGAAACACGATCGGACTTCGGCACGGCATTGATCCCGATGGCATCACGACCTTAACCCTAAGAATACTGTTCTTGGAAGCACTCAGTCAGGACAGCTACTCGTCTGAGCGCTGCATTCTCATCCATTCCACCTGTAAAACGTGTGTTCAACTATCAATGTCCGTCAAAATGGCGATTATAGCTCATGCTACAGTGCTGCTGCCTAGGAACATTTCCACCCGATAAGCCTGGACCGCCAGAATGACCACTGTCTCCCCGTTTGCGCGCAGCTCTGCATTTGAAGAGGGAGTCGGAAGGGAACAGACGGTGCGTGCTCACCGCTGATTCCATTTTCCTTGTTCTCACTGGCACTGTTCCAGATTGAAGAGATGTATTCTGTCCCGGAATCCTTCCTCGAAATTGAAGTCCGCAACCCTGTGACAACTGGTGCGCATCACGTCGGGCGCCCATCCTCACAGGGAAACTCACGCCCACCGTAGGCTACGGCCGCAAACAATTTACGACTTACGAAATCGTCACCAAGACGAACATCCCCGCCTTCAAGCTCCGCCATTCGCTTGTCCGCCGCCGCTATTCGGACTTTGAAGCATTCCGCGACATTCTCGAGCGAGAGAGCACTCGCGTCAATATCCCGCCGCTCCCCGGCAAGGTTTTCACGAACAGGTTTAGCGACGAAGTCATTGAGCAACGACGAGAGGGTCTGGAAAGGTGCGTGTCTGCGTTCTAGCGCTTGTCCTCCCTGCTGAGTATCTCCACAGATTCCTGAGCATCGTTGCCGGTCATCCACTACTCCAGACAGGCTCCAAGGTTCTCTGCGCGTTCCTCCAAGATCCCAACTGGGACCGCGGGATGTGGATGTAATCTGCGACGAATGCTGAATTTGGATATCCTACTGTAACGTCTTTATGTTTCTAGCTTTGTTGATGTACCCCGTCTCTATCACCGTTTTATTCATCTCTTGTGCCCGCAATCCATACTACCCACTCCCAACGCCGACGTTCCATTTTCTGACTGCTTTTTCATACACAAGCAACCGCGCGCCGACTCTTTAAAGGCCTAGCCGTCTCTGCTGCACCGCTCTCGATTGCCAGTTTTCCGTACTATTTAGGCGACCCCGGACACGGCGACACGGACGATGCTTTTGGTCTTCTGCTCACAAACTCAGTGCACCAATCAGGTTCTGGTTCAATCAAGGTAACATTCTACTGGCATTCGGTTGTCTATTATTTGGCTATTTCCATCATATCTGTTTAGGTGATCTATCGCTGTCGTACAAATGCTTTGCTCTCAGAAACATGCGCGTTTGCAGGAACAATGCGTGGAAGGAGCTTGACTGTCCTCGTCTTGCGCACCTGCTCGTACTCTTCCCCGAAGTATCGTGGAGTGAGGAAGGACCATTCGTCGTTGGTAGTGACCCAGCTTCCCAGGCGGAGACAGAAGCGCTCCAGGACACCATTGACTTTCGGATTTCCGAAGTCGGGCAAATTGTTGAAGTGGCGCAAGAATTCGAGGCGACAGCGGTCGTATTCAGCACTGATAATATCGATAGCGCCTTGGATGTCGACGTCTCGCTCAGCCATGGTGACTGAAACCAGATTGTGAGCCTGATCTCCGTGTGCTTGCTCGACGTTGAACGAGTAGATGTCCTGTACATCGTGTGAGCTCGGCGTGAGTTTGACGAGGTCAGGAAAGTTGCCTTACATTCGACATAATGCTCAAATCGATGCTGCATCGAATCATAGTCTCCACATATGGATGCTCAGCGACCAGCTTTGGAAGGTCCTCTACAACCACCATAAATGTCGTAGATGTGCGAACACCAATAGTACCCCGTCGCATTTTGAAGTAATCGGCGGTGGGGCGCACGAGGCCAGTCTCCCGATCCACAGCTTGCTGCCACACGGTCTCCAAGTATTCTTCAAAATCCCGGAGGAAGCGCTCGACAAATGAGTCCGTCGCTTTCAAGGCCAGAGTACGAAGCCAGAAGCTGTGGAAACATCAAATGAATATTCGCTAAAACCATGCCAGTACGCACTCTCTCATCATAGTAATACACAGATGTTCATTCTTGAGTGCTGGTGCACTGGGATTTCTGTAACCATTCGGAAATCAGGTCTCGGGGAATCAGTATGCGACCGACCTCATTGTATTCATGACTCCATCTATGAGGACACGGACATTATTTGCATCCATTTCGTCAGTGAGCTCGTCGAAAACAAAGTAGTAGTTGATGAGATCCACCGAGCATCGATAGACATCATCTGGAAAGTTGGCGAACGCCCGTGCGGCAAATGACCCAAATTGGCACTTATTGAACGCGTTTTGCGCCTTCTCGCTAAAAGGGGTGTAGCTCTCTACCCAAGCCTTGCTTTCTGCATTGCTTTTGTCCGAGGCGCAGCTTGGGCGCGTCGGAAATGGCCAGCCTTCCATGAGGTCGGGGAAGCTGAAGGTATAGGGTTGCTCGTGGTCGACGGCCATGATTGTGTGGTTGCGTTGTGGCTTTTGAAAGTATCCTGAGATTGCTGAAGAAAGAGCGGCAGGAAGATCTTTATATACCGAAACCATACTACTCGGAGCACTAACAGATCGCAGTACGAGGAATAGAGAATCGCCGCGCTTGGTCAACGAAAGGCGTGTCGGCTTCAACAAGCTTGGATGCACGTAGGAATTAAAACCTTGTTTGGCTTGCATGTGAGAAATCACGATGCGTGATGGATGACCTTAATCGATGTTTCTTTTGTTACACACACAAGATATTTTGGTACTATTCTCCCATTTTTCTGTGACGTATGCGAGAGTTCTATGCAAGCAGTGTCGACATCTGCAACACACTGCTCAATGCACTACATGTATCCCCCTTCTACCACCATAAGAGACGCGATACGTCATGCATAGTAGATTGCATCTTCTCCATACTAGGAAATTATTGGGCATATTCAGTATCAATAGACTCTCCGCGCCTACTACCTAGGACTTCGTTGACCGGCATGACCGCCTCGACCGATATGATGCTGTCCACCTACAAGTGGACAGTTCTCATTGATAATTTATGGCAGCATGGATACACTCAAAACTATAATTCAAACGTAGCAAACAGTAAGAGTAGCGATCTTTAAATCTGCAGCTACTTGGCAGAATCAAACCGTCCGATCAAAATACGGCCCGAATGCCGGACACACAATCAGGACCTAAGGACTACATACAACCGGTCTAACTTACACACATGCATACAATGAGTGGCATTCAAGGGGAAATACATGAGAGCAGGAACTTGAAAAGGAAATAGTAGTGCTGCGCCCTTCCGCCTCGCCTCTGATCCAGGTGCCACTCATCATATGCTTTCTCGGACATACTTACCTCCCCGAACAAGCGTTATGAAAATGATCAAAAATGCTGTCCATCAGCTCGACTGAGTCCTGACAAATACTTCCCTAGACTAGTCAGTATGTCAGGTAATGAGAGTACTTATACACTGCTGCGATACGGATAACCTCCCAGTACATCACGATGAGCACACATATCTACTTTGGTGGCTTCGCAGCTTTAGCTATCGCTCTTGCGACCTATTTTATTTTTACGGGTCGTTCCTCTCTGCCGTCTTATATTCCGGGACCACCGTCACCGTCCTGGATTGCGGGTAAAAACCTCATGGTCTAGTATATTATTGGCGCGATAAGCTCACATCACTCCTAGGGAATGCAGTCCAGATTGTAAATGAGCAAGAAAAAGCTGGAGACTTGGAATTTTCCTGGTTCAAGAGATACGGAGCGACAATCAAAATCAAAGGGACGTTTGGCGTGCGTGGTCGCTTCCAAGCCAGAGACGTATGTATTGCTGACACTTCCGACTCACACACTAGACCGATATTCTCATGACCTCTGATGCAAAGGCGTTGCAATACATCCTCCTCACGTCGGCATATCGCTTTTACAAGGCTCCAGAACTATGCATTGCCCTAGATGCGATGGGAGGGCCCGGGATCTCCACAGTCAATGGTATATTTTCAGATTCATACATTGTGGACGGTACTGATATTTAGTCGCTTAGGTGCAGACCACGCGCGCCAGCGTAAAGTTGTCAATATGAGTTTTTCGGAGACCCAGCTCCGTACGTTCATTCCTGGGCTGCAAATTATCAGCAAGACTGCAAGTCCTTCCTTCAGCAATTTACTCGTGTCTTATACTTGTCGTTGATCTTTAGATGTCGGAGAAAGTGTACCAGTCTATCAAAACCTCTGGGAACGTAGTCAATATGGACCTATGGTTCGGACGAGCGGCCCTCGATGCCCTTGGAAAAGGTTAGTCGTCTTATTGACCAGAAACGTATCTCACGTGTCCTTCAGCTGCCTTCAGCTACGACTTCAACGCGCTTACTGACCCAGAGAACTCTGAAATGGGCCACATACTCCACCATTTCCAGTACGACCGTTCAATTGCTACATCGTATGAGGCTTAACCATTGCACAGTGATAGCACACCTTCCACCAGCCGACGTCTCCGTGTGGGACTTTGGGCGCTTGAGAAAATCCCTCCTCTCCGGAACCTGCTCGCCTACTTTCCCGGAGAGGTGCATAAGCGATTCCGTCATTTCCAGGATGCCTGCATGAAATTCTCGCTGCCGCTCATCGACGAAGCGAAGAAAATGGTAGACGACAGCACAAAGGACATGCTGAGCGTGATTGGTACGTTCTCACTATCGATTCACGTTTTCCGGGCTCAGAATGTGGTCTAGTCGGTGCCAATCAAAGTGAGAACCCGAACCGAAGAATGTCGGATGAGGAGCTCATCTGCCAGGCGCCGTATGTTTCCTCGTTCGCGTTAATCTGATTTCCTCATTCTTATTGACAGACATATCTTGACTGCTGGACAAGGCAGCACCACATCAACCCTTGCGTGGACGTTCTACTATCTTAGCCATGACCCCGAGACCCAAGAAGCTCTCCGCCAGGAAATCAACGAGGTCATTAAGCGCGTCGGACCCGAAGAGCCTTTCTCCGTGCACGACTACGATGGTATGGCCCTACTTAATGCCGTAGTAAAAGTGAGTTAAAAGTCTGCTATGCCGTAAATGTGCAACCAAATTAAAACCACTTGCAGGAAGCTCTCCGTCTGCACCCAATTCTTGCCGCTATCCCGCGTCAGGCCGAGTTTGACGAAATTATTCCTCTGTCGGAGCCTATCATCACTGAAAATGGCGAGAAGATTTATCAGATTCCGGTCAAGAAAGGGCAGCACATCCAGTGCGCTGCGCATGGGTACAATCGGTATGTCTTCCCTTTCTCATTCGTTGGATTTTTTGAAAACATTGCGCAGTAACCCGGTCATCTGGGGTCCCGATGCTCAGGAATGGAACCCTAAGCGGTGGCTGAACAAGCCAGATATGCAGTACAGCGTCGGTGTATATGGAAACACCCTGTCATTTGGTCAGTACCTCTCTAACACAACTGTAATGTGTTCTTAACCGACGTACTTACGCAGGCGGTGGTGTTCGGAACTGTATTGGATGGCGGTTCGCGTACGTTCTACATACTTCGCAGTGATCGTCCAGTACTCATCGAGGGTTCACAGTGTGATGGAGATGCAATGTCTCACGACAGAGATGGTCAAGAAATTCCGATATGAGCCTTCTGTTGACACAAAGAAAGTGTTGCCTTGGCCAGGCTTCATCACAACACCGCGCATGAAAGGCCGTTTCCACGAAGGCCCACAGATGCCTTTGATTGTGACCCCGATTTGAAGGAATTCTGTCGAAACTACTTACTATAGATACACATTGGCGTAGGGCGTAGCGCACACGGATGATTGAGGGCCTCTGTGAATATATCATAGACGACTACGGAAATTCAATTAAATGCTGGAGCACCCATCGTTCATTAGGATTCTTTAAAAGCTCCTATACCCTTTACTCCTTCTACAATGCGTCTATAATCTTTCAAGAGTTCTGCGATCTCTGCGATCCTCAAATCCTCAGGCGCACATTCCATGAACCGCTTGTTTGGCGGCGCTATTGACGGAGAACCAAATATCGTTGATCTCTGTTGTGTCGGTGAAAGCTTCACAGAAAGATCAGCGGAAATAGAATGACAGTTGAACGCGGTGCGCACCTTATTTGAGCTCGTTATACCACTTAAGCGGTCGGTCAGACTCTTCCTCGGCCTCCCCTTCGACGCCTTCTTGGTATCCTTCATCATGCTCTCGAAGCTGCGAATGCTCCGAACATCTCTTGTACTCTTTGCGTCTTGGTCATCGCTTTCCTCATCCTCGTCCTCACTTCCGCCTTCTTCTTCTTCTTCCTCCGCATCTTCTTCACCCTCATATGTCGACCCAGCGCGACTCAGTCGGCTCGCGGGTCTAGACACATCTGCCATCTCCTCTCCTTCACCAGCCTTCGTCGCCCCAGGAAGTATGCTTCTTATCGAGAACACACTATCCCTTCGCAAGATACCAAACCCAGGCCGGTCTGGCGTAGACTGCTTGACTGCCTCAGCCTGCTGCGACGGCAACAAGCTCTTCAACATTCCAAACGATGTCGACGATACCGAATCAACCACGCCTATCAGCGTATCCACTCGGTCCCGCACGCTTTGCACACTGGCAACCCCAGCACCAGACCGCACGACTGCTGCTGGTGTTGCGGGAACTGGAATGGGCGTCAAGTCTTTGGTGTTGCCTCCGACCCCAGCGCCGAGGCCCAGTGCTGCCAGATCTACATTCTCCAGAAATTCGACAACGGCCATGATGTTCACGACGCAGTATGCCTCTTCTCCTCCCCCCGAGTACTTGTTGCGTAGGCGCTGTGTGAAGAGAACGTGGCTAACCAGATGCGGCGGGTTCGATCTGACCACCGAGAAAATAAGGAGCGGGAAGAGCACGTCAAGGGATATTGCAGTCCCTTTCTCGCGCGATGCGTCTGGCACAGGTTGGCTAATATCAGAGACAGGCGACGACACTTTCTCGCCCTCATGTGTGTCCATGGTCGGCGTTTTGTCTTGGATAGTAGGAGTCTTGTCCTGCGGTATGGTCGGCGTCTTCTCATCTGGAACATCCTTCTCAGGCTCAACAATAGTCGGAACGGACACCTTGCTGTCCTGCCCAATCTCCTTGGGATCGTCCTCGGATTTCAGGCGAATGGGCGGTAGCTGGGAAAGACCATCTAAGTCGAAATTTAGTCGAGATACTTCATCAGAACAAAGACTTACCGACAAGAACTTTATGACACTCAACGAATAGTGCAGCCTTCTCCGCTGGAGTGTGCTTTCTGTTGAGTTGTGTCAGACCTAGTAATAGAGCGTCAGAACTTGAGTGGAGAGTGGAAATATAGACGCACTCTCGCCACACGTCTTGATAACGGCGTCCAATTCCTTACGTTCGTCCTCATTACCATTAAATATGATATCCAGATGCGCAAGCGTGAGATCAAGCATGTTGAGCGCTGCGATGCGTGATGAGAGAGCTTCGTCGTGGTCAAGATCGTCGGCAGGAGCGGGGTGCAAAAGGCGGTCGTAGAACAACCTGCACATTGTATCTTCCACCAGGGCAGTCCATCTCTGCACCTGCACCTCTGCCAACTCTTCTTTTTCTTTCTGTTCCTCTTCGCGCGCCTTCTTCACGACCAACGCAACCTCTTCCTCTATTCCGTAGTAAAACTCTTGCATGAGATCTGTCACAGCGTCGATGCCGAGAACAATATTGTGAACGACATATTCTCGAGAAATGTGCTTCTGCGGCGCCTTGATGAACGGATGAAAGGCTTCCGCAAAGACCTGCATACGATTGAGCAGCCACCTGGGCGTGTCCTCGTCGGTGGTCAGGCTGTCGGCCACACTTGACTTGATGGTTCGCACAACTTCACGGCAGACGTCGTCGAATACAATCCGTCGGGATATGGTGAAGGCAGATACCAGGGTGGGGTCGCCCTTGGGACCAGCGTCTTCCGTAGATGCTACTGAGTTGATTGAGCTAGTTGACGGCGATGTCTTGTGTCCGCTGCCGCCGAAGAGAGAGGCAAATGGGTTGGCCAGACGACTACTGCCTTGTGCGGTTGTTGGTCGAGGAGGTAGACTGGGTTTGGGCCGTGGCGGAATAGGTAGGTTTGTTGTATGGGAAGGGACCGTATACGTCGGATATGGATGGGCAGATGAGGATGGCTTTGGCAGCGGTGCGAGACTGGCGAGCGTCGTTGCTCGTGAAACTGGGCTCAGGATGCCGAGATAAAGCTTGGACGTTGGATGTATCGACGACTGCAAGGTCAAGTTTTCCCTGGATCACAGGTTATTGCAACCCTTGGCAGCTGGTTGGACACGCACCCTTGGAGAATACCCCGCAGACCGCTCAGAGTGACAATTGGCGCATCCTGGCGGTTCGGGCCTTCACACAGGACTACATGGTCCTTCACGAACTCTGGCGTAATATTCTCGTTTGCAGGCAGCGGTTCAGTTGGCAACAGAAGAGTTGCCTGCGAGATTTAGTATGTGTCAGAGAATATAAAGGACGCATACCTTGTTCGCAGTAATCGTATTCCAAATTTCCGTCCATTCCTCCCCCCCTTCAGCCAATTTCTCCAGGATGATCCACCCAACCGAACCAGAGTCGAGGCCAATCCCTTGTGCTGCTGATTTGAGGTGCATGAGCTGCAGCTTGCTTGTTGCATCGCCGGAAGTAGCCATGGTCCCTGTTGACGTCGCGGGTTGGGTAGCATTCCTCTGGCGGGGGGTATATGGCACGTATCGCTGGCCCGTAGCCGTGTCCACTGCCGTGCTGGACGGCGACGATGGCTGAGGCGCAAGGAGCGGATGTGCGGTGGTCAACGACTCAGTCGACGACGAGCGGAACATCGCGCCGCCCGACCGCCCGATGGACGTCGCGGGGAAGAGATGGTCGCGTTGGGCGCTCATGCTGGTTCATGATGAACGCAGGCTTTAGAGATGCGGTGATGTCAAGTAGGGCCACGTGCAAATGCCGCCTTCGATGCGCCATCATTTTCTGATCGGAGCAGCTCACTCGTTTCTTCATTCCCACCATGAACGCGACGAAAAAATTCAGTGTCCACGATACCTCCAGTTACCACCACTCGCATAGCAACTCAATAAGGCCATGGCAACAATCGTAGTTGCTATTGTGCTATTGTCCCAATTACAAGACCTTCGAACCGGCGCCACCGCTTTACGGTGATATAAGTGCGAATGGAGGCCCCATTCGACCATGGAGTCTTCCCTCCAGACCCTCACCACTGGAGAAATGGACAATGTTGGGATAGCGCGCAGCAGCCCCAAGGCGCCTTGCAAACCATCTTTCGTCTCGCGGCTCATTGGCAAGATGCGGTGGCACCGCCGTGGCACGCAGACGATTCTTCCTTCCGCCTCTGGATCACGCCCCACGGATTCTTCGTCAAAGGTTCCCTCTCCCAATCAACCACTAGGCTCTACAGTACCAGAGGTCCCTTCGAAGCCCAAAGTGCCAGTGAAGCCACTTCCGGATATTCCAGCGTCCACGCCATCTTCCCATTCCTGGAATGACCTATCTGACCACGCCTGCAAGGACTCTCTGTCCGAGCGTCAGTCACCCAACGTATCGGCACATTTCTCCACCAAAGTTGAGGCGGCAGATAACGAAGTAATTCCTACGCCAATTCTGGTGCTTCCTCCTAGCCCACGCGTCAATGCAAATCAGCACAGCCAAGTCATTCCTACGTCTTGCTTGCTACAACCCCGGAGAGAGCGCATTATTCGCAGCATAAGCCCAAATCCTTCGTCTGTATCTGGGCATCTAGGCGGTGACCTCTTTGACCCAATGAAGACGCCTGGAACGCTCGCGAGCTCCTTACCCTTGTCTATCAAGCCGCCTGAGCAGATGGGCGTCATTGGGATGCCGGGCCTTCCCCTCGAACTTGAGTACGGCAGTATCCAGTATCATTTCATGCCTGGCCGCAATCCCATAGGCACTGGGGTGTCGGGCAAGGTCTACCTAGCTCTGAGTCCTCAGAAACCCGGGCGCCAATTCGCGGTCAAAGTAGTCAGGAAGGTCCGATGTATCAACAAAGGTATTCCAATGACCCAGGAGGCGTACAACAAATGGGAAGACATAACGCCCATATTCACTGAACGAGTCGTTGCCGAAGCGAACATCTTGCAATCATGCATCGAAGAGCCGTCTCTCTTCCTTGTATACCCAGAGGCCATCCTTCAAGACTACAACTTTTATTATTTCATTATGGTACGTCTTCTGTACTCATTGTACATGGCCAGTGTCGCTCAATTATGCTACCACAGCCAAATTATCCCATCAGTCTTCACGACTTCATTGCAAACACGCCCAACCCTCTTACGCTAGACCTAGACACCTGCATGTGGTGCACACAGCAAATCGTCTTGGGCCTCCAAGAGCTGCACAAGCATTCGATTGCCCACCTCGACATCAAGCCTCTGAATATTATGATCAAGAGTAGCGGTTACCTCTGCTTAATCGACTTTGGACACTCCGTGAGGATCCCCGAGTCGCAGGTCATCCCTCGGATAACGTGTGGGACCTCTGGTTATCTAGCCCCCGAGCTCAGGTTATCCGACCCGAACTCCTTGGTTGCTCCAGCAGCAGCTGATGTATACAGCTTGGGCAGGACGATGCTGGACATGTATCTCTCGTACTTCACTCATGAGAACGATTTTGACAAGGAAATCTGGAAAGTGGCACAGAGGAGTGAATCTGCAGCCATGTTGATCTCCTTGGTGCGCTTTATCGTCACAACACCTTAATCATTGGCTGACAACCGTAGATGACGGCGCCTGTAAAACAGCGTTTGACACTGGACCAGGTCGAGCAACTGATCATGCTGCAGAAGGGCTGTTTGTAAGTGCTTTCTTGGAGAAAAAACAATCCGCTGACACGGCCACTCGTAGTAAATGGGAAGATATGTGCTCAGGGACAGCAGACCCCCCACTCACATTGCTGATGAGGTTGGATCGGTAAAGTCGAATGATATGCCCGCTACTACGCGTAGGTGGGGTTTGACTTTGAAGTTGGTTGGACGTGATCAGTAATCACGCCGCTTGAGCAGTGAACCAATGACGAACAATACGAGTTACATTCTTACTATATCATCGCCTACCTTTCTACCTACCTTATACGTAGTTCAATAGCGGATGGCGACTGTCAATGGACTATCAGTCTATCGGATATCCCGAGACCTACTTTTGTAGATGACTTCCTGATTCCTTAGTTTCAGGCTCTCACGACGTTACAATCATCACGAGCTTCTCATTGGGTACTTATAATACACTGAATTCCCTAAAATGCACGGCGTCGAGCCACAGGAGGGTTGTCGACAATTACCAATACGAGGGTGTCTGATGTGCTTAAAAGCCATTTCTTGTGTACGAAGCATATGCGAACCTGTAGTAGAGAAATTACATAAGAGATACCAAAATGGGGTTACAACTTTGAGTTTGCGAGGTGACAGGTCTCAGATCGCGACTCGATCACGTGACTGAGGCGACGCCCTCAGCATTGCAGCCGTACCTCACGCTTCGTTCCTAACCACAAAGATTTGCGGGAAATAATGATAATAATAATATTACGGCCTGATCCTAAAGAGAATCTGCCGGACGCAGCCGTCCAGGAATGTCATGGTATTTTATGGTGTTGAATAAAAGTGAATTTAATGCTTGCATCCCCGGAATCGCCCCCCGGTGTACAGTTATGCAGTGGCAGTTGACTCTGTGACCATCTACGCCGCGCTCGAGGCATTGCAACTGAGCAAACCTATGACACTCGGGAGAATCAGTGCATGACTTTGCGGTCAGGCGTGTTTCGGGAGTATTTGGCACAACATCGGCAGGAATCACTAGAATATCAGCGGTAAGTTGATACTATGTGAATCTTCAGAACGAGACCCAGATGTGTTGGAGCCGGTCACAAGTAGCCCGCTTGAATACATCTTCGGGCCCTGTGCATGGAAGGACGCAGGTTGTACGAATACAGACAGCTTTTCATACACGAGTCAGAGGCACAGACGCCCTAGACGATTGAGTCGACGTCCTGTGACTATGGAAGTGTAACTTACTGTACGCGATGCCTCACGCCTGCCTCACTCACTGCGCGACATACTCGCAGATTCGAACTCCGTGTGTATGGACACTCACATACCCACCAACAGCGTCTGAGTTGGGGGATCCCAATGTCCAGGCCTCCGCAGCATAGTAGATGTTCTGCAGCAAGGCAAGCGTACGCGTGTCTTCATGGCGGCAAACGAACGTGTAAGTTACCCAGGACGAAAGTTGAGATCAGTTCCCACCCATTGAAAGTAAACTACGCATTTATGTCGGCCAATTGAACGCATTGCCACGGGGTGGGGACTACGCCGTCGCAAGAGATCCCATGCACACAGAAACCACAGAACCATATTTGGTTCAATTCATGGAGTTCAACCCGCGTTCGTACTGAACCCCATACAATCAGCTGATTGCTGGCTCGGATAGAGGAACTGAGTCTTCATGCTTCGTCTTACGGCTCTGTGGACAAACTGACCCGCTCTGTTCTCACACAGTGACATGCACGGACTACACTAGGTGATCTCAATCAAGTTCATTAGCGCTAAGTATTGCAAAGAAGATAAAACGTGTGTGATTAGTCATGCTCTCGATAAATCAAAGGAATAAGGCGGCTCTTGTGGACGGTAAACAACCAGCAGCCAAACTGGCGGATTTTATCTGTCCAGGTCAACGTGAAGTCACTCTGCGGCTTGAATAATGCGCGTCGATCTGTTGCAAACTCAGATAGGTGAAAAGATGCAATGTATAGAACACACTAGAGTCAACGACAATAAAATGGCTTTTTGACATGCGCCGTAGTAGTTCGTATGTACCGGGAAGAAAAGCGTCACCCCGGCCATCGAGAACGGGAAGGAGGTCATCGTCGTGCATGAGCATGACTTCAATTTGTGTATGCTGTCAGAAAATGTTGAGTCCATCATGTTTTGAAGCGTTTGAACCGGTACCTGCGAGTACACTTGCTCGATGATTTCCCGACAAGGATCATAACACTACGCAAATGTTACGTGTCGAACACAAACATAGGGACGAGAGCTTACTGGCGATAGCACTTTTCCGGCAAGGAGCCACGATTCCATGTGAGGACGCATCCAAGTCGGAAGCATCTTCCATATATTCTGTAGCGTATTATTTGGAGAAACGTGATCGTTGTATATGGATGGAGACACTGAAATGCGAAAGCCGCGCCAAGTCGCGGTGCAGTTGCGCGGGTGAGAAGCAATAGGGCCGGCGAGGTCAGACCAAGTCGTGTAATCGAATACCTCCGTGCCATCGCGGGCGTCGTCTGCCCTCTTAAGCTCCTGCGCTGGAGAGAAATCGGTAATACCAGGAGCGGGATAGAAGAGGCGTCTACCCGTGTAATGGTAATTAGGGTTGCGAGAATGGTAGACCCCAAGGCCATAGTGCGACATTTTCAGGCATCCGGTAGTGACGAACATATCACCATTCTCCAGGTCAATGTTCCCGGCGAAGTGGTCGTACAGAGCGACCGCATTGTCCAGAGCCCACTTTTGAAGTCTCCGCGCTCCTACCTCTGTGCATTCGTATATCGTCGCCCCGCAAGGGAGTGTTAAGTAGCCACCCTCATTTGCATGAGCTGAAATCGAGAGCGACCTACAAAGACCTGAGAATTGCAGCAATTGAAAGCGCGGGATAAGGAACCGCCTACCGTATTGGACCGTCTTCATTGTTATCAGTAGTTTCGAAAGGGTGCTGGAGGTCGTTGGTCCCGCCAATCACGCATGGTGTGGGAAAGTGAGCGTCGTCACGCAGGTAGTCAACGCCTTCCTCGAGAGTGACTGGAGAGTAGTCATTGAGTCGGACTCTGACATTGCCTTGGTCAAAATTCCTCGGTGCTTCGACCGGAAGCGTCACGTTCATGCCGATATAGCTGACCGTGCCGTCGAATCTGCGTATGGCAAGATCTCCCACTTGGGCGCCAGTGGGCATATACACGTCTGCGTAATGCGAGCCGGTACGTGGGACAGGATCGCAAGATGAGAAACCACGGTTCTTCGCGTATAGAAAACGGTTGTAGGTGTCCTGCCGGACCCGCTTTACGTCCGGACTTTCCATGATGGTAGGAGAGAAGGCGTTCGCCAGTGATCGAACACATGGCCGATCGAACGAACCGGCACGGAGTAGTCGGGCCTTTTGGTGACAATGGTTTGCTTCTATCCTCGAGGGCGCAACGAGGACGGAGACACGTCTTTGACGCCGTTGACTAGGCTCAGCTGTGTGTGCATCGATTCTCAGGTTAGTGTGTAGTGCCAAAAATGCCCGCGCTTCGAGCCGTGCCTTGCGAAAGTTTCTTCGACCATGGTATAAAATGCAACACATCTGACTGCATCGACGTATCACTCTTCACTCTATCCCATGATCCCACTCGACGAAGAAAACAGCGCTCCAGTTGCGTATGCTCGCTGTCTGGCAACGCTGCTCTCAGGTTTCCCGTTTTTTGAGCCTCGACCTCGCCAGTTGAACCTGCTGAAGAATTTCACGCTGACCGGCGGATCGTATCCTTTTGATCTCTGCTTCATTGGACGAAGGTCCCGTCTCAGCTACATCTACTCTGCCGGATCGCACGAGGCACACCCGAGGAACCTAGACGACAATGGCAACAGTCTTGCGCCTGCTTGGGTCGAGCCATATCTGAAAGGAGTTGGCGTTTACTCAGGATTGAGGAAGCCCAAAGACGACGTCGTCCTCACTTCTAGCTGGACCTTGACCAAAGCTCATGCCGGTGGAAGCACCTCTGTCCCGTGAGTCTTTAACATTTTGTTAGTCCTTTGGGAATTGCTCATATTGAGAAGCCTCGGCGCAACCCAATTCGCAGTTGATGCTAGCTTCATTTGTGAGACACACGGCGCTACAGGCGCGCTTCTCTCCACTCCCGGAAAGGACAACCTCGAATATGACATTGAAGACCTGACGATAACCTCTAACTACGTGAAGGCAAACAGCGTTGCTTGGTTCAGGTACTCCAACACTCTCCGGATGCTGGACGTCGCCCACGGGAATCTTTACATGCTCACATGGGTCGCAAAGGCTCAGGCGTTTACGAGTGCTGTGAATGTAGCGAGCGAGAAGAGCAAGGGCGTGGACGTTTCCGCAGGATTTTCTGTGTTTGGTCTGGGGGCGATGTTGAGCGGCGGAAAGGCCAAGGTCGAGGGACAGGAAGGGCGCAAAGTCAACTCCGCCCAAATGTCGAAGCCGCGGATGGGCACAGCTGCTCAGGGATGGATGGTGCGGCTTGTCCACTGGAGACTTATTCTCCTTGAGAAGGGACTCTCTGTCGAGGTAGAAGCCGACGCCCCAGAGTATTCGATGGCACCCAGCCGACACGCAGAGACTGTTCGTGTTCCTTTGAAGGACCTCGAGACTTTGGCTCCTAAAGGTCTCGCGCCCCCTTCCACGCCTTTCCCAGGCTTCGTGTCTAGAAACGATGGAGACCGCCTTTGTGACGGTTTGGATGACGAGGACGGGGATGAGGACGAGGACGACAACGGTGGTGGCGGTCATAGTGGGAGTCCTCCGCCGGACGGCAAGCAGTCACATGCATCATCGGGCGGTGGCGGTGGCATGTCAGTTTTCTCTCTGAACGCCCAAGGCTCCAACACTCCTACGATTAGTGCACCTACAGGGGGCGGGTCTGGCGACGAGGGTGGCTCAGGATCCGCAGCAGAGGTCAGAATATCCCATACTTCGCCTCACACGCTAACTGGATGCGATTGTAGGCTATTCCGGCCCGTGACCAGCTGAACGCGTACAGATCTTTCCACGCGTCGCGTAGTGCTGCTGATGCAGGAGCGTCGACTGTTCAGCAGGTACGTACCCATCCTGGGATATGTATCCGCAACTCTCAGACCTTTTCCAGGAGGTTGAGAATATACTGGCTACAATTGAGTCTAATTTACCAGCGGTGGTTGACCCATGCGCTTTGTTAGAATATACACCACCTCGAAGCGTGCATATTGTTCAGGACGTTAGAGTGGGTACTCTCCACAACTGAACTTCCGATATACTGATTTCACCCCAGCCTTACCATCCCCTCTACGAGATCATGGACTCGATGGCTGAATCTGCATGTCGACTGTTCATTTATCATCCTCGCGCGCTAATTTATACCATACTAGGCGCCTTGGGCCAGCTTCACTATGGCGCACGACAAGGATTACCTTTCCGTTCTAACGAAGGTGATTACCGCCGTCTGTTAAGGATGGATCCTATTTCTCACTGTGTTTAGGGCGAAATGGTACCGCTTGGGAAGGAGCTTGTCTCGCGTGTGGCAAAGAAATATGTCGTCGAGGTTGATGAAAGTACGCCATCTTCAGCCTACAGTTTTATTTCGCTCATCCGCTGGGCAGATGGCTTTGCCTGTTTGGTTGACCGTGAAGAGCGCCAGCTAGCGGATGACCAGTTGGGGTTTGTTATGAACCTGTATCGCAGTGCAACAAACGTAGACACCGGCTTCGATGTCGTGCGCACACGCAAAATTCCATCCGTACATCCTATGATTCCCTTCTATTGATTGAGTACTCACATATCCCGCAGGAATATGTGCTGTTCCCGCCTGTTCACGGCGGTCAGCTTAACCTTCGCTGGATCCAGGAGACACCAAGGATGGTCGACCTACATGCCGCGCAGCAGCATAACCGAACCCAATTCTACGAGCTTCTACACGCGTTCTGCCTCGAGTACCACTACGTTGACCCATCCTACGGCTACTGCTTCGTCAGGCCTGACCCCGAGGACACGAACTGGGATTACATCAGTGGCACTTTGCAGGCGGCCATCTGGGATTCGTTGGGGCAGCCACCGCAGGATGAGACAGCTGAGATCAACCTAGCCGCTGAAATGAGCGGGTTAACGATGAGTTCCGCCGCTCAAGGTGAGTATCTAATTGGACTTTAGTTTCAGTCTCGACATTGACCTCATGCGTAGCGCGTGCCGACGAGGAGGAGGAGAGAAAGAAGAGAAAGAAGGCCAAGAAAACGAAGGTGGTTGCTCTCCGCGAGTAAGCACGTTTGAAGGGGCAGCAGTGGCAGTATAAGCAGTAATACCGTTGTTCTCGTGGCATGTAAATTTACATTCAAATTGGTATGGAACCGCTTTGAGAAGTGGTCCTGTTTTACAGTGTATGCATTGTGCAGTAGGTTGCCACTCGGAGGCGCTGTCGAGCGTCAAGACTCGGCCTGCTAAGTGCTCCCTCATGCTCACCGCGGACTGTTCGTCGGTTTTTGACAGAAACTGATGGTGAGCGCCAGGCGCCCCAGCGCTCGTAACTCGCAGTTGTGTGCCCAACCTACCAGTTCGACCGAATGGTGATGTTTGCGAGCATGCGGTTTTTGAAGATGGATCCCACGATGAAGAACTTGTTGAATGGCACGGAGAAGGGGGCGAGAGAGTTGCTCAGATACGTGTATGGAACGGAGAGGTTCAAGCAGGGGATGTTTGGCAATGGCCTGAAGCGGATGGACGCGAATAACTGGAGATGACAAAGAGAGAAAATACCGAGACGAAGAAAAACAAGCAGCAGACGTGCAGAGGAAACAGATGTATAGGGGGAGTTCCATTGGGACGCCCAGCGGGCTCGAAAAGGGCTCACAAGCGACGGCTCGAGTAGATCAAGTACAGGAGTAGAGTCTAGTAGAGTAAGATAGCGGAAACGAACAGAGTACATAGATAGCGCGTAGCTAGATAGGTACTTCGCAGATCACCCTTACATACGTTACAGCGTAATAGGTAGGATCTTTGAAAGAGAAAAGAACTCGCAGTTGAAAATTTGACTGTTCACACTGCACAGTGACAGGGGCCAGGGGCCAGGGCTGAGGGTACACTGCAGCCGTCGGCGTTGCGTGCGGCAACAAAAGGGCTTGACCGGGAATTGAACCCGGGACCTCCTGCAAGATGCAACGCAGCTGGTAAACCCGAAGCAGGAATCATACTACTAGACCATCAAGCCGATGATCGAATAGCCTCTTCATGGGATCATATCTCTTCTCCAATTGACCTATATAATCAAAGAGTCTTGAACGGCGATGCACTCACGCACAATTAGAAGAAATCCACCTTCGCTCCCAAGATATATAGAAGCATCACTTTCAACTTCACCTTTGTTTGCGCAATGAACGGCGATCGATTCTTGAGCCCGGACATCCGGGCCACCGCTTCCTTATGAACCACGACCACCGTTTCCATATTATCCGCCGTATTCACTGATGCCTGCAGAGCCTCGTAGACGCCAGAAAGTATTCTCTGAAGAAGAGTTGAAGGACCTCGAGGAAAAGCGCTCTCGAGGTGCATTCGACCGTCGCTATTTGATGCTAGGTTATTCATGTATTCTGCAGGCGAAGCGTCTTGTGCTGAATGTCGCAGGCTTAAACTGCGATGTGACAAGAGCCTCCCTTGTTCTTCCTGTGTGAGACGAGGATGCGAAAGTATATGTCCACTAGGTGTGATTAATGTGTTCGACAACGTTTGCGGTGCTTAAGGATGCGGTAGGTGTTCTCTCTGCAGGACAAGGTACTCGGTAAGTTGCATTGAAACGCACCGCCTATAACATACCCAATTTGTCAGGTTCATTCTAGCTGATACAGACAAACTACATCGCAAGATTGCCGACATGAGTACGCGGATTCGACAGCTGGAGGATGCCTTGGCTATCATGCACGCAACACAACATAGCACCAGGCATCCGCTGTTACACGATGACTTACTGAAGATCAAGTTCGGCGCTGAGGCTCCTCTTGAGCACCGCGAAAGCTCCGCGCCCAAGCCGGTTGAGGGTCGGCAAGAATCACTGGACGCCCTTGGGACACTGACCTTAAGCGACTCGGGTAGCACGCGTTACTTTGGCCGGTCAGCTGGTTCAGAGGTAAGTCTTATGTTTACCCGCTTGTATGTCGAACTGGAGCTGTCTTGTAGACCCTTATGGCAGCTGACGACGGGCCTCACGTCGAGGACGGCTCAGACGCGGTGGATGCGCCCCCCGACAACGTTGCATTTCCTTTCGCCGCGCCTGCTGCACCTACCAATGTACTATCAGAGCGGCTTCCGCCATCCGACAGAGTATCATACCTGGCTCAGTCATATGTTGACCACGCATCTCTTTTCTTCCGCCCTATCAAGCATACAGAGCTATTCCAGGATCTTCTCACCGCTGACCCACAGAGTCTGTCGGGAGAAACTTTATCCATGCTCTTCTTTGTTCTCGCTCTGGGTGCGTTGTTCGACCTCAAGCTTCCCGCGTACAACGATGAAGCAGAAGTGTACTACGCGCTCGGCGTCAGCGCGCTTGGGTCAAGACTAGTCACAGAGACTCCCAAAGTTGATACGATACGAGCGGTCGGTCTAATGGCCACATACCAGACGTTAGCGAGCAAGAAGCACTCGCGGGACAGTGCTGTACGATGCATGTATCTTATCAAAGAGTCTGTACTGATGATATCCTCCAGTGGACCTGCATGTCTCTTGCCGCAAAACTTGCACAAAGTGTACGCTCCATCCTTCCGTGCGATTACAGCTCTTACGATCAACTTTCCAGATTGGACTGCGTGTGTTGAACTGTGTTCAGGCAGCTAAATTGACCACACTGAAGTCCTATAGACCGCGATAGCGCTCGGTGGAAAATGGACGCCAAAGTGGTTGAATTGCGGCGTATGTTGTGGTGGGAAGTTTACTCGGCAGATATCTCCCACGTAAGTCTATGCAAACTCCTCATCAAGAATGCCTATGCTAACGTTCGAAAGAGTCTCGCCATCGGCCGCCCACCAGCCATCCACCCTTCTTTCGCTGACTGTGAGTTCCCCATTGACGAGGAAGCCACTCTCAGTCACGACGGAGTTATTGAATATGGTTGTATGTATCATGCCATGTCGACTTCCGTGCTCCATCTCACATACACGCCAGTTTGGAGGATGAAGTACACGTTCGCACGAGAAATATTCATGCCTATCATTGACGCGACTCTGACGGCTTCACCACCCAAATACGCGACAGTGCTTGAGCTGGACAAGAAGGCCCGTTTGATGCACTTCCCATCGAGTATCAAGCCATACGCCAGAATCGAAGACGGTGAAGCTGAGTATTACTCCAGTGCGAGAAGCCTCAAGGATTTCTATGCTAGTTCGCATCGAGTCGTCAGTGAGTTCCCATAGCTCGACCAGTGTAAGCATTGCCTCATCACCCTTTTGTTTGTAGCCATGCTGTATCTGCATCGAAGTTTCTTTGCGCAAGCCACGCTAGACAATCCAGAAAACCCTCTCCTGAGCACATACGGACCTAGCTTCCTGATATCTGTCCGATGCGCCAGTATCATCATCAAGGCGGCGGTACATCAGTTCGAGCGATGCGCAGACATTGGGAAGCGGACGTGGATCTTGCTATACCATGTCTTTTCGGCGGCGGTGGGTCTTTTCCATCGTGGGCGTGATGCACTTCTAATGGATAGAGCAGGTTGTTGTAGGAAGTGTGGTAACCCACTGTCCAAGCGCGACAATTGCGCCAGACGCTATGAATGACCTAGAGCTGGCGGTTAAATTGTTCGAGCTTTCGGCCGAGCAATCTAGCAAGGCGCGCACGGCGTTTGCAGTACTGGTCAAACTGAAAGAGAAAGCGACGAAAGCGGTGTTGTTCAAGGACTACACTTCCTCAATCCCAAGAGACACCTCCACCTCAATGCCAATACTCAAGCCACTCGAATCAGAGGACTCGGACGATGAGATTGCGATCTTCGGAGGACAGAAGAAGCTACTAGTGAAGGGAAAGGGCAAGCGGACGGCCAACGGAATGGTGGACTCGCCCATGTCTTCCAATGCCCCAGATTCCCCGTCCGCCTCTTCCCCGACGCACGGCTACCAGACGAAAGAGGCCCCGTCACCCCTTGCGGGACCGTCAACTGGCTCAAGATCACACAACTCGGCAGACTCTTCACTATACGACTATACGAGCATATTCGCGGAAAGTAGCGCCTCGAACGCGGGGATGCTCTCGCAACCGTACGGCGGGATGGGAATGCCTGAGGATGCGCTACTTTGGCCGTCGCACACGCACCAGCAGCTGCAAGACCCATCATCATTCACTACGGACTCAACGATGTACATTCCACCGGTTTCACTGCCGGGGTTGATGCCTGCCCAGGGAGACCATCTGATTCAACCGCACACTGCTGGACCACGAATACCAATGCGATATACTGCGCCAGTTGAGCTAGGACTGATGACCGAGTCCAACATGGATGCCGGGTGGGACTCTTTCTTGCGCGAGTGCGGAATCGTGGGCGACGTTGGGAATGGAATGGAGGGCTTGTTCGAGTAGGCTACCATGGGCGACGGAGTCGGCCACATCTCAGATGAAGTACAATGGCAGCCTGTTTTATGGCGACCTGGCGGGAATGACAGGAATTTTGCCGTTTGGAGCGTTGAATGAAGTAGTCCATGGTTGATTCAGTGTTCTCGAACGTGATGTCACGATGCATGAATTATTTATTGGTGGTGTATGTCGTGGTACGGTGCTATAACAGGTATCGACATGGGGTCAAAGTATCGCATGAAATTTGTTGCGGACCTTTGCTATGATGCTGGTGTGGGCGGTGCGGTCCCGTTCGCCTTCTACACCGTCAGATGTCTTGTACTATCCGGAATGCGAAGCGTACCTCCTCGCGTGCTAGGCGCTCCTGGTTTGCCACGTACTAAAATGAAGAGCTTCAGAATTTTAACCATAACAAGGGGGGAAAGACAGTACATCTGCGAGTAGGCCCATTAGTATGTTTCTCCGAGTCTAGATGGGAACGCACCTCTTCCAGCTTGTAACGTCTCCCTATGCACCTGCCAGCCCACAAATAGCGTCCATCCAGTCATTCCTATCAGCGAGTAGGTCACAGTGCGCTGAATGTAGTCGAATATTGAGAGCTTGATGCGCGGCGGCATGGTGGGACGGAAGAGAGCCTAGATCGGCGGTTCCGGTCCGAAAATGATAATTGTGATGGCGGATCACTCCTGCGGAATTCCGAATTCCTGCCTGGCACCTGCACCCGCTCACCCACGGAAGTCGACCTAGCTCCTGTGCTACGCGGAATAATTGTCTTCACAAATGCAGTGGTCTCATTTGCGCACAACCGTACTTCCTAGGTTAGTCGTTTGTAAAGTTCCGCACTTCCGAGAGCCTAGCAAGATTGTTGTGCAGGGCAACTCGACGATGTCCGACGCCTAAGCGCCGTTCTAGTGACTAACAGGATGAACCCCTTCCGACTAACTGACGCTTCTTTTGCCAGCTTTCAATTAAACAGGATGTTTGCACATGGCTGGTATAGCCCCTCGAAGCCTGTTTTTCTGCGCAGCTAGCCTTTGACTGGCCTGTTTTATCGCCAACATCGTGTCCAAAGCGCAGTGCTCGAAGCCTGAGGGTACACTTCGATCAGCGCTGAGTGGCACCTTCATAGCACTGCCAAATGTTTCGCTCGCTCGCTGAGTCGGTTTCGGATCGAGTGGCCACAGGTATATATTATGAGTCTGATCGCGTTTGGGGCGTGAACTTTCTTTCCCTCTACCACCACTATCATCATGATTCTCGTCGACCCCAAGACTCCATATTCGGAGGAAACACCAATCCTGTCGGCGGAGCAACAACGACCAAGAGCTACAGGTAAACAACGAAGTGGTTGGTCTAACCCCCTGGAGTGTATCTTCCGCTTTGCTGATAATTTGACTAGACCTGAGCGCGCCGCGTCAGACATCCGCAACGTCTAGCTCGCACGATGGAACGATATCCGAGCTCTCGTACCTAGCAAACTCTTTACCTAGTACGCATACCCACGAACACGAGCGCCCCCATACCCATGGAAGAAGAGACGACTCCGCCGCTAGTAGCCCAACAGATCCATCGTTCCCGCTATCTCGGCAGAGTAGTCATGATGACTTTGTAGGCGGTAAGCTCTCATTGAGCGCACCAGGCAGCACATCCTCTTATTTTCAACAGACTATAGCAGCCTTGCGAATAATGGAAGGGGCCTCAAGTCATCTGCGAAGCTTCAGCGCAATGGAACCATAGCCGTGCGCTTGGATCTCGCCAAGGCTCTGCCCGACCTACCAGCAGGACATGCACGAGCAGTCAAGGAATTCGCCATCGACGAAGAGGGTTGGAAACACGTTCCTAAGCTCAGCATAGTAATACTCATTGTCGGGAGTCGTGGTAGGGCTCACCATCCCTACAGTACGCTGAGACGCTGATCCACAAACCAGGTGATGTGCAGCCCTACGTCGCGCTGGGCAAGCGCCTCGTCAAAGATGGCCACCGCGTCCGTCTCGCTACACACGAAACGTTCCGGTCTTTTGTCCTTGACCACGGCTTAGAGTTCTTCGATATCGGCGGAAATCCTCAAGACCTCATGAGCTACATGGTCAAGAGTTAGTGCGATAACTGTGCGCGTCACTCTATCTAACCCTACGACTTGCAGACCCCGGACTTGTACCAGGCATCGACTCTCTAATCAAAGGAGACATACCGCGGAAGCGTAAGATGCTCAAGGAGATGATCCATGGCTGCTGGAACGCATGCCACTCTCAGTGTCCAGAGACTGGGCGGTCTTTCATTGCCGACGCAATTATCTCAAACCCCCCTGCATTCGCCCATATCCACTGCGCAGAGGCCCTCGGTATTCCTCTCCAGCTAACTTTCAGTGCGCAGTTCCGTATACCCTGTTTCATTGATGCTTATTGATGTCAGCGATGCCTTGGTGCTCGACGACTGCGTTCCCACATCCGCTTGTCAACGTCAAGGCGTCCAATGCCGAAGAGGGACTGACAAACTATCTCACGTATGCGTTGGCGGATATGATGACATGGCAAGGGGTTGGCGACATTATCAACAAGTTCCGCAAACAGACGCTGAGGCTACCTTCTCTTTCTATGCGAACTGGTCCTGGTCTCGTCGAAACGTTGAGAGTACCCTGGACGTATTGCATGAGTCCCGCGCTTGTTCCCAAGCCGAGGGATTGGATGAACCACATCGGTAGGACTTTGGAGTGAACCTCGATTGTAGGGGCTGACCCTCTCGTATAGATGTTGTCGGCTTCTACTTCCTTGACCTGGCCTCAGGGTATACGCCTCCGGATGACCTGGCAGCTTTTCTGGCAGATGGCCCAGCGCCCATCTACATCGGGCAAGCACCGCCTCATTTATACAACCTTCATGCCTAACCGTTGTTGTAGGTTTGGATCTGTGGTCGTTGAAGACCCAGAGTCTATGACAAGTGCGCCTCCGCTGCCCTTTCCTTTGCTCAGAACTGACTGCATGTGCAGGAATCATATTCGAAGCCACCAAGGAAGCAGGCGTGCGAGCCCTTGTCTCCGCTGGATGGGGAGGACTTGGCGACACCAAAATCCCCTCACATGTCTTCATTCTCGGCAACGTCCCGCACGACTGGCTCTTCGCCGAGGATCGCGTCATGGCAGTTATACACCACGGCGGCGCTGGCACGACCTCCATCGGTCTCGCTCATGGCCTGCCTACACTCATTGTGCCATTCTTTGGAGACCAGGGCTTCTGGGGAAGTATGATAGAAAAGGCAGGCGCTGGTCCCAAGCCTCTTGACCCGAAGCAGCTCAGCGTGAAGACGTTGGTGCATTCGATTCGGTACATGCGCACGGGCGAGGCGAAACGGAGGGCGCAGTGGATGGGCGAGCAGATACGCAGCGAGAATGGCGTGGAGCGGGGGGTAGAGAGCTTCTACAAGCATTTGCCATTGACGAATATGCGGTGTGATTTGGATCCCAACCAGTTAGCGGTGTGGTGGGCGCCAGAGCATGTGAGTATTGCCCATAAACATGGTATATCGATGCTGATGCCTAGCCAGTATCTGAAGCTTGGAGCCTTCACTGCGCAAGCATTGTCCAACGCCAAATTGATTGACATCAATGGCTTGGATGTACATCGTAATGATTCTTCTTCCGCTGGTGGACAGATACTTAGCAATCGGATAGGACCGAAGGAGTACAACTCGCGCAAGCCAGTCACTGATCCAATTACTGGAAGCGTTGCCGGAATGCTATGGCTTCTTACACAAACAAGTTCAGGCGCTGCTGAGCTTATCACGTACGTGTATATGCTCTCACTAATTAACCATGCTCACTGTTCATCTTCGCAGATCGCCAGTGCACGGTGTCATCAGACTCACGACAGCCATCCCCAGAGGTGAATACATGTACTGCTAGGGCGAGAGGAAACTTAACATACTCCGTCAGCGTGCTGGAAGATTGTCGACAATGTATCGGAAGGGATGCACAATGTGCCGAAGTTGTATGGTTCGCCTGTTCGCCGGCCTGGAGAAGTGAAAGATATTGGAAGTGGCCTTTTGGAAGGAGGCAAGGTGGGAAGACTTGCCTATGGTGCTTGACGATGTACTCAACTCAACAGAGCTTCGCCTACGGTATGTACGACGGCGTCGTTGGGCTCGTCAAGGAGCCGTGGGATGGTGCAAAGAAAGACGTATGTCGGCACACTCGTGGCAGCTTGCTTGGACTGACACATTACTCAAGGGAACCCTTGGGGCGCTAAAGGGGTCTGCCCGCAGCCTCGTTGACCTCGGCGTAAAGCCTGTGGCTGGAATGCTCGGCCTTGTTTCCCATCCTTTCAACGGTATCCTGAAAACGCTCAAGACGGGAACAGGCGCCATAGAGGGGAAGCAGCGTCTATCCAGGATCGGGCAAGGCTTTGAAGCATTCAAGGACAGTGAACCAAGCGCTCGTGCGCACATAGTCCACCAGTTCCATGAAGCACGAAAAACGAGGGACGAGCGCAAGGCGACGTTGCTTGCGCTTGCTAGAGAGGAGCTTTTGGCCGAGACCGAGAGGCCGTCATCGTCGTCTGCGTCTACAGAGCACCGAAGAGCCTGGTCGCCCCTGCGTTCTCGGTCTCACTCAAGAGACACCTTGCATCGAGTACCTTCCGGTCGTCCACCATCGTACCAAAGTTCAGCAGGACGCCACTCCAGGTTGCAAAGGGAGAGGACGCGTTCGCCTGCGAGCTCGGAGTCGGAGGATACGCCATCGGTGGCTGGCGGTGAATGGGATCCCAGAATACTGTGGGACGAGACTGGTAGCCCGAACACCCTTTCTGAAAGCCCACGACATCCTGCCTTGCCAGGGACAAGGTCGCGATCGCACTCACAGATATCGCGCTGGAGCAGAGGAACACCGTCAGACTCGATCCCGTCTAACCATTGGCCCGACACGCCAAGTTCGAAGGGAGACACACAGGTGAATAGTCATGCAGAATATACAAAACAGTAATTTATTATATCTACGTCCCGGTGTCACTGTAGTTTTAGTCACTAGAGCGCTTCGTACATTTAACTATGTGGCGGTAGTATGTCAATAATCTAGAGAGTTGGCGAATACCATGAAGTTGCATATCTCTAGGGCTCAAATGCAAAGCTGGTTAGACTCGGTGTTTCGTGCTCTCCGGTCTCTCGAGAAGAGATCAACGTGCAAGCTACCTACGGCGCTAGCGGTCCCAGAAGGGACATGCACAGAAACCTGCGTTCTGAACTCGTACACTCACCCCATATTTACGATACCGTGACCTTGCACCTTGTGATAACTGAAGGTAACAGCTCTGACCGGACAAGGCGAATGGTTCCCCCGGATATGCTCACCTGTCCGCTGAGTACAGCTGTGTGCATTCCATTGTACTTTTTATACAGCGCTTGCCATATTCAGGGTGGGTATGGCCTGTGGACAGGGCTTTCGACGATCCAGAAGTTCATTAATCATTCTGAACGGATTGCGGCTTCAGGGTCGATGAATATCGATGAGAACATGGGTGTTACTAGCGCTTTGAATAGATCCACTTAAATAGCTGCAGGATTTTCCGGGCACTTGGTACTGAGCATCTGCTCTCTGTCTCTTTCCTCCCACTATTTCGCGATGGTGTCTCTTGTCTCTCTTGTTGCTGTCGTCTTTGTAGCCGCTAGCGCGTCCGCCGCGTCCCTTTCTTTGGAAGTCACTGGTATGCACTACTAGTATTCCCTGTACATTGGCTAACTGCTCCAAGGCGCCGAATCGGTTGTTGGGGCGAACAACCTCGAGATCTCCACGACGCTCACGAACGACGGAGACAGCGAGCTCAAGATTCTAAACGATCCGAACAGCATATTGGACACCTTCCCGGCTAATAGCTTTGTCGTTGAAAGCGAATCTGGCTCGCCAAGCTTCATCGGAGCAAAGGTCAAGTACTCTCTCGAGGCCGCCGCCGCCGAAGGCGCATACACAGTACTCGCTCCCGGCGAGTCGGTCACCGTCACCCACAACCGTTAGTCTCGTCCCACCACTCCTACGCCACTCCCATTGATGCTGTCACTTAGTGGGCCATGCGTACAACTTTAGTGTCCCCGGCGAAGGCGCATACGACATTCAACCCTCGAATGTCTTCTATGTTGTCGACGACTCTGGCTCGGTTTCTTCAATCACGGCCGATACCCCCACCGCCCACAAGATGCAGCTTTCCGGCACCTTGGCTGTTGAAAGTCCCCACCTTTCCAAGCGGATCGCGTACAACGGCTGCTCCGCTGACCGCCAGACCCTCATCGTCGCAGCGGCTAATGGAGCTAATACCTACGCTGCTGGCGCCTATTCGTATGGCGTTCTCCCTCCATCGACTTTTCAGTGTGCTTACTTTAGCGTAGATACCTGCAGGGTATCGGTGCTACTACTCCTCGCTACGCGTACTGGTTCGGCGCTTACAGTGGCGCCAACAAGGCCACAGTACAAGGGCACTACCAAAACATCGTCGCACACAACTTCCTAAACGACTATACATATGACTGTACTTGTACCATGGCTGGCGTTTTCGCCTATGTTTACCCTACGAGGTACGTTTCCTTTGTGCTTTGACTCAAACACTGGCTTACTTTCCATCCAGGTTTGGCACGATCTTCCTCTGCCCTGTGTTCTGGCAGACGACCACGCTCGGGACCGACTCGCGCGCTGGCACGCTCGTCCACGAGTCCTCCCATTTCAACATCATTGCTGGAACTCAGGACGTCGTCTATGGCCAGGCTGGTGCGCACAACCTCGCGCTGAGCAACCCAAATTCTGCCATCACCAACGCGGATAGCCATGAATATTTCGCGGAGAATACGCCTTTCCTAGCTTAGGTTAAAATTGTTGTTTACCACCATTGTTGTATCTTGCCCAATTTGACAGCGACTTGTGTTTGACACCTTTTTAACGTCTTGTTTCCCATTGTTGTCACCGATTGTCTTTGTAAGCACGGGCCAATCTGGAGATAGATCAAGCTTGATCTTGTGGCCACGACGCGCATCTCATGAAGCATAGTTTTGAGCCCAGGTGCCGGTTGAGCCGACTAGTGGGATTCATAGAGACTCCTCCGTGCACGCAAAGTGAACCATGCTCTGGCGCCGCAATCGCGACGATTGCGACTCGGCGGTGATGCGAACGTACATTGCAATGAGTGCTAGATAAACGTACGCTACGCCGACATGAATACCTGGCGCAAGGCATGCGCTTCACCTGCACGACTACCATGAGGAGCCCGAGATACCATTCAGCACCATCGTCGCGCTGACACGAGGCTGCGACTGTCCCGACTCCAAGGCCGTCGCTCAGCCCAGCGTATGGAGACGGACGCCGAACGAATCCTTGAAGTTGAAACCTGGAAGCATGTTATGGCTGGACCGCACCCGTCGAACGTAAGGAGGATCCTTACGAACAATGAGAATGCCGCCGCCTCAACAGAACCCCCATTCGATCGGGCATGTACACCAGTCAGATTCACAAAGGCTGGACTGCTGATATGTATGTGAAAAGAACCTACGGCGCCTGCGATGCTATCCGTGTGCTAGCTGAGCATGTATCTAAGCGGCACAGACTGCGGAAAGAGGCGGGCGTACAAGGATAGGATGTACACCCAGCGTCGACTCCAGATGCGAGAGGCTAGCTGCTCGGTAGGCCGCAATAATGATAGTCACTGAGACGCCGACATTTTCGCGTCCAGAGTCTCATGGGAACAACATGAGAATCATTTAGAAGGTCTTTGAGGTGAGGTCTTAGTTGGGTCTTAGTACGAGGATGTGATGGATGCTGATATTACTTTAGCGTCGCTTCGCTGGAAGGAGATGGCGGCTATGGGTTTTCTTTACATCCTCTTCTGCTTGCTCGTGCGACGTACGAGAAAACCTGTGCTGACCAGGCAAGACGGTGTGAGGAATCAGGATTGTCCGAGGTAACCAATGGGAAGAGGAAGAGGTTAGATTCGATCGAATTCAGCATAGATAGTCGGCATCGCAACCGCCCTGGATTCGAGTAGGCAGGTGTGAAAAGACACCTCTTGAGCGCACAGACAAAAAGAGCAGGCCTTATGCAAGAAAACTCTTTGTTTGAGGTCCTTATGTAGGGGTGTGGCGGCCGTGTCCAAAAGGGGACGAGGAAGGGTTCGGTCAGGTGGAGCCAGTCACGTGAAGCAGGAACTGTTTGATGGCCTATTTTGGACGCGACCGGTTGTCTTCTTGCCACCACTTGCTCCTCGGGCAGCTCATAGGACTTGTCCGTTTTCTCGTTCTTCTTCGCGGCGACCTGTATAATGAATCCTGTACGACTCGTCGACATCATGAGCACAGAAGAAGAGTACCAGTTTGTTCCCAGGGCGAAGGAGGTGCGTGCGACGATTCCAACATTGTCCTTTTCTCATCTTTCCACAGTTGAATAAACTCGAGTTCTACTGGGGACTCGAGCCGAACGCCATGTCGTCCGACGGCGAATTCGCATTCACTGAGCGCGGCAAGGTCCAGCTCTCGCCAGACGTCGTCGCCTGTCTCCGCGACGGTGATCACGCTCTACTCCCGTCCATGGACGCCCTTCGCAGCATGATTGACATTCACGAATGGAACTGCGAACATCCCACTACACGCCGAACAATCTCATTCTCCATCCCGAACCACCAATACACTCTGATTTCAACATGTTCGACAGAGTCGGGCAACTCCGCCAACATTACTCTTCCCATCCATCCCGCCTACGTCCTAGGCGCATCTTACCAACTCTTCACCAATGTCGACTTGTCCTCGGCGTCGGCTGAAATGGCTGAGCGCCTCGACCTGGTCCGCGAGCTCGCCGAATTCTACTTGCTCCAGCTTCCTGTCGCCGTCCGTCACGCCCCAGAATGGCAATCCCGAGGCATGTCTCCATCGCGTGTCAGCCCTCGTCGTCGACCAAGGTGTTACACACTTTCCATGCCAGCCGAAGATATCCTTCCTCTCATGATAGGCGCGCCAGACTACCTGCCAACTTCCCCGGTTGACATTGACGCCTACCTATCGTCGTCGGAGTCAGACGTTAGCAGTCTGTTCGAACCGCTTGACGAGTGTACAGACTCCGAATCCGACTCATATTCCCAGGAGCCGTGTAGGCCAATCGAGGAGGTCATGGCTAGTGTTCCCAAGTACTGTGTTCTGCCCCAGGACGACGACTCCGACGGTGACAACGAGCCAACAACGAAAGTAGTTCCACGGCCGCGCAATGTTGAATACAAACCCAAAGGACTTTCATCAGCTTCTCCAACCAAAGCCAAACCTTCTCCTGCTAGAAAGGCGCGGCTGGTCCTGCCACCACCGTCGAAGACCCCCATTCGGCAACGCGCTCCCCCTCCGTCTCCTACACTTGCCCGCTCTATCAAGCCCATAGGGGTACCCAAACCTCCAATGACTCCCCCAACGCATCGTCGTTCATCTTCTGCCCCCACATTCACCCTCGCCACAAAACTCACGCCGACACGAAAGGCAGAGACTAGGGCCAAGCCCCCGACACGCTGGGTTCTGTAACCCGCACGTACCTACATGCATATGTTTTATATCCACACATCCTCACCCCTACTTATCATGGCATCGTTCTCGACTCTGGATATCACTGTATAGTATTTACTTCAACCATGTTTATGTGCTCTCATTTTACCATTTATTTATCTCCCTCGGCGCGCTAGGTGCCGATCGTCGCTCTCTCTACAGCTCTCGTTATTGCTTTTCCTATGGGCTACCTTCTTTATTTCATTATTTTTCACCTTAATCAGCGTACCCGACCGTTAACTTAAGTGGCAGGAGTTCTGCTATTCGTATTTTAACCTGTTGCTACCTTTCAAGGTAAGTAGATTTCGACCCGACAAGTGCGCTTTCAGCCCAAGTTGAAGATGAACAGATTGATACCCATCGACGACGAAGCGATCACGAGGCTCAGAGTCGGGCACGAGGCGTGATAACACCTGGAAATCAGGTAGGTCATTAGTTCGACTATGCTCTGCAGCCGTCTGAATGCCTGCTCGAATTCAAGTTCCCCTTTTAGCATACTCTTAACCACGTATGTGTGGTTCATGGGAATTTTTGACGATCGGCAATGGCAACTGCACATCTTTCAGTTTTACAAGCTTCAAGCTACAAGGTTGACATCCACCAACCGCACAATGACCAAATGTTTTGCCTGACTAAGGAATCTTCCCAATCCCGCCCTTTCCCTCGTCAGTATACACATTTCCCGATCCTCAGGGAATTGTCAGCTCCGTCGGTGGTGCCGGTGATCTATTGAACGGACGGACGACGCCGCATCGTACAAAAGGCCAGTGCATGCTGCTTGTTCCCTCAAATTCTCTATCGTCCCCATCTAGTATTCTCGATGCCCGAACTCTTCGAACCTATCCAAGTCGGCCGGCTACAGCTCGCACACCGTGTCGTGATGCCACCCATGGCGCGCATGCGTATTGAAGACGGCGCACCTATCAACCCTTGGGCAAGCACATACTACTCACAGCGTGCATCCGTTCCCGGGACACTCCTCATTGCTGAGGCGACCATTATCGCACCTCAAGCGGGCATGATCGACAATATCTCTGGGATTTGGTCGGACAAGCAGATTGCGGCATGGAAAGAGGTGCATTCGCTCATAACTTCAGATTTGAAAGGGTCATAGAAACTTATTCATTATCTCTTACAGGTCGTGGACGCCGTACACGCCAAGGGCAGCTACATCTGCATGCAGATCGCTGCAACAGGCCGTGTGGCGAATTTGGACTACCTTAAATCGCTGGACCCGAAGTTCAAGGTCGTTGGACCATCCGCCATTCCATATGAGCCTGGTGCCCCTATCCCACATGCGCTGACAGTTGAAGAAATCGAAGAATACGTCGAGTGGTTCGGAAAGGCTGCAGAAAATGCCGTCTTGAAGGCAGGTTTCGATGGTACGCCGAGCTCCAAGCCTTTGCATTTATTCTTGCACTACCTGATGCTAACGTGAATGTAAAGGCGTAGAGATTCACGGAGCAAACGGATATCTCGTCGAACAGTTCCTGTCGCATAATGCAAACCAGCGTACGGACCAGTACGGTGGCAGCCCCGAACGGCGCGTCAAGTTTGCGGTCGATATCGTTGAGCGGGTGGCTCGAAGCATCGGTGAAGACCGTGTTAGCATCCGCGTTAGTCCCTGGAGTATCCGCTATGGTACGTCGTATGGTCGACAGTCCCAACTCTACATAACTTCATTCGACAATAGGATTAGGCATGCCGGATCCCAAGCCCACATACACACATCTGGCGAGTGAGCTTAAGCGTCGTTTCCCGAATATGGCATGGATGCACGCTATCGAATCGCGCGTAGATGAGGAATTCCGGGATATCGACGTCCAGCCTGGGAAGTCAAACGACTTCCTCGTTGAAGCGTGGGCGCCGAAGCCCTTCATTCGTGCGGGTGGATTCGATGGGCCGCTGGCACTGGAGGCTGCTGACCGTTGGGATAATGTCCTTGTGTCGATGGGAAGATGGTTTATTTCCAACGTGAGTGCCAAGTTCCTTGGATGAAGCATTGGATGAAGCAGAATGACTTTGCTGATTCAATGGGCAGCCCGATTTACCAACTCGACTGAAGGAGGGGTATCCGTTGACGAAGTATATCCGTCCAACGTTCTACCTTCCTGGTGATACGACTGGGATAGGGTACACTGACTACACCTATTTTTCAAACAAGGCGCAGATAGTCGTTGCCTCGTCTTGAAGGTTTGTACCCTTGATTTCCCTCGACATGCGTTTAGACTGCTCTGTAATAGATAATGTACTACTTGGATAGAGATTATTTTCGGACTGGGTTCAATGATATTGAAGCATATCTCATCGATTGACGATTGTTAAAGGACAAAAGCTCGGCCAGAAACCATTCAATGCGTGATACAAAAAAAACCCGTTACATTTCACACAAATCCCAAAGGGTACACATTTTTGTTACAACAAGTTCCTCCTATACAGTTAAAGACATTTACGCCTTGGAGGGGGTGTTCTCCGCGAAGTACTCGTGGTTGTCGGCGTTGTCAATAGCGTTGGTGGGGTTGCTCAGAGCAAGGGAGTGAGCACTGGACTGGCCGTAGACGTGGTCGTCAGTGCCAGCAGTGGCAGTGAAGTGGGACGACTCGTGGATGAGGGTGCCCGCGCGCGAGTCAGTGCCGGTAGTCGTAGTCGACCAGAAGACTGGGCAGAGGTAGATTGTGCCGAACCTAGAAGCATGGTCAGAGAGGACGGGACGAAATGTCGATAAGTTGGACGTACTGAGCAGGGTACACGTAAGCATAGGTGCCGCTCTCCGTGCAGGTGCAGTCATAGGTGTAGTCCTCAGTGAAGTCGTAGCCAGCAATGGCTGTGTAGTGAGATTGGACGGTGCTCTTGCGGGAGGCGGTGTATGCGCCGAACCAGTAGGCGTAGCGCTCAGTAGACGCGCTGATGCCCTGGAGGTAACTGTATATAAAGGTTTAGCAGTCTATTTGATTTAACGCCTGGATTCAAACGTACGAGACGGCGTTGGACGCGTAGGTGTTGGCAGCGGATGCAGCAGTAGCAACGGTGCTCTGGCGCGAAGAAGTGCAGCCATTGTAAGAGATGCGCTTGCTGGGTGCGTTGCGGGCAACAGCGAGGGTGCCAGCGAGCTTGGCAGTGTGGACCTCGGGGACCGACGCCTCAACGGTAGAAATCTCGCCAGAGTCGCTCACGACTTGGAAGAAAGGCGAAGGCTTGAAGTTGTACGACGTCTCTCCGGGGAGGGTGAAGTTGTAGGATGCAGCCACTATCATCACAGATGAGGTGCAATTTAATTGGGATGCAATGGAAAGACGTACAGTTGTGGGAAACGCTAACAGACTCGCCCGGTGCAAGCTCGGTGTACGCGCCATCGGCAGCGGCAGCCTCCGCCGAGTACTTGACGTGGGCACCAATGAAGGCGGGGGAGCCAGACTCGCTGTCAATGCTGAAGCTGTTGGCCGGGAAGGCGTTGATGACACTGTTGGGGTCGTTGAGAATCTTGACCGACTCGTCGCCAGTGTTGGTCAAGGTGGCAGAGATCTCAAGGTTGGTGACATCGACGACAGAATCCGCGCCGGTGACAGCCAAGGAGAGGCTCGGGGCAGCAGTCGCGCTGATGGCGGTGAAGGCGAGAGCGAGGAGAGATGTACGAGCGAACATGTTGACTGTGATTTACCGAGCGGAGACTGGTGAGGAGCTCGAGAGTTGTGCTAGCCTTTATACATACTGAAATCTATGTAGTATGCAGATAAGGAAGTCGCTGAATGGCTGCAGAGCGGTTGGCGCATGACGACAAAAGGATATCTGGGTCCTCCTGCGTAGTATTGCCCTCATGTCCAGGCAACAGAAATGAGCAGCAATCCTGGACGACATATGGATCAGAACCCACAGGGACCGAGAGTCGTTTATTAGCTTCAAGACGACATTGGGCACCATACTCATCCGACCGTACTTATCACGAAAGAAGCTTCCAACAGCCTCAAGGTATGCCTCATTAGGAAGGCAACAGTGTGGATCAATTATTCAATCGCCATTCGAGGTGCCCTTCCACCTTCTTGCGGTCGTTGTTAGAGATCGACTGTTCCGCGACATCGCACACAGTAAGTGGTGATACTTGTCGTCCCCGAACTCAGTACAGAGGCTGTAGAGTCCCGTACTTACCAGATTCAACGTTCATTCGCTCGTGGCTGTTATCGTTTGCATTCAACACAACGTCTTGACCTGGAGCCTATTTTTAAAAGCAGCAAGTAGGACAAAGATGTTAACCTACATAGAATGAGGCCCTGTCGAGACCATACGTCTACTCTAATGTGTTATGCCCAACAGAGGATACCAAGGGTAGACGTGCGTTGTATAGATGATAAGCGCCGGATTGCGCAACAAGAGCGCATGGGGCGTGCACGTTGTGTCCATAAGTACGCTGTGTTTCCCCGGCCTGCATGCGATGATAACCTTCTTTCATACCCCATTGGACGTCGACCGAAAGGAGAGTTCTCGATATTGCCTGCAGACCACTTGACGATCGTACGTGTTGAGTTCCTGACGGGAATGCCATGATGGTAGAAGCCAAGTCGAAGCCTCGAAGGAAATAGTCGACGGCGGGCGGAGAGAATGGAGCAAAACAGTGTGGCGTGCAATCAGTGAAGACAGTAAGTACAAAATGAGGGATACTGTAGAGATACAACTGCAGAAAGCTATCTCTATTTCCTCAAAAAGGTTTGCCCCAGGCGCGACCCGCTGCGCGGCTGACGACGCGTCCCAATCTCCGAAGACTAACTCGGCCAGTCCGGCGGGTTGCTGAATTGCTTCTCTAGCCCGTTTCGAACTGTTTATTCCAAGAACTAACAACTCTTGCGAGGAGTAATTCTGTGGACACCAAGTTTTCTGGAGGAGACGGTCTTGAACCAGCGCGCTGACGGATTGGTTCGCTGACAGTAACCCAGAGCATTCCCGATTGAGCCGTTACAGCCGTTACACCAGGAAGGTTGTTGATACTGCCATTCCGTACTGTATCTCGTATTCGTCTTCAACGTCGCTCGATGTACAAAAACTCTAAACTACACTACTTTATTGTGAATGAGCAAAAAATAATACTCAGAGAATGGAGCAGTGAATGTGCAGGAAATTCCATCCATCCGTCTCAATGCCGCCACGAGCGGCCCGTTGCGGGCCGGCCATTTCCCCGCCTCCGTGTTCAGGCCGGGATCGCGCTATCGCACGCTATTCATTTCGAAGATGTGGGGAACTTGACTTGTTCCTAACCATCATGGAGGTGGGTGAACATCTGCAATATGGCTGGACGCTTGCGACTACGACTCGATGCGCAGGGGTCTGACAAGGAGTTGAGCGCACCTACAACCTTGGATGAAGGTTCAGAAGTGGAAATCAACACAAGGGATTTTGGGTTCTTGCCCATCCCGAAAAGATTGCAATTTTCGCCGACAAAGGCCTTCCATTGGGGCATGGGCTTGAATTTGGCTTTTGCGTTTACAAGCACGGCGAGTGAGTGATAGTCGGGGACTTAGCTCCAGAACGATGCTGACGCATTTAAAGCCGCGACGAATCTCTACTGGTGCCAGCCTCTACTTAGTACGCTTTGGCATCCAAACGCGATCCAAACAAGCTCATTTCCTTTGAGTCCAGATGTCGCAAGACTTCAATGTCAGTTATGAAGAGGTCTCACGGTACGCGATACCATTGATCCTGTTTGCTTCATCACTGAAAGTGAGCTGGAATTCAGAATACCGACGCTTGTGCAGGGAGGGTGTGTTTTAATCACATTCAACTTATGTTAACTCATGGCCATTTAGATATGCTACAGGCCTTCTTTTTCTGACACCTCTGGGTGACCTCGTTCGGCGGCGCCAACTTATCCTGATTCTCATCTTTACCTGCGCCTGCTTGACAATCGGTCTTTGCGTCACACACAGTGTTGTCGCATTCGAAGTCCTCTCTTACTTGGTCGGCGTATCAGCAGTCACAGCCCAGGTCCTTATGCCCCTCACCGCTGACCTCGCGCCTCCCGAGCGTCGCGCAAGCGCCATATCCCTTGTCCTTGCAGGTCTCCTCCTTGGCATCCTCCTCGCCCGTGTGCTCGCAGGAGTCATCGGCGAATTCGCCGGCTGGCGGGCCGTCTACTATTTCGCCCTCGCACTGCAGTTCACCGTATTGATCAGCTCATGGCTTGTCATCCCAGACTACCCTCAAAAGAACAAAGGCCTCACGTACCCTCGCATCCTACTCTCCATGGCAAAATTTGCAGTCACCGAGCCTCTTCTTATCCAATGCTGTTTTATCAGCTTCGGCTCCATGGCATCCTTCACGAATTTCTGGGTGACGCTGACGTTCCTCCTTGGTGGGGAGCCATACCACTACTCGACGTGCGTGCGCCCATATTGAAAGCACCCTGCCTAATATCATTGTCTCGCAGATTGATCATAGGCTTGTTTGGCCTCATTGGCGTTGCCGCAGTAGCAATGGGTCCTGTCCTTGGCCGCCTCATAGACGGACTCGTCCCATGGTATGCCACCCTCATCGGCATTCTGACCCTCGGGCTTTCACACGCCATATATACCATCGGCGCTGGCTTGAACATAGCGCCTGTCATCCTCACGACTATAGGCATAGACACATTCAGGCAGATGCTCGAAGTGAGCATGGCGACGCGAATCTTTGGGATTGCCCCAGACGCGCGCGCAAGGCTGAATGCGATATTTATTCTCTCTGTGAGTGTGCATAATATGAAGAGTGGTAGGAAAAGCACGCTCAACCTTCGTAGATCTTCGTGGGGCAGGTGACAGGGACACCCTTGGGGACGGCGGTATTCGTGAAATACGGCTGGCGCGCATCGGGAGCACTGTCTTGCGGCTTCTGCGGCTGGATGTTGTTTGTACTGCTTTTGCGGGGTCCTCACTGTCCCAACAACAAGTGGTTCGGATGGGAGGGTGGATTTGAGGCAAGGAAAAAGGTGGTCGAGCACGACTCTGAAAGGAGGATGGAAGAACCCCCTCTAGAGCAAAACACGAGTGAGCAGAAACACGTAGAAAAAATCGATGTATGAACGGATTTTATGAGGATGTTCTTGGTGTGGTTTGGACGAGAGCAGTTCCCGCAAGGGTCAAACTGTAAACAATGAACAAATATGATTATACATGCACAACGTTCCGCTGGTTTTTGGACGATGGAGGATATTACAATTTAGACCTTGGATTCTTCCACACTGGGGCGCGCTTCTGCAGAGGAACTGAGTACTATGGTATAACCAGGGAAGTGTTCATACCTCGACAAAGGAAAGGAGACCTTCCTGCATATTCAATGCATCACCCTCCGTACCAAAGAGACCGTCGCTCTCTCTGGACGATGCACCGCCGGCGATGGAAGCCTGATGATCCTCTGCCAAAAGCAGTGCCCGCTTAGTCGCTTGCACGGCATCCGGTGAACACTTTGTTACAATCTCCTTGGCCAGGTCGAGCGCTGTGGAAAGCACTGATGACTGCGGGACGAGAAAGTTGATGAACCCAAACTTGGCGTACGCTTCCTTTGCAGAAAATGTTCGGCCAAGGAGAAGCATCTCAGATGCACGCTGCGTACAGTATTAGTAAGGAATGCAAGAGAGAGGGTACCCCATAGACCTGATGTCCAGCAATCTGGGTGAGGCGCGGGATACCACCCTGCAGCGCTGAGACGCCGCGCCTGACTTCTGGTAGAGCGAATTTGGCGTCGTCTGCCGCGACGACCAAGTCACAGTTCAAGAGTAGTTCCATTCCACCGCCGAATGCGCCGCCATTGACCGCTGCAATGATGGGTTTGGCGGAATCCCGACGCGAGAGGGAAGCAAAGCCATTGGTGTTGGCGACGATGTCAGTTTGGTCTGTGCGAGTATTTGCCGAGGCGCGCTGGTTCCAGTCCTTGAGGTCGACTCCAGTGCAGAACATGCGTTCGGCGCCGGTGATCACGAGCACCCAGAGCTCGTCGGTAACATCGAACCAGTCGAGGACGAGGCGGAGCTCCTGCTGCTGCTGGGGTGTCACAGAGTTGAGTGCTTCCGGACGATTCAAAGTGAGAAGAAGGACATGGGGAATAGGAAATGCGACGAGAAAGTTGTTGGAATGAGGCGGTGGAGATGGCGGCATCAGGGAAAAGACGGTTCGGCGTGTGCTATTACCGGACTCCCATCAACCTACATATTCGCGATGTGGCGGCGGGTAGAATAGAAATAAATGCAACAAACATTTCTTGCGTTGTTTCTGCAACGTGACGGTGCAATTTACAGGTCAGGGCAGTGCAAGGGCAGTAAGTAGGTGGAGCTGGAGTGGCACATACGCTCTGACCGCGTCACGACGCGTCGTGATAACTTACATGATGGCATCACGATCGTCCAAGCTCCCTCTTTCTCTACCGCCATTGCTGGATACACACCAACATCAAGACTTTGTTCTCACCTTCGTCCGAGCAATAACATCTCCGTCCAATCTGCAGAAGTACAGCCCCAGGTGTCAAGCGATGTAAACTGGCTCCAAAGTCTATTACAACATAACCTTTTTCCCACACCACTACTACGACTATGGCTCCGAAGCAAAGGCAGGACGACCCAGATTCCGACTCCTCGACGGAAGACATTCGTATTCGTCCAGTAGGAGCAGCGCGCAATGGTATGTGTTCTATCACAGAGCTTTACCCACCTTTGACAGACCACCAGCTTTCCAGGAATTCCGCAAGACTGGCGAAGGCTTAGATTCTATCGCCACTGTCACACGCGATGGGCGCATTGTCGTATCTCTGGACCTTAAGCGCAAACTCCCTGATCTCCCAAAAGAGCATGCCAAGCCCGTTGACGAATTCGCGGTCGACGACTCCACCTGGAAGGAAGTTCCTGGGCTGAACATCGTTATCATGATTGTGGGCAGTCGAGGTGCGTCGTCATACCGCCCTACAGCCTTTGGTGACTGACAAGAACGTAGGCGACGTCCAGCCCTACGTCGCTCTTGGAAGGCGTCTCCAAAAGGATGGTCATCGAATCCGCATTGCCTCGCACGAAACCTTCCGTGGGTTTGTGACAGAGCAGGGTCTCGAATTCTACGATATTGGCGGTAACCCACAGGACCTGATGAGCTATATGGTGAAGAGTGCGTCTCGCTGTTTACTTTTCTTTGCCCCTGCTAATATGCTCATAGATCCTGGACTCATGCCGGGCTTCGACTCTCTGACCAATGGAGATATCGGTCGCAAGCGCAAGATGCTCAAGGAAATGATAGACGGCTGCTGGGATGCCTGCCATATGCCATGCCAGAAGACGCATCAGTCCTTCTTTGCCGATGCTATCATATCCAACCCTCCTGCATTTGCCCATATACACTGCGCCGAGGCTCTGGGAATTCCGCTACAACTCTCATTTAGTGCGTATCCGCTTAAGCTCATGCCCGAACGGAGCTGACTCGCTAGCTAGCTATGCCATGGTGTTCGACCACAGCCTTCCCTCACCCACTCGTCAACGTCAAGACGTCCAATGCCGAGGAAGGGCTCACCAACTACCTCACCTACGCACTCGCTGAACTCCTCACATGGCAAGGGGTCGGCGACATCATTAACACATTCCGCAAGAAGAAGCTCGGGCTCAAGTCGCTGTCGTTTCGTTCTGGCCCTGGTCTTGCAGAGACGCTCAAGGTGCCATGGACATACTGCATGAGTCCCGCGCTTGTGCCAAAGCCGCAGGATTGGATGAACAACATCGATGTCGTAGGGTTCTACTTCTTGGACCTGGCCAGCAATTATAGTCCGCCGGATGATTTGGCGGCATTCCTTGCTGCTGGAAGTGCACCGGTGTATATTGGGTATGTCTCAAAGTTGAGCACAGTAGGCATAGCTGACTGCTCATAGGTTCGGCTCTGTCGTTATCGAGGACCCAAAGAAGATGACAGGTGCGCACCACAGCGACCATTTCTCGTACATCGAGACTTATCAGCGTCTTCAGATACCATCTTTGAAGCAACGCGCCAAGCCGGTGTCCGTGCTCTCGTCTCCGCTGGCTGGGGCGGCCTCGGAGGTGTAGATATCCCTTCGCATGTCTTCATTCTCGGCAACGTTCCGCACGATTGGCTTTTCGGCGGTGGTCGCGTATCTGCTGTTATTCACCACGGCGGCGCCGGTACGACGTCTGCTGGCCTTGCACACGGCTTACCCACGCTGGTCGTGCCCTTCTTTGGCGACCAGGGTTTCTGGGGAAGCATGATCCACAAAGCTGGCGCTGGACCAGAGCCTATCAAGCCTAAGAAACTGTCTGTGGAGAATCTAGCGGACGCGATACGGTTTTTGGAAAGTGACCAGGCGCGCTTCGCTGCAGGCAAGATGGGAGAGCAAATTCGCGCGGAGGTGAATTGTGTTCCGAATTGGTGTGAATCTTTTGGCTGATGAGTATTAGAATGGTGTAGAACGCGGCGTGGAAAGTTTCTATAGGCATTTGCCATTGAAGAATATGCGATGTGATCTCCAGAAACAGCGTTTGGCGGCATGGTGGTCGACTGAACATGTACGTCCATCGTTTTTTTTTTGGATGACTGTGATTGACTTGTTCCCTAGTGTCTGAAGCTCAGCACCTTTGCTGCTCAAGTTTTGAGCGATGCAAAGGAGATAGATATGAACACGCTCGAACTGCATCGTCCAAAGGAATACGACTCGCGCAAGCCAGTGACGGATCCCATTACCGGCGGGGGTGCAGCAATCTTCTGGACGGTATCGCACTACTATGCAAGCATTGCGGAGATATTCTACGCACCGGTCAAGGGCATCACACACACGACGACTGCCATCCCCAAGGGTGTCTGGAAGATTGTGACTTCGGTGCAGGAGGGGTTCCATAATATGCCCAAGATGTACGGATCGGAGGTTCGCGAACCGGGCAAAGTCAAAGATTTCAAGAGTGGAGTTATCGAGGGTGGCAAGGTTAGTGTTCTCATGGTTCTTTTCCTTTACCTTTGACATTGATGCGCATTTTCAGGGCGTTGTGATGGGATACTACGACGGGATAACGGGCTTGGTTCGCGAGCCGTACGAGGGTGCGAAGAAAGAAGGATTTATGGGTGCGATCAAAGGCGCAGGCAGGAGTTGGGTGAATGTGACGATGAAGCCGGCTGCGGGGATTGTGGGAGCCATTGTGCATCCGATGAACGGTCTCTGGAAGAGCACGATTCCAGGGAAGCTCGGGCCAACTGAGGTGAAGCAGCGCGCCGTGCGCATGGCGGAAGGGATGAAGGAGGTTAAGGGCAGCGAGCGGCGGGAGCGAGATGCGGTTGTGAAGACATTCAAGGAGCTCAAGAAGACGACGCAAGAGAGGCGCGAGAAAATGGTGATGCTTGCAACGCAGGTTATGCAGGAAAGGGAGGAGGCAAAGGAGAGGGCTCAGGGGGAGTTAACGCCGACGTCGACAGGCTCGTCGTTGAATGGGAAACAACAAGAGAGCCTTCCGCCCTACTCGCGAGGGAACAGCAGTTTTGACGAGAAAATGGCAACACTTGGGAAGGAGAAGGGCTCATTGAATTCGGACGAGAAGATGGATTCTGAGGCGGCATTTTTGAGGGATTTGGAGCTGGCGATGTACAGGTCGAAAGACTCAGTTCATGAAGACGACGAAGAACAGATGCAGAGGGACCTGGAGCTAGCGAAGAAACTTTCTTTGATGGAGGCGTCAGGGAGTGGTTCGTCTTGGACATGAAAGAACGATTCCAGTGTATGTCATGTAGCACCAAATACCCCGGTTTGGTTGTTTGTAGTACCCTCATTCTCACATAGTAGATATGCAATGTTTAAATGTATCACAAGTATTCCGATGTATGTATATATGCCAACTACTGTGAGCGCTACTTGATGACTCTTCGCTTCTTAAGCTTGTGGCACATGTGCGTGGGAGATTGAAGTGAGCGTCTGCAACGCGCTGAGACGTATGTTGGACATTGAACTCAGAGTCATTCCCCGGTCATTTCCTGGGCGTGAAGCGCTGACCGGACCGATAGCCGAGTCGATGCGTACTGACAAATCGGGGTTCCCCAAGAACCACCGTCACAAAGTAAACAATGGCGCGCGCCCTCACACAAAAGCAAGAGCGCAGGCTTATGGACTATCTCGATCTACAGTTTCTCGAGCTTGCACGAGGGTACAAGAAACGGTAAGGAGCACATTTCATTGTTATACAGAGCGTTCTAACTGTGTCTTAGGTCCGAGCCCACAGCAACACTCTCAACGCTACCACTATACCTCCAAGCCGCGTCAAAGCTGCTGGGCTTGATCCTCAGAATACCGCCCGTTGGGCCTTCAATATCTTTGCGGACATCGTTCATGCTAAAGCTCACGAACGACGTGCTTTGTAGTGTGATGGGATACCCCGCAGACCCGCAGAACGTCGCAGAACTGCTGGACTGGATGGACGACCTCGACCAGGCGTGGGTAGCCGTGATGCGCGCAGAGCCATGGGACGATGTACAAAACGGCGTCACACCTATGAACGAGGATACACCTGCGGAAAGAGACGAGTCTATGGACGGAATTGTGGCGCTCGGAGAAGAGAGGACGTCGGCGCTGAGCCAAACGGAGAAGACACGATTGCGGAGTCTTTTGATAGGTGGGATTGGAACATTTGAAGAATGGATGTATGGGGAGACGCCTTTGGACTCGGATGAGACACACACGCAGGCGCAGGTGTTACTGGAGGAGATGGGCCTGAAGGACGCGTTCGACCAAGCATTCAGTCGGACTTTGGACGAGCTAGGCGGGCTTGCGGAGCTCAGACATGAGAGGATTGTGCTGAGACCGGATACGTGCAGAATGGAAGAGGTCGAAGCAGACGAATTCAGATGAAGGGGCCAAGCCAATGTTTGAATTCGAAGATACATACAATGCCATGTAAAATATACACTCCTTTCGCGATCTACAGCTTCGTGGCCGGCGCAATTGCTTGAGCAACGTATCTCGAACCGCCGTCCAGCAGGATGTGGGTGCCAGTGATGTGTGAGGAGGCTGGTGAAGACAAAAAGATCGCTAGACCAGCGATGTCTTGGGGGTGTCCGAAGCGCCCTGTAGGTTGTTGGTCGTTGAACCCGCTGGCACCACGCTGGTCGATGCCCCAAGCAGTCATCTTGCTGGGGAAAAGGCCTGGCATGATTGCGTTTACACTGTCAGTTGCATGGTGAGTAGGATGGCAAGTGTAGGGCGGACAGGACGGACGTTACGTGCTGAGATGCGAGCTTCACGGCCAGAGAAGAAGTGAGGTGGTTGACGGCGGCCTTGCTGGGTTGATCTGCGAGAGGTTAGAATGTGGGGTCCGATGGATTACAGCTCACGCACAACTCCAAGTCCCCGACCCTTCTGGGCTGAGTGGACCTTCAGACTGCGGCTCGACGGACGCGGTGGAGGAGATGTTGATGACACGGCCAGGGTCGAAGGATGTCGCATCTTTGATGAGAAGGTCGGTCAGGCTATTAGGAAGTGGTAAGTTAGGGAGTTGCATGTGGATATGGGGGACGCACCCAGCGGTCATGTAGAAAATGCTCTTCACGTTCACATTGAAGACATTGTCCCAGCCCTTCTCCTCCGGAAAGTCATTATACGGGGCTCCCCAAGTGATTCCTGAGTTGTTGACGAGGACGTGAAGCTTGGATTCCTGCTTCTTGAACGCAGCGACAATGGCGTCGCAGCCAGCCTTGCTCTACGAAACATGAGCAACTGAGTATAACCTGTCTCTTCGAACGCACCGCAACATTTCCAACGATGTATTTCACGGGATAGGCGGAGCTCTTTGAGATGTCTGCAGCGGCCTAGTTGGATCAGTAAATGTACCCACGCAGAAGTGCGAGACGCACCTCCTGCAGCTGCTTCTCCTTCCTCGCCGCGATATACACCTTTGCGCCGTTCTGAGCAAATCCTGCGGCCATCATCTTCCCAATGCCCGAGCCACCGCCCGTGACGAGCACTGGACGCTATTGAGCATCTTCCTGCCTTACAACATTCAGTGTTGCTCACCAATCTTGTCCCGGACATTGTAGAGCGAAGAGATAGTTAAATCTGCAGGCGGAAAGCGTAAGAAGAACGCTCGTTCAATTGCACGTTTGGTGCTTACCAGGCGTCGAAGTCATGGTTAGATGGAAACCTGAAAGAGTCCGCTGCTTTTACCCCACACATCGGCTATTGATAAGACCGGTAGCCCGGCTCGCCATCATCCCCCCAGATGCCACGGAAAGAGTGAGAAACCGCAGAGCCGTGGGCCAGCGTGGGCCGTACTTTGGTCGTGCATTTTGGCACCAGAACTGAAGAAAGCAAGTCGTTGTTTGGGGCGGCCAGGCGGCGGCGATCAACAGGCTTTTGCCGAGTTGCCGCGAATGATTGGAACACGCTCCAGTCAATAAATCGTAAAACTATATAAGGACCTTACATATACTACCTATTGAGCAAGCTTGAATGTTCGTTGATGACCGCGAGGCCGTTGTAGGATAGGACCAGAACAATGACAATTATGCATGATCGAAATGACCGAGCCCATTGTTGTTGAGTCGTGTTGTTCAAGTTCGGCATCAGGTGATAGGGCGGTCACATATAAAAGGGCGTTTCGCAAATCGGCTTTTGATGGAATGCACCATGTCTTTAACAACAACCCCCGTGAGTAATTCCAAAGTGTGGTCACCAGTTGATGCAAGGCTAAAACGACGTAGACTCCCGCTCTGATACAGAGGCTGCCTGTCGAGATATTGACCACTATTTTTGAGCTCGTTGTGTATGGTGGTGACTCCGACTCGACATCCACCTTCTTCCAGATTGGGGGACCTCTTCCAAGTCAGTTTCTACTTATGGCCGTCTGCAAGCACTGGAAGAAAATCTGTGCCTCGCTTCCCAGGTTGTGGGAAAATACCACCCTGAGTGTCATTTCCAAAGTTCACGTCCTCCGCCGCGGTGCGCCAGTATGGGATCAATTTGCACAAGCGTGCGAAAAAGCGTTAAAGGGGAGACATGGGCCATTGAGGCTAGAGATAGTGGACTGGCACATCAGCGACTGCTCATTCGAGATCAACAGACTTGTAAAGGTGACTGACCACCGGTCGTTGGCAAATAGGGTTCTGGCGCTCGCGCTCGACGAGTCTCCCCGATGGCAGACATTCACGATGTGCGGATGGAAGCCTATTCTACCTCAACACGTGGGCCCATGCATCCCATTGCTTGCTCTTCTGGATGTCAAAAGTCGACTATCTCGATTGCAAGACTTTGCGTTTTTCGATCTGTATCGATGGATGCCACAACTGCTGGAACCTCCGCCTGAGTGTGCAGACATCTTTTTGTCAGCACCGCGTCTTTCTTCGGCAATTTTTAATGCAGGAATCATTCCCTTTAATCTCCCCTGGGCCCAACTCACACAAGTCGTTCTGGACGCCTCGAGCTTTGGCACGTACCGAAAATTTGCGGGCTACTTTGACTTGGTCATGAGGCACACAACGGCGACTACTGTTATGTGGCATAGTCCTTCGTATTTCATCGATGGTGACGACACTTTTCACAACATTCTTCCAATTGTGACAAACTCTCACGTCGTTGACTTGCGAGTCCAAGCTCTCATCTTACCGCCCCTGCGTCTCCCCAACTTGACACGTTTGCGCTTCATTATCACCGACGTGCGGGATGGAATTCAAGGGAGCGCCTCATGTATTCTCTCATTGCTTGCAAACTCAGGCTGTCGTCTCGCGGACCTCACAATTGACCAACTTCCTCAGTACTACAAGGGCAGCATAGCCTCTTTTGCACCCTTCGTTCCATACCTCGATACCCTGCACACGCTCGTATGGAACGCACCGCTGGTGAATGACGCTGTTCTGGACAACCTCATCGACGGCCTCCGTGATATACTTACTGAGCCGACCAAGCTGCCCAGCCTCAGTACACTCGAAGTTAACATCAGTGAATCTCGTTATGGATATGTTCAGTACTGTTACTTCGACTCCCAGCACGCAGATGCTGTATGGGACATTGTGCGCACGCGGATGATAGGACAGGGACGTCGCAGGCTTTCCAAGTTCCATATCAATGTCGAGTGCGATCAAGATGACCCCATGGTGGTCAGTGTTGACGTATTCAAGAGCTCGCCAGCGGGAAAAAATATTCTGGCAGCTGGCGTTGATTTTAAGCTCGAGGAACCTGTTGGTGGTGAGCACGGTCAAGCCCTTTTCGCACATTCACTAACTAATCATCATTTTCTATTGTAGTTTGTGTCGTCTCGTGAAGTTGTTCGGGCAGATTCTGAGAAGCATGTTGTTACATAGCTCAATAGGATTCCTGTACATATTGCTGTGGCGGTATACATTTGAAGTTGTAATTGAAGCTGGCTACTCGCCCTCAGGACCGAATCAATACTCTGAGTTGCCGCAAATGATGGGAACCAAAAACAAACTCAAATTGAGCAACCGTAAGGAGCTGTAAAACCCGGGAAGACGTCGGGTTTCAAAATATCTTTGATAAGTCATGTAAATCGGTGCTCGGCTCGAATTTCAGCCAGAGTGTAGCGTCCCACAACGACTCGATTAATAGTACTATAGATGTTCATTCGGTGACCAAAGGGCCCTTTTAGTGCAGGACCACGACAACAAAGGTTCCTCGTACTGTACGCATGGTGTTCATGACCGTGCCGGAATGCCGGGGCTCATGTCATTGAACTTCATTGATTCGCATTGTTCATGTTTGGCATCAGGTGACATGGCCATCACAACATATAAAAGGCCGTCTCGCTGATCAGTTCTTCATGGCAACTTCTTTCCACCCCATGTCTTCGACAACAACCCTCGTGAGTAAATCCAAAGCGTGGTCCGGATTCATGCATAACTAAAACGGCGTAGACTTCCGCTTCTGCAGAGTTTCCTGTCGAGATATTGAGCACTATCTTCGAGTTCTTCGTGCATGGTGATGATCTCGACACCGCCTCTGTCTTCGAGCTCGGGGGACCTCAGCTTCCACATCAATTTCTGCTCATGGCTATCTGCCGAAAGTGGAAGTCAATCTGCATTTCGCTTCCGACGTTATGGAGCAATATCACCATGAGAGCCATCCCTAAAAATCTACATCTCCTCCCCGATTCGCCAAAATGGAACCTGTTTGTACAAGCGTGCGATAATGCACTCGGATGGGGGAAATCTTTGCCGTTGAAACTCAAAATAGTGGATTGGCCCAACGAGGACAGTTTATACCGGATTAATAGACACGTGGAGGTAACGGACCACCTATCGTTGGCGAATAGGGTTCTCTTACTTACGGTCGACCGCTGTGAACGGTGGCAAACATTCACGATGTGCGGATGGAGCTCGTCCTGGCCGGGGCAAAGAAGCGCATACATTCCATTGCGTGCTCTTCTAGATGTCAAAGGTCGAATTCCTCAGTTGCAAGCCTTTGCGTTCTCTTGCTTGTTTTGGGACTCGAAGTTACCACCGTTGCCTCGTGTACTCCCGGCTGGGTGTACAAACATCTTTCTGTCAGCGCCACGTCTTTCTTCGGCCACTTTGGATGCAGGAGTTACTCCCTTTAATCTCCCTTGGGCACAACTTAAAGAAATCGCTCTGGACGCCGACTTGGGCTTTGGCACGTACCAACACTTCACCACGTACTTCAACACTGTTATGGGACAGACAAAGGCGTCTTCTGTTTGCTGGAACACTGATCAATCGTATCTGTTTATCAATCACGCCGGGGTCAACATTCACGGCACTCCTCCGGGGGTGCGAAATCATCATGTCGTTGATTTTCGAATCAAGGGTCTCACCTTTCCTCCCTTGCTCCTCCCCAAGTTAACAAGCCTTCGCTTCATGGTCACTGACCCCGACCGGGCCTCAATCCTCGGAAGTGTCCCATTTGTTCTTCCATTGCTTGGAAACTCAGGCTGTCGTCTGGTGAATCTCACGGTTGACCAGCTTTCCGGACGCAACATAAGCAACATAACCTCCATCTCTCCTCTCTTTCCATACCTGGAACACCTGCGCACGCTCGTCTGGAACACATCGCTGCTGACCGAAATTGTCTTGGACGACCTCATTTACAGCCTCCATGATATCCTTACAAGCACGCCGACCAAGCTACCCACACTCAGCACACTTGAACTTAACATCAAGGAATCTCATTTTGGATCTGCCCAGTCATTTTACTTTGACCATCTGCACGCAGAGGCTGTGTGGGACATGGCGCAGGCGAGGATGATAGGACAGGGACATGACGGACTCGCTAAATTTTATATCAATGTCCACCCGTGGCCCAACCAAACTGAGCCCATGAAAGTCGTTGTGGGTCCATTCAAGGATTCAAGAGCGGGAAAGGATATTCTGGCAGCCGGTGTTGATTTCAGGTTCAACGGCAAGAGGTGAGCACGGTCCAATCATTTTCGCATATTCTCTTGCTGACTATCATTTTCTAGGTTAGATCACGAAGATTGGGGTACCGAAGGATCCTGGATTATTGACGGATAGCTTTTATTTTTTACATTTGTTTATGTACGCATATATCTCAAGTTGATGTTGACTACCCATCCCCATGTGCGAATCAACGCTAGTAGCGTTTATAAATTCGAGAGAGCGTAGCGAGACTCAAATCCTTCGGCGGCGGGCCCACTCTATTCACCAAGCGCCGCCATTTTGGATCGTACGCCCCGATGGTCGCGTGTGTCTGGCTATGCACACCTGCGATGCTCGTCAACCGATCTGACTCGAAATGTGAAGAACAAAGACGCACTCATGTTGATGAACGCTTGCACGCTAGTCCCAAACATCATATCCAAGCACGGATTCATTCCCTCCTTGACGTTGTCGAAAATCTCCTTGATGAATGCTGGACCACCACCGTCTTCGAGCATCATGAAGTACTCGATCTCCCGATAAATTGACGCAATGGGAAACACACCCATGCTAATGATATGATAGTTATCGAGCGGATCCTTGGCGAGCGCGGGCGGGGTGCGCCCAATCTCTTTGACAACGATATGTGTGCGCCCACGCGAGGGATCACTGTGGATTCCCAGCGCGTGAACCAGACACTCCTTATTGCACGGTTGGTTCGAGTCCCGCCATTTGATCCAGTCGAGCGCAAGTTTGGTTTCCTCTTTGGATCCAGCTGCTTCAGCGATTTTGAGTGCCATTGAGCGTTCCCTGCAGCGATAGTCAGCACGGGAAGATGCAATGAATAGGCGGAGCGCGCACTTGCACAGCGATCTAATCGAAACGAAAAGTCAGGTCAGTGGAAGCAGCAATGGCGGTCACCAATGTACTTGTGATCCGGCCAGTGGGATTTCTGGCATTCTTTGGAGCTGCGAGAAACTCTGAGTTCTGTATCCACACAGAAAATGTGTTCGCATACCAGTATTGAACGTACTGACAACCGGCACACCGGGATAGCTTGACGATTGGCTCCCCGCGTTCGCATTTTCCACAGTGTGCGCGCTGTCTCTGTGATGATCTGTACGTGCTCACTCTTTCAGCGAGCCACGTTTTACCGCCAAGTCCTACAAACACAGGGTCCGTCTTCGGGTCCATGTCTGTGGAAAACCACTGTTTGACGAAGTATTCCGGGATTCGAACAGGATTCTTCTTGAACCAGGATATTAACCAATGTTCGCTGTACGCACTGATGAGCGCGGTATCCCGTGATGAAAGCAGACATACTGTGACTTTGCTTCATCGTGTTCGCCAAGACGCCTGAGAACGCGAGCGAGGTAGAGTCTGGAAGAAACCACAACAAGAAGCCCGTCGTATCCAGGAAGGTTTTTGCTGTTTGGGGCGCCGTCAAGTAGGAGATTTAGACACTTCTTCGCCTCCAGGTCGTCCGTCCGAGAGCGGGCGAGTGCGGCAACGTACTGCGAGTACAAACCTCTGGCGGTCGAAAGATTGAGAACGAGACAGCGAGATATGGGTGCAAAGGTCTCACGGATTATCGACCCATTGAACTCGCTTTTCACCAGGTTGCTGCGAACGGGGATGGTCCTTCCTGAATTTCTCAACCGCCGCAAGGCTGAGTTTGATAATGCGAAGGGCCTCATGCGGGCGATCCATTTCTGGAGATCTAGCGTCCGAGCATCTTGAGTTACATGCCACCAGATCGAGCAATCATGGGAAGACCACTTACAGGTAATGCGACGCGAGTTTATGGCGACTGATTAGCACCTAGAGAACAACGATCATGTTCGAGCCAAAAGGCGAGGAGAAATGTGCCTGCCATGACATGTAGAGCATGTATCATTGTGAACCCCTTTTGGTGAGGCAAAATGTGATGGCATGAGCGCAGTTGAACCTCTGGAGCCTCAAGCAAGGCGCAAATGAAGCGCTCAAGAGCCCAGATGACCGAAGGATATATCTCTGGGGGCACTGCAAACTGATCAGAGTCAAGAGCGCCTCGCAGCTTCACGTACATACCATCTTCAATGCGACAGAAATAGGAGAAGCGAAAAAGTTCGCTAAACATCAGGTTGTGCGCCATAGCGGGATGAAGCATCCCTATCGGGTTCCCGCTTTGGTCCATTCCAAGGCAATCATGTGGGTCTGGCTCTTTCATTGCTTGAAGAGCTGCAGTGCTCGCATTTTAAAAAGAGGCGAAAGAATATATGTCTGGATGTTCCTACCTCGACGCGCTTGCTTCTCTACGACGGCATAGTCGGGCATTTTAAAGGAGCTGCCAAGGTCGACCCCTTCGGTCAGGAAAGGACGAAATGTGCGCTCAGGCTGAGTAGACGACATGGTGGTTTCCGTTCAAGTTTGATCCAGTGATCGCAGCTGCGTAGATTGCTCAAGGTCATTAGCGCTTCACAGGGAATGTCAACCCGAGAATGGGATGCTTGGAATAATTCTCTCTACTACTCTTCTCAATATCGCCTGTAACGCTCTCGAGGACCTGCGTAGAGCAGAATTCCTGTCACCTGATCGAATTTACCCCCAGGTAGGCATGTCGCGATCGCGTGCTCGTCATCTCTTGACTTTGGACACCCACCATCTCACATTTTCGCGTTTTTTATGACCTGGACCTTACAAACCTAATACTCGCTTAATATCACTCACACGACCGCGTTAATTGACCTCCTCACCGCCATGTCGACCATCTTCTCTTCGCCTTCTCTCCGTGATACCGCTTCCTTTAAACCGCCTTCGTACGACGCCCAAGACGCCGAACGCACTGTTGAATTCGCCTTGGCTGTTGCTGGAGAACGCAAGAAGGTTGTCGACGCCCTCGCCGCGCGCGACGCCGCCGTGCGCCGACTCGCCGATGTCTGTGATTCGCTTCGCGAGAAAATCGACATCATCGAACGTCTCAAAGGCGACCCCTACGAGAAAGACACTCAGCTTGCCAGCCGCGAGGCCGAACTCTCGCTCACCCAAAGCCAACTCGCCTCGGCGCACGCCGAGCTCTCAGAACGCCAGGCCGAACTGGGACGCGCCCAGGACCAGCTACGCGAGCTTAAAGAAACGATCACGGGACTCAAACTCGATGCGGCCGCGCAAGAGGAAACCATCCGTGGCCTCAGAGAGGAACTGAAGGATCGCCAGGCCCCGTTTGAGGTGCGTGACTTCCTATGCAACACGTCCTGTACTTACTCAAAAACAGAATACGACATGTCTCGATGCGCCCTTTGCTCTCCGGGATCTTACCACGTCGTCTTCTACCCTTGTACCGCCACCCTTTTCCCGTAACTCCTCTGCGATGTCTGTCTCCTCCGTGACCACCGAGAATCACAGCGTTCGACCTGCTATTAAGCAAAACAGCGATGACCTTGACTATGCAGTACGTCGACCTTGCGCCTCTTTGATCTCCTTGTCGACTACTAGCGCTAGATCACTCGTATAAACCATCAACCTACGCCTGAAGCCGAGTACACCATTCTGCAGCGGAACAAACTACTTGGCGACCTTCCTTTGCCCCCTGGAGTCCCTGAAGATACCCTTCGACCCATCGTGCTGCCCCCATCCTTGACATTCCACGACCTGATCTCCTCGTCTCCCGTGGGTTACTAGGTCTTCTGTCTTAAGCCGCTTGCTGATATTTGACTAGTCCTTGCGTGGCCTGTGAGCGTGATGTTCGATTCGATGATACACGGGACTGACCACCACCAGGCTGTCGAATTACAAGGTTCTTCAGCAACTCACAACGTCCTGGTGTCCGGACCGTGAAGAGCATGGTTATATGCTTATTCCTGCCTTCAAATGCACGACGAACCCTCGTGTTACCACCGCACATCGCTGGACGTCGGTCGACGTGATGGCTAGGATGAACAAACCCACAGGTCCGCCTCCGGTCCTATATAGATTGCTGGGGACTGACGCGCTGCACAGAATGCTTCTACAACCGCGATGGAACTTGGTACTACGCTGGCGTATACATGCCGTTCCGTCTTGACGATCTGACCATCAAGGAGTGGGAGGTGTTGTCGAATGAGGTGTGTTTTCATCGACCATGCTCGTGAGGTCGCCGTTCTTACCTTTCTGGTTCATAGACTATCCAGTCTATCATCAAAGAGACGTTATCCGCAAGGAAGAACATCTCGCCGCAGAATGTCTACGAGGTCTCTCAATTGTACGCCGCCGGCGCGCTCAAGGTGGCGTGCATTGGCATGCAGTGCGTTGGATTCAACCGCTCGGTCTATGATGCGGTCTTGCAGCAAGCGGATAGGACTTGTGCCGGCGCTGATGGGAACCTGAGCGACGCGATGAACGGTATGAAGCTGGGAAGGTAGATCTTCCTCAACGATCTATGAGCCTGTGCTCGTTATGACTAGTGCGTACTTCCCTTGACGATTAGCCCATCAGCCTAGTATATATGGAGATATACTGTCGACTGTAGAGTATTATGATTGTCTGTAACATCTGTAGCCTAGCACATTTCTATTCTAGAGCGATACCTTGACCTCAGAGCCCTTGTTCTCCAGTTGTGGTAGAAACGTCAACGGGGCTCGCCTTTCAATAGTCCCCGTCCGCAGCCTCTAGAAAGCGTGATTATGGAAAGTAGATTCACTTACTGCGTCAGGCGTTCCTAAAGGGTGCTCTACAAAGTACCTATCCTAGGTGAATACCTGCTTCTTTCGTCTACACTTACTGCGTCAGGTGAAGTTTGAACGTGAACAAGCGCAGCAAGAAGGGACTGCTTGCTGTCGGGCTTCTACATCGAGAACTCGCTCAACATCCAACCGCAGTAATTACATATGGGCTTAAGTATATACTTTAATTTAGATGTAAGTGTGGATAGGTACTGCCATAACGCGGAGTTGAGCCTTGTATACACTGCAATGGCATACTTGTGGCATACTTTTTACTATTGGTGATAGAAGTTCAAGGATGTTACGTACATGTTATAGATCTTTGAGATATGTAGGACAGTTAAAGTACCTCTCAACTCGGTTGGAATTTCTATGAGAGCGACAGAAGATAACAATGCCCGCCTATGTCATGCTCGAAATGGAAATAATAACCTTCTTAAAATGGGATAATATGTACGAGCCACGTGTTTAACTGAGTCACTAAAGCGCGGGGTGGATGAGGGTGAATTCACACGTAGATGGTATCGGTGCTGTGGGCTCCTCCGCAGGGAACTTGTACGCGGCTTCTTGGTTGGAAGAATTACGGTGTCTCGGCCGATCTCGTGTGACAAACTCAGAAAACGTATTGAGTGAGCTGTGGGGATGTACAGAGGCAGTGTTGCTTTCCTGCAAGCATACTCTTTGAGATTGCATTAGCTTCAACGTATCCTTTGGCAGGGAAATCGATGCAAAGAGGGCAGTGCGGACTCGATCGCCGATCACGGCGACTCTTGAGTGGCAGTCCAGTTCACCCACTCGCACTTTACTCATTACCGCGACAACTAGGGTTAAATGAGTATAAGATAGCTATATAGCGGAAGTATTGGTCTTGTAGCGGACATCACGAATAGGGAAAGCTCCGCAATACTACAAATACTGCAGTGGTCCTAGTACTAAACGAGGCTGTACTTCTTCCCCCGCTTTCTTCCGGCTTCGGTGAGCTTTGAGAGCGGTCCCTTTCGACGAGTAGAAGCATATGCCCCGCCCATGCATTGGTGAAATAACCATCCGAGTTCGAGAAAAACAGCTTTCGAAGCGTACTAGTGATTTGGTGGAATAACGCCAAAAACACCCGGAATCCCCGGCCGTAGTGAGTACTTGCCAAAATGGGATTTCTCGATCATCCTATGCACACCTGATCCACAAGTTCTCCAATCTTGCGGTGTGGATCGCGCTCAGAAGCAGAGTGATTCCTTGGAACGTTGTGGGTGGTTTGTGTCTCGGTACACGATGAGATGTACTATGAAATGTAAGCTTCTCGAACAACAGCTACAGCCACGTCCTCCTTGACTGCGTGCAGTGATCAGAAAAGGGCTCTCGTCCCATTCGACTGACTCAGTCAATTCCCATGCCTTCGGATCGTATAACCTATATACAGGCCTTAGTTTCCTTCCAATTGGCATAAGCGAGGACCCCAAAAGTCCTCATGGGAAGTATAAGACAACGCACTGCTCAAGATGGTCACTTCTACTAGCCAGGCTGCCACCAAATATTGACCCATTTACGTGCGTCGCATCCTTCAACCTTTATATCTGCCCTCTCTTACTCATGACTAGACTAGTGTATACAATCGAGTATGTCTTGGGCTGCTGTCTCCGGCGTAGTGGCACTTATCGTCGTTTACCACAACAGTACGTCTTACTATTGCGCGCCACAAACGTGTGCGTTGCCCTCCGACAATAGCTCTAGCTCAACGCCCGCCCCAGTACGCCATAACCCTCAGGATGCCACCACCGACACTGACCATCGCGATGTCGAGCAGGAAATGGACGACATGGAAAGCGGACGCGCCCAGTGCGGCGGCGCGGTCCGCGAAGAAGTCGACCCGAGCCTGGAAGATAACACAAGCCAGGATGCGACCAACGCGACCCGGAACCTTGAACTTAATGAAGATACTACTGAAGTAACGGGAGGTGCGTCCACTGTGTTTTCTATGACGCTATTTTACTCATTGATTGAAACTTGTATTCAGGAATCTGGCCTAAACTTAAGAAGATGGTGAACAGCCCGATGGCGCGTTCCGCCATGAAGATTATTTATCGCGCGGTCACCACCGTTGCCGGCGTCTTCCAAATTCTATCCGGGGTCTCCTAGATTTGAAATCCCCCAAACCCCCCTCATGTACCGACTCCATCCCCGGTTCCCCAACTAATTTCCCTTTACCTATCCTGCCAACTTCTACCATCACCTACATTTCTGGAATACGGTGGGCACAAGCCGCGCTGTATTGACCTTTTAACTGTAGTCTGTAGGTACGCAACTAAAGCTAGTACTTATCGAAAGCCACCTCGAGTAGAGCTAGGCCGTTCACTTTTCACAATGTCAAACTCATGTCTGCATGACTGCATCTCATGATCAAAGAATGAACTTGGATGTGCTGCGAGTGTCCATGCGAGTTGTACTGAGTCCTCGAGCAAGGAAGTTTGTTACAGAGTCCATGTGGAAGGGCCGCCAAACACCTGATTCACTCACAGAACGTGGTTGCAAGCTTAATCGTACACTTTGCCGTTGACCCCCAAGCGACACTTGATGCCTGTGCGTTTGAGATGATGTCCAAATAAGTTAACGACGTCGAAGACACGGAGTCGGCCCCGGTTGAGCTGCTACATTACCTCATTCGCAGTGGTAGTTCTGCCATGAAGCCTATCATCCATGGTTTCAATGTGTGAATGTCATCAAGACGTCACGAGGCGCGAGGCTGCCGATGGCACTTTACTTTCCATGATTCAGCAAACGGCCAATTTAAGACAAACACAGCAGGATGCTTTGTTCGGTCGTAACGTGCGCTCCAGACTGCAAGCTGTTGAACCTGGGGGCCCCTGCTTGCCGTATCATGATTCAGGATGTCAACATCTACAGAAGGTATACTATACGTACTCATTACTCCGCGCAATCCTCGCACTTGTGACCACGTCAAAATGGAGTGTGAACTTTCGCACAATCCTTCCTTCGCTCGCGCCATCATGTCTCCCACTACCGACACGCCCTCTCTCTGCGGCCCCGAGACACCTTTCAGTGTCTCCGTTCCACAAGAAAAGCGCAACAAACTCCAAAAGAAACTCGAACTTGCGGACTTTCCCGACGAGCTGAACGATCGTCGATGCCGGACGGTATTATGGTGCTCCTTTGCAGGATAATCAACGGCTCGTGAACCATTGGAAGACTGGCTTTGACTGGCGCGCGCAGGAGAAGAAGCTCAATGAAGCCCTTCCAGGACAGCTCACTCGAGATATCAAGGTCGAAAACTTTGGATTGCTCAACATCCACTACGTGCATATGCCAAGCAACTTGAAGACAGCTCTGAGCTGGCGCTATCCCATTGCTCTTCTGCCATGGATGCGGGTTGATTTTCTCCGTATCACGAAGTTGCACAAAGAGGAGATTGGGAAACTTTGGTGCGTCGAGATTCCTTCTTCCTTCTTTCCCGTCGACGCATTTCAAACTTAATTTCTCCAGATCACTACTTTGATTGCACAAAAATACGGCCCGACCCATTGCACACGAACCTACCTTGGTGAGCTCGTTTGCCAAGCCCGACATTGTCCCACTCACAGTCAACTCTAGGGCCACTGGCAAGGCGCCAACATTCAAGCAGCCAATCCTGTATATTCAACATCTTCTGACGCCGTACACGCAAAAAGAAAAGGACAGTTTGGCGCGTAGCGCGATCGTCTCGTTTTGATAAGCTTTTACAGCCTTACAGTTGCTATCCCAATAGTACGTTCATGCATGTCAGGAACAGGGTACAGCAATATAAACAGCTTTGAGTAATCAGGACGATTCCTCTGTCCGATTCGTGATGTCAAACAGCCCGACTTGCGTTGGGAGGAAAAACATAGCAGTGTCTCGCGATCTAGGGTTCGAACGCGCAACACTAGTACCGGTCGGATCGCCCGAAGCAATCGGCGCTACTCACACCAAATCCAGATACCCTCCTTCCTAGTTATCCATTTCCAGAAGTGACAGCCTCAGACCGACTCCAATCCAATGTACAGAATGTTCGTCTGGCATATGCCAGTACGCCCTTCATTCAAGCATTCACATGGACAGAGTCTATCCTGCGTCAGCTGCCTGGTGAGTGAGAGAGCTAAACGTCCGTCTCGCAGGTTTCTCCCGCAACAGGTGCGCTTTCACCATCTTCTGGAATCTAGGTTTGGTCCAAATTCTGGTCACTTCCGCTTGCGAAGAGGGCGCAAGTCCTGACTGCATACAGTCAGCATGGAGGGTGCGAGCCGCGTGTTTGGCGAAATGTACTTTTTATACGTCCCCATATATGTCGAAACATATCCCATGTTTGATCAGAAAACACATCGATTCGTCTCTCCATATCGATGTCATGGTCGCTGGCATCGCGGAGTGCATCCATGCGCGTAATGACCTTGGCTAATTTACGCTCGGTCACCGGGCCCTGCTCTTGTCGTTGTAGCCGCGAGAGCTCTATGGAGAGCTCTCTGATACGATTCATGTGGGCCTGCTTTTGGCGTCCCAGCCGAGCGCGAAAACCGCGTACTGCAACCAAGCGGTCTATCACTCGTCCTGCTTGGTACACTATAAAGGCAAGGAAAAGCCAGAAAAGGACGAAGCCACAAAACATTGCGGCGTTTATCCTGATTGTGAGCCGTAACAATCGTAAGGGCAGGAGTAGGATACGTTTGATCATGGTGGGAACTTGAGAAGTAATTCAAGTAAATCATCAAATATTGATCGGATCACAGCACAAATCGGAAGTTCGGAACGGGACCGCCGCTTAAACTTGTTACTTTCCTTTCGACCACGGTCACGCCTTGTCTGAGCACATCGTTAACCGCCATGGCCTTCCGTCGAGCCATAGGACTCAGTAGACGAGTCAAGAAGACAATATTTCTCGAGGAATTCGCCAAGAATCACTATCCGACGGCTCAGTTTCGAAAGGACTTGGCCGCTCGCCTGGAAATGTCGGAGGAACAGATTCAAGGGTACTACTATAAAGCGTGCGTAAATATCATACCTATGCGTGTGCATCATAACACATATCGTACAGGCGTGCACGAGTCAACATCGAGAGGAAGCATCATCGGCCATTAGTTCCAGTACCTCCCGAAACCATAGCCATTCTTGAAGCAGAATACGTGAAGAACCCCTACGCCACTCGGACCCAGGACGGAATGGCATCACTCATGAGGATCACTGGGGAGACAAGGGATCGTGTGAGGAACTGGTTCACGATTCGGTACGGTCTTCCACTTCTCATTGCCGTCAATTTTGATATACGAACGTGTAGACAGACGCCAGAAACAGAGACAAGAGCGTACTGCTCATCCGGAATCCGACCCCGCCCTCCCTTTGGCTCCACGACATCCTTGGCGGAAGCTAGGCAACGCCTCTGCATTTGCACCCAAGAATCTACTACTGGAAGAGACCTTCCAATTATGCCCCTGGCCTCTATCACCGCAGATCAAGGCTCTGGTAGAGAAGATACCAGATACAAGCTCTGTAGATATTCGGACATGGTTTCGACGCAGGTGCGTTCGAACAACGCGTATTTCCGAGTTCATCGTATTCACCATTCTCAGGCGTTCCAGTGAATCACACGGTACAGTGTACCCAGCCACACCCATCGTTGCACCGCTCAGCGAGCGTGGACCTGCGACGGCCAAGCGCGAAGCGTCGCTCAAAGCGCTTCTGAAGATGTACCCAGACGTACCTCACTCCGACTTTCCGACAAAGAACTTCTGGACCAGAGGTACGCTTTATAAACATCTACGGCGCTTGGGATACAAGCCGCCCACACAACCTTGATCTGTGTTCTGCTTCAACTTGTCTTTACATTGTTACTAAACAATTACGTTTAGAATTTCCTACACATATCGCTTTTCAGTATCCTGTTTTTCCCTTCACGACGCCAAAGGCCGGTCCTCCTTTTCCAAATAACTTGCGCAAATCTCCCTCCAGAAACCCTGGCTGCTCTGTTGCAGCGAAATACCCACCCTTGTCATGCTCGGCCTCGAACATTAGGTTTGCGTTGACGCGTTGGAAACTAAGCGACATCGTCAGCACAAGGTCGAACGGAAGGACTGACAAGAGAGCCTACATCCGAGGCGTGCTCTGAATCTCCTTTGGGAAGTAAGAGATGCCGGATGGAATGCTGGTGTACCATTTGCCTTCGGTGCGCGGCTTGGTGTGCTTCATGTACTCATAGTATGTCCTGCATGCCGCAGCGGGGCCAGCGCGAGAGAACAGATATATCGCAATCCAGGTCAAGACTGTGCACGGCATGAATAGAGCAGATGCAGCAACTTAGGAGAAGGACTCCATACCTTCATCGTCGGTCCATGCATAGTCATCTGTCCACGACACAAGTTTCTCGTATATCCACGCAAGAAGTCCCACGGGTGAGTCCGTGAGCGAGTATCCTGGCAAATGTATGACTATACGATAGCTGAGGTGCTTTTCGCTCACCAATTGTCTGAGGCTTGGTTCCCTGTTCTGAGGCATATGCGCGATCGGTCTGGTCGAACATGGAGCTCAGAATGCTTAGTGTACAGAGGGCCTACAGCAACGCGAGGCAGATAGAATTAACGCGGCTTTCTTGGGATTTTGGCATGGCGGGAAGAGATATTCACAGACCAGTTCGGTGAAGATGAAAGTTGGCACGAATTAAACTTGTAAGTCGAGAAATACTAATGACATGCCTAACATCATTTTTACAAAACACAAAAGCCATTCCATTCTATGCATTATAATAATCTTTCGTTAAAGACTACGCTGGCCTCCCAGGACACGCTCATTAGCATGTTGGTTTTGTTGGTTTCGTTACCAAGGAACACCTATGTCCCCCATTGTATTTATAACATGATCGTGAGTGTAATATCTAGTACAGTATAATATCAATCAAATGCCCCGTGCGAGGGCGTGTAAGTACGATTTAGAATAGGTCGTGAAGCAATCATTTGAATCCAAGTGAAGGTGGGTATACCATCGCCCTAATCCTCTTCGTAAAAATTTCATAAGTCGAGTCTCAAGCAACCAGCGACACCATGGGAGGCGCGTTGAACGGCACCCGCATCATCCCAACCGCCATCCCGTTCTCTGCCCCGTTTGAGGCGCCTCGCGGTCGTGTGGTTTTGGGAGAGGGCATTGCGACGAAGACCGTGAGCTGCAGCGATCGAGGTAGAGGCTTGTCCAGGACCGGTGTAGCTGGTCCAGCAGTCGACAACGTCTCACTCGAGGCGTTGCTCGGCGTTCGCAATCCTGGCGGGAAGGAAGGCTCAGGCGTATCTGGTGTCCCCGGTGTGCTGGGTGTGCTCGGGGTCCTAGGACGGAACGGCTTGAAAATGGACGACCGTGGCCGAGGTGTAGGTGGTTTGGAGATGGGCTCGTCCGTTCCAGCGTGGACCTCTTCACACGAGAATGGCTGGGGTGTATGTCAGCAGCAGTTCCGAAAACATAGGAGAGAGCAGTCTCTGACCTTGAGGTCCGCCCATTTGTGATCCAACGACGGTTGGTCAAGCCGTACGTTGTAAAAGTCAGGCCGTTTTACTGGTATCACAGTGTGGGCGGTGCTGAAGAGGGCCTGTGGCAGAACACCCTCCTCGCGCATGCGGCGGTACCGTTGGTAGCGGTACAAGAACATTGCAGTGAAAATGAGGATGATAATTCCAACAACACTTGCAGCGACATATCTGCGTACCGAGGTCAACGAGGTCCCGAGCATACAGATGAAGCTTACTCACAGGATAGTCGAACCACTCATCAAACTGGAATCCGCGCCCGAGGTCGCGCCAGCACCAGATCCTGCGTTTGACATGATGGTGCGATAGTGAGGCTCACAACCAGGAAATACACGGTCGAAGGAATCCTCTCAACCAGCGCCTGCTTGTTTTATACGTTCCTGGGTTCGGAAGCGGCGGGAGCTTCCATGGGTGATGTGGCCGCAGCCGTAACAAGGGTACGGTCATCTAGTCCATTCAAAACGGCGCTCGCAATTGGCGGTGGACATGCACGGCGCCTGCCCAAATTACCCGGGGCCCTTAACGGACGCAAAGAAGAACGAGGAATGCGTGATGCAGAGCCAGAAGGAAGCACCAGAGGCGCAGTCTTGGAAAGCGGCCACCTTTACAGCTGAAAGCACTCGCTCGAAGCTAAGTAGACGTACATGAAAGAATGCATTTCCGAGGTATAGATAGGAAAAGGGGGTATGTGCACGAGCTATGGTGGACAAAGGCTATGTCGACAGGAGCGCCCGAGGAGCGCAGTCCACCAGAGGTCAGCCGAAACAGGCGAGGGCCAACGTGAGAGACATGCACCTTATAAGAGAGATGGGCTCCAGGGCTCCGCGGAGAAGGAAGTCAACCCCGAAGGCAAAGCGACGACAGCTTTGCAACTGGGGGCCTCGTATCGCATGGTGCTTCACAAGAGGACTCGGGATGCCTTCTCGTTTAACTGGCTTGTGGATATGTACACTGGAAAATGAGCCACTGTCACAAATGTTGGGAATCCACAATGCCCTTCGGTCATTCGATAACACGATGCACACACGGCCACATCTAGACGTTTACAACTGCGCCTTTGGGATGCGCCACGGGAAAGTTGTGGGCTACGGCGAATGTGTTGAGTACCCGAATCCTCGGGAAGAGGGATATTTGGCGCTTACCCGAGAGTACCGGTCGGTTATGCATCGTCATCACTATAACTCGTCCCTCTTTGTTCTCTGCTTACTGCTCTGTACATCCACACGTAGAACCCCCTCGGCACTCTTCAAAATAGCCATGATTGTCTCTCCATGGATAACCCAGTCTTCCTACGCAATGCTGAGTAGGTGTTGGCCTGGCAAAGACCCAACCGGAGACACGTATGATGCTGAGGGATGTAGCGTATCGAGAGACTCGGGTGTGCCGGAAGAAGAAGACACGACGAGAAAGACGTGGGATGCAGCGGTGGTCGACATTGCTTCTGACAGCGGCAGCAATGCTATAATGATGATGGCGGGAGACAGGATTCTGGACTGAATAGTTCGCCATGCTTGATGCCATCACTCGACGCCACTAAGTATAAATGTCCTCAAACGGAGGGATATTGCCTACATAGAGGAGAATTTATGGGTTTGAATACACTGTGCATGCGAAAGGAGGCTGTTAGCATCGCATCAGTGTTGCCAGTAATCCGACGGCCATCGTCTCTTTGTTCCAGCCAAAATTCAGCCAACTCGCAGAGTCGCATGCAACAGATTGGACTTGACGTTTTCCCAACGATAACAACAGGTGACGAGCGCTTTGATTATCTAGCAAGGATACGTTCTTCGTCATCGTGGGCAGCAGTCTCATCTAAAGCCTTTGCTTGGGTCAGGCTTGGGACTCGCAATTGACGAGGCCATCATGATGGGCATGGTAAGCATATTAATATCTCAAGGATCAACCTTCGAATGAATGAAATGCTTTCAGAAAAATAGTTTATCGCTTTTCACAGCTTGGGATGGATCGGTCGGATACAGACCAGTCTAAGCGTCTTTGTTATGAGACAGCTAACTATACGGTGTCTTCTCTGGCCGTGATATCAAATTCTGGTCACTTAGAAGACGTGAGGATGCTCAGAATGACGCCAAATAAAGGACGCCACGCAACGTGGGACGCCATCAATGCCATCGCGTGCTTTTGCTGCAGCTTTGCTTTGTACTCCCACGGGCGGACTTCACTTTATCGTGTACCTCGCCGGCCATGTACCTCAAAATCGACAAGAAACCGACAAGAAACCTGACAAAAACCCGCAACGAGGCGCAATTGCGGAGTGATGAGCGCGTGGACGAGGTCTTTGTCTGGGGGATTTTGTTTGGCGGGTCCTGACATGGACCGCTGGCTCTTTTCTTTTGTAGTGGGCCTAAATACGACGCGCTTGACCGCTGAGCTTTCTCTCACCAACGCCCAACATGCCATCTTTTCTCAAATCCGCGCGCGCTGCGCTAGCTCTCAAGTTCAAGCGCGCATCCAAGCGACCTCGTCCAGCCAGGCCTGCCAGAGCTGGTGGCGCCCCCGAGCAGCCTTTACCACCCATCCAGCGCGTATTCGTCGACCGGGAGACCTGTCTGTTGGACATCGCACCTGCGCCAGTCGTCGAGGACGACCCGTACGACTTCGACTCTACAATCGCGCCTACCGTGACGCCGCTCGTCTCTGGATCACGGCATTCGGCGCATATACCCGGCTGGCCTCCAACGCTCCCCGCCGCGGAAGAGGCTCACTTGAAGTCGTGGTCACAAGTTGCATCCGCAGGCTTGTCCTGGCAAACCGACAACCACCAAGGCGCACCCGCAGCTTCAAGAGAGGAGCGCACCCCGACACCTTCGGAAAATATCATTGGGAGTACGATTGTCATCCGGACCACGCCATACATCTTCCTGGAGCGTGCGGGCGGTGGCACATATGGCCAAGTTTATATCGTGAGGAGCGGCTTTCGCAAGATCCATGCTATCAAAGTCATTCCCAAAAGCAAGCATGGGCTAATGTTCTCCGGGACGAACGAACTCGATGATCATGCTAGTCGCGATAACCTAGTGAAGCGCGAGGTCGAAGCGTTGACGGCCATCCGAAACGCATGGTCCCCCAATCTTGTCTATGCGATTGACTTTGGAGAGGACTTGAAATATTCCTACATCATCACCGTGCGTCCATCCTTCGCCGTGTTGTGCATGACTACTTAACTATGGCCAGGATGCTCATCCCATGTCGCTATCCCAGCGCCTGCGCATGCTCGCCCGAGAAGACATGCCCGTCCCGCCTGAAGAACGTCTGTGGTACATGCAGCAGCTCGTCAAAGCGGTGACGAAGCTTCACGAGCTCGACTACGCCCACTTGGACATCAAGCCGGAAAACATCATGATCAAGGCCAACGGCTACCTCTGCCTCATCGACTTGGGGTGTGCCGTGCGCGGACCGACGCAGACCTGCGGCGCATGGGGCACAAACGATTATGCTGCAGACGAAGTCGGCGTTGACCGCTGGGAGGACCACGACGTCAAAACCTTCGACCCTAAGATGGCGGACGTGTATAGCTTGGGGCAAACGCTGATGGATGTGTATCTAACCCCTGTGAGGCGGCATAGTCCTGAGTTTTTGATGGGTCGCCTTCGGACGGAGGACCAGAAAACTTGTAATTTGATTGAACTCGTACGTTTCTGCATGCCTCTTTTGAATGTGCCGCTGATAATTCTTGCAGATGACGGCGCAGTCGGTCGATGAGCGGTTCACGCTGGAAGAGGTCCGGAGGGTGCTCTCATTCACGTAAGGGTGGTCATTGATTGTGAACGACCGACCTGATGTTTTGTCTAGTGATTGGGATGCTCTTCGCCGGCAGGAGCTGGTTGCCCCGTTCATACCACCTCGGATTCTCCTTTCTTGATGTACCCAGTGTTGAGCTAGGCTATTATAACTACAATAATCTCATTCCATACTTAGATAACGAAATGACCAATCTCACCATGAACCGTAAAGCGTTGGAGGGCTGACGTGAGGGTCTTGCCGAATATTTTCGAAATTTGCCCTTCTTATGAGGACTGCTAGTACTGAGGCCTGAGGACTGAGTCGTTTGCGGCATGTGATCGTGTGTGTTACATAAACGGCATTGTTCGAAGGATCGCTGACTAACAAATATTCGAATTGCACACGACAAGTCCTCCAAAATTGATTCCCGTCGCCTTCAGTATACATATAGTACTATGGGTATCCCGCTAACGACCCGCTTCGAAACCTGAACTTGTGACCGCGTACATGTTACAAATCAAAATGATGGCTTTCACACGGTCCTCGCTTCGCTCTTACCACCATGTCTTCCACCGACTCATCTTCGCTTTGGGGCCCCTTCTCTCCCTTCAGTATTTCTGTCCCCCAAGAAAAGCTAGACAAGCTGCAAAAGAAGCTCGAACTTGTGGACTTTCCTGACGAGCTGAACGATGCTGGACGGGATTATGGTGCTCCTCTGCAGGATATTCAACGCCTCGTGAACCACTGGAAAACAGGCTTCGACTGGCGTGCACAGGAGAAGAAGCTCAATGAAGCCCTTCCGGGACAGTTCACTCGAGATATCAAGGTTGAGAAATTTGGGTTGCTCAACATACACTACGTGCATATGCCGAGCAAAGCAGCTGGCGCCATCCCACTACTCTTCTGCCATGGATGTGAGTCGTCTTTTCCTTTACTTGGGTTCTTGGCGCTGACAAGCGATGGTATTCCCAGGGCCTGGCAGCTTCGTCGAAGCCAGCAAGATTGCCGCACTGCTGACTGAAGCTTCGTCCGCACATCCGGCGTTCCACTTCGTCAGCTTCGATTTGCCAAACTATGGTTTCTCGGAGGGTGTGAAAGACAAAGGGTTCGCTATCGAACAACATGCAGAGGTGAGTCAGTGTTTATGTCGGCTCCGTCGTATTGCGCCATTCAACCATCTGACGCGTGGTGATTGAGGTCGGGCACCACCTGATGCTTTCTCTTGGATACAACGAATATGGTGTGTTTTATCAGGCTATGAATGTGGCAATAAGCTAATGAGCAATGCAGTGACTCAAGGTGGGGATTGGGGAAGCCTTGTACGTCGAGAATCCTTTTTAACTTATGTATGCTTTTCGAGCTAACCATGGTTTTAGATCGTTACTTTGATTGCCCAAAAATACGGCCCAACACATTGCAAGGCATTCCACACAAACTATCCAATGTAAGCCTACTATTTACCTCGTCTCACACAACCGCTCATAGTCGTTCTCATGTAGGGGCGCCGCGCCGACACTCAAGCAACCACTTCTATATGCCCAGCATCTGTTGACGCCATACACGCAGAAAGAGAAGGATGCTTTGGCGCGCGCCGCGATATTCGACGAGAATGAGCGCGGCTACTTTTTCGAACACGCGACCAAGCCTCAGACCATCGGTAAGCCACCCAGAAATTACCACGCCATCTTTGAACCATAATGTATAGGATACTCACTGGCGGACTCGCCTGTGGGATTGCTCGCGTGGATCTATGAGAAGCTTGTGTCGTGGACGGATAACTATGCGTGGAGCGACGATGAAGGTCTGCATCCTCCCTTTACTGCATGCACTTTGCTTACTCGTATGGCATGTTCATGCAGTCCTCACTTGGATTTCGATTTATCTGTTCTCCCGTGCCGGACCCGCAGCGGCATCGAGGACATACTACGAGTTCATGAAGCTCACTAGACCCCGCATCATAGGCAACCTGTACACCAGCGTTCCGTCTGGCATCTCCTACTTCCCGGGGGAAATCGATAGCAAGCCTCGCATGTACGTCCCTTTGCCTGTCCTTTTATCATGTTGAACTATGGACTGACGTCGATGGTATAGTTTCCAGCGCGTCAATGCAAACCTGGTCTTCGAGGCAGAGCACGACAAGGGTGGGCACTTCGCTGCAACGGAGCAGCCGGAGCTCTTAGTGGGAGATTTGCGCAAGATGTTTGGAAAGGGAGGACCAGCATTCGGCGTTGTGAGTGGGAAGACGGGATACTGAGGATTGTGTACTGGGAAAGTCGAACGTAAATGCATCAAAAGAAGGTTTTCTCATCCGTGCGACACCTCTAGGGTTTCTTCGTAAGGCGTTCATTTCACCGCACCGTTTCCGAAGTCAACATCTCAAGTCATGATCGCATTCGCCAGTCGTCAGTTTGGTTACAAAACAAGACAATACACCTATGTAAGCTGGCGCCCACGGACACCCAGGCCATCTCACTGCGGACGACCAACGTTTTGCCTAACCCCAGACGCCATGAGCAAAGCACATTGGACAAAGGGGAATGGGGATACGTACGGGAACTGGCCCTGGTAGTTTCCGGGCGGGGAGTAGCGGCAGACGACGTACTTGGACGCCTGGTCGAAGATGGTGCCGGCCTTGCAGTCGCCAACAGCGCACGCGACTTGCTTAGTGTTCTTCCAGACAACCTTGAAATTGCGTTCAGCTCCAGCTCAAGGGGGGAATGGAAAGAGGAGGAAGAGATACCTGAGTGAAATGCCCGGTCTCGGACGAGAATCCAGGGTGGTTGTCTGTGTAGCGTCGTTAGTGGAACATTGAGTGCGTGAGGCTGCTCGGCGTACAGTCGTATTTGGCTAGTGAGGTAAAAGGGTCTGTCAGTACAAGCGCAGGAGCAGGAATAGGTGGAGAAACTAACAAGCTTCGCTCATCCAGGAATCAAGACCGTTCTTGAATCCAAAGTTGCCCGTTCCAGCAGCCTAAGACACGCCCCGTCAGCTTATATACAAGAAACACAAGCAATCCACATACGAGGTTCTCCCCATAGTTCCCTCCGCTGTGCTGGAACTTGCACTGGTTCGCCCACTTCTGAGTGTCGGCGTAGAGCGCGTCGCTCCACGTAAGCTTGCCAGCGCCGTATTTGGCGCGCGCCTCGTTGTGCTGGCGCACGACAGCGGTTTTGAAGTCTTCCTGGGCCGCAGCGTCGTCGCGCTCATCCAGCGCGTAGCCAATAACCGTGCGCTCGTCGTACGGCTCGGCGGCCTCAACAGAGTCGGTGCGCTGCTGAATCGAGGCGCCCATGACGAGCCCGGTGGAAATGAAAAGGAGAAGAGCGTTAGGGAGAATCATGATGATGTACAGCGTGAGTGGGTGCTGGTGAGGTCTGTACGATGGAATGCTTGGGCCTTATATACCGGACGGAAGACGGCCTTGCTGGGCGCGGCTGTTCCATACTTGACACGCCCGGGCTGAGTTGCATTCCACGGGGGCTCAGCAAACTTGCGCTTCTTCGTGCTTGAGGGTTTGATCTTGCGCCTATAGTAGGAAATGCAGGTAGAGCTCTTAGCTGACTTTTTCGACCATTGTTCATTTCCTGCATTGGCGGAGGGAGCGTGACAAGAGTACACACATGGTGCCGCATAGCACAACCATTGAAAGAGGTCGGAAACAAGTAGCATTCGAGCGCTGTCATTATATATCGAGGATTCCGCACTAACTGGGCGCTGATGGTGCCAGTGTACATCCTCGACGCGTGAGTGATGTCGATGAGTCTCCGGCATTGTTCTCCGGTGCTGGGCTAGGATCATGACACATCACTTCCATTATAATGAAATTGATTGTGCAGCTGTGTTGAACAATCATGTAATTGAAGACGCATGAACCACCCACTACGGACGACGCTGCAGGATACGATCCAAGGCGTCAAAGTCTCTCATCTCTAAATCTGGCCTCCTCGTCTGGCTTCGGGTTGCATACGAGAAGCCCGCAAGATGAAAGATGACCCTCCGCGAGCTCGAATGTGGGACGACGAGAATGCTTTCCTCTGTGAGCCGACCATGGTAGATATAGTTGTCGTGAAGCTCGAACAGGGCTTTTGTCTGCAGCACTGGTCAGTCGGTAATTCAAGAACCGGGGACTGGCATACGATTTGACTGTCGCATTGTTCCCGGAGCCTGTCGTTCTCGCGGAAAAGGCTTTGCAGGCCGAGTGCGGGATGGTTCTGGCGCGCAGGGCGTATGGCCTGGGTAGGAAATATGGTCAGAGGCACATGCACTGTGCTGTTGAGAAGAAAGCAGGCATACCATGACGGCGTACACCCCCTCATCATCTTCGCACACGCCGAGAACTGGCGCGAGGAAACTCTGGGTTAATGGTAATCGTATGGGGCGCCGAGCAACCGTTCGCCAGCCGTTCAGGACGCGCGCTCTTCTCTGTAGCCACTGCACTTAGCATAGTATAAACAAGGACTAAAAGCAAGCGACGCTGACCTCTCTGGAACCATAGTCCCATCTTGGCAACTTCAGAGAAAAGACACAGCGCATGGCACTTCTGTCCACTCTATCAATCCCCGCATATACGTCCCTCGAAAGCCGCCTGGACGGGTCGAGTGTTACAAACTTGAGGGGCTCGTTGGTATATGGGATGAGGTTCTCGACGTGCACGCGCCGTATCGCGCGTTCAGCTTGGCTCGGATGGAGTGGCGTGTGCGACGTTGACGGTGCAAGGGATATGCATGACCGCCTTGGCGTACTTGTGTCGAGCGGTGCAAAGCTCATAATAGAGGATGAATCGACAAAGGTCGATTGGCGGCGCGTCTTGTACCGGTGACGCCTGTCATGGCTAGTCTGTGAAGTTGAATCGGACGTGCGATTGGCCTCCAGGTGGAAGTAGCTTTCTGTCAGTCTCTGCTTTGCCTTGCTCTTGGTTTTAGCAGACCGATTGTCTGTGTGGGATAACAGCAAGACGTCCTTTGGGGGTCCAGGCCGCAAGCAGTATGATGTGACGTCTCCGCTAGAGTAGGAAATCATGAGGGTTGGAATGGAAAGAGTTGTGCGTGGGCCTCGGCGCTAAATAGCGAGGGCTTTGAAGCGGACTACTTATTGAACGAAGCGTAAACAAAAGCGCGGGAATAGCTTTGACTTAGTCGCACTGTGTTACAAAAACCGTGTCCAAGCAACGGTTTCCCCGTCATTAGCGTGAGTTGGCGACCATGTCCAAACAATAAACCCAGTGTGTGAATGCCATTGTGAGCGTGTAAGCCAGGAACTTGAGCGGAGGTCACGATGTGGAATGAGATGCATAATTAAGCCTATTATCCTAGAAGCGGCTCTGAAGATCGAGGTCAAAAGAAGAGTTGTTGTTTATGTGGCGCAGTGATCGAGTTTCGTTTTGAATCCGCGGCAGTGCCGCGAATTGGCGCTCTGGGGAGTTAGAGGTTGTGCTCGACAGGCGAAACGCCGGGGAAGTAAAAATAATGGCCGAGAGCGAGGGCCCCGAATGGAGAGAAGCAAAGGGCGTTGCGTACACAACAACAAACACGGAAACGACATCAAAATAGGGCAACGAGCGGGGCAACGACTCTTTCGCCAACCGTCACACCACTTTGGACCAGCGATCCTTTTTCAATCCCGACACGCCCTCGCTAGCCGAGTTCTTTCTTCTTCTACTCTCACTTTCACGCCTATAAACTCTTGACGAGTTCAATTCTTTGATTCAAACCAACTCTCTCTTTTCAACACCGTCAACGTCCAGTACAACCAACACCATGTTCGCCCGCGTGTCCACCATGTTCATGATCACCCTCTTTGCGCTCTTCGCACTGCTTGCGCCCGGCGCGCTCGCTGCGCCGTCTATGCTCCGCGGCCGCTCCTACCACGATGTCGCCATCGACGTGCGCGACGTCGCTCCTGCCGCCGCCGTCATCCTCGCCCGCGGCGCACCAGTCCCCGTTGTCCGTGCCGAGCCCGCCAAGCGCCTCACCCGTTTCCAGGCGCGCAACGCCCGCCACGAGGCCGTCTCACGCGAAATCGAGGCCCTCCAGATCAGGAATGCAGAGGAGAACGAGAAGCGGGACATTGTCGCCAACGGATGGTCGTCCGTCCCCGTCGTTTGATAAGGAGAATGTATTGTGATGAGTTGTTGTTGGCGAAGCTGTGGGCTTCGGGCAAGATACGTACGCTAGTCGTTCTGTCTGCATCTTTTGGAAATGAATCGCTGTATTTTTGTAACTGCCATGTCCCCCCGTTCCTGCCCTCCCCCATCAGAACTCGAAGCTCTTGTTCAGGTCTTCCCGCAACAGTTCCCTCATCCCAGGCGGCAGCGTAGGCTCAGCCTCTGTCCCTTCCACCACCATATACCTAAACGGCATCTCCACACTCTCATGCTTGCTGAACGTAATCGTTGGAAAGTCCACATATTTGATCTCATCCAGCTTCACACCATCCTCTACAACCCGTTTGGTTACGCCGAGCGCAGTGTCTGTGGTCATCTGCACAGGGCCCAGACGACGGCCTGGGAACCCAAGAACGCGCAGCTCAGCAGTCCGGTCCCGCGGTGGGTCGTCGCCCAGGATGCCGCCGAACAAGAAGCACTTGAACCGTCCGTCGCCATCCGCAGGACTGAGTTCTTCTGTTCCCTTGGGATCCAACAAGCAGACTTCGTTTATGGAGATCCCAGAAGACCTCAAGCGCGACAAGACGTCCTCTGTTGTGAATACAGGCCGCGCCTGGCCCTGTCCTTGCGGCAGTTCGAGTGTAGAGACGCTAGACGCCGACAAGTGGGTGAAATGCACTTCACTTGCGGGACCTGCCAAGGATAGCATATGCTAAACACGCCGTAAGAGATAGAACACGAGGAATATGCATTGAAGCAAACCGAATACTCTAGCTTCACCCATGGAGGAAGTGTCTTTGTGGACGAGGACGCTGAAGCAGGTTCATCCTCTTCCATATGCTCTTGGATGCCCGTAAGAACCACATACACGGAAGTATTGAAGCATACCGATAATATATGTAAAGCCCATGATTGACGCGAAAAGAGGAGCGCGTTTTTAGAGTGATGATGATCGAAAGATAACCCCCGGTGCACGTGCTCTTGCTTTGATCTGATGGCGCATCAATGTCACCGATCTCAGTGATTGTCTGGGCTTTGCTCGTCAGGTATGAGCTGGGTCCCAACTTGTGGGATCTGGATCCCCTCCTGTTTTGATATAATGTGTATGCTAGAGCTACAGCACTCCCGGCTATCAGATAGCTCGCTAGTCAAGGAGTTTACTACACGAGCCATTTTCACACAGTCCTCGCTTCGCTTTTGTCGCCATGTCCTTCAACGACTCGTCTTTGGTTTGGGGTACCGAAACTCCCTTCCGTATCTCTGCTCCCCAGGAGAAGCTCGACAAGCTGCAAAGGAAACTCCAGCTCGTGGACTTTCGACGAGCTGAACGATGCTGGACAGGATCAAAGAGCACCTCTACACGACATTCAACGACTCATGAACCACTGGAAGACTGTATTCGACCGGCACGCCGAAAAGAAAAGGCCCGATGAGAGCTTTCGCGGAAATAGCGAGGTCGAAAACTCTGGGTCGCTCAACATTCACTACGTGCAGATGCAAGACCGCTGGCGCTATCCCACTTCTCTTCCTCCACGACTGCGAGCTGTTTACCTTTCTTCCACTGCGTGGGGATCAAGATTGGTCAACATCTTTATGGACCTGCTTTTGGCGTCGTGAATGGACACACAAAGGATTGTGAAGAATGGCTAGAAGGGGACTCGAAGGTAATCACATCGAGCCTCTTTGTCTGCGTTGTCGTAAATTGGACTTCATCGAGCTGTTTGGACTCCTCTGCGGGAGGCAAGATAAAGCAAAGTATCAAATGATCCAAAGATTGTTCTCTAATAATACAAACAGCGTCGCGCGCATCCAAACAGGTATGTACGAACATCAGGGGAAAAAAGCTCTACTACAAAGCCTCAAATAGGTAAAAACTGCATATAGAAAGGTACTGCTCCAAGAAAGTCATTATACTCGTACAACGCGTCCAGCGGAATAAAGAAAATAAAGATTATCCTCACATCACCGTGCACGATTCTGGTGGACATATGTTTTCGAACCACGACCACCCCTCCGCTGGAGCACTCTCCTGTTTTATTTTCACCGGCCCTCCCGCTCTTCTCACCTCCAAGGTATACTCCTTTGGTTCCTCCCCATGCTGTGGCACATCGTACCACCACGTCAACGTTTGACCCTCCACTGCCCACGTCCCCGCCGACACCTGGACATCCAAATCCAGCAGCTTGTCCTCCTTCAACGACTCCCATATCCCCGACGCGAGCGTCAACGTCCTATCGCTCGCCTCGTCCCCAGGAATCGGCGATGAGGGTTCCCGTGTCAGCGTCGCGGACGACGCGGATGACTTGGGCTCCTGCGGCAACAACCGCGGATGGGCAAACTGCACAAGCGGGATATACACCTCCGTCCCCGGGAACTTATCCTCCACACCATCTGGCTTCAGTCTATCCTCCGACGTGACCGTCACCGTAAGCTTGAACGTCGCCGACTTGATATCAAAGTCGATGAAACTGGGCACGCCGACAGTCTTGACCGGATATGGCCTCGCAAACGCCCGCACCGCCCTTGCGCCGTCTGTGAGAAACTGGAGAGGATTGCTCCTCCACCTCATCATCTCCAGCTCCATCTTTTGCGCCATACGGATGCCCTCGAAACTCGCACGGTCTCCCAGAGCCAGTGTCGCCAGTGAAAGCGCCGATGCCGCATACGCCGCTGGAACATTGAAGCTGTTTTTCCTCTTCGTCAACAACCCAGCTTGAGACTCCGCATTGAGCGAATAATCTCCCAGCTCATCCCGGCTGCTGTTCATCATCGCCAGGTCGTCCATACTCCAAAGACTGAGGTCCTCCATATTCCATCCATCGCCCCAATCATGACAACTGTCCGCACAATACGTCCATAGCGTGTAGCTGATCCCATTCGGCCCATCCGACGCATTCAGGCTGGCATCCAGCGCACGTTCTTGTCGACTGTAGTCTCCGCGGTACTTGCCCTTGTCCGTCCATCCGTAGCTGCGCTTGTCGTCCATATCATACGGAATGCCAATTTCGCCAATAATAGTCGGATACTGGCCGATAATAAGCGTGTCGTTCTTCAGGACACCGAGCTGCTCCTGAAGAGACTTGCGGATCGCTCGCTCGCCAATTTTGACAGCCTGGATGGGCGACGAATACTTGCCGCGAAGTAGACCCAAGGCGTCCGCGTTGAACCAGTTCCAATGGCGCGTGACAAGCGTGAGGCCATCGTAGTAGTGCCCAGAGTATGCGGCGCGGCCCTTGAGTAGCTCCTCGGAGATCGAGGGAGGCACAGCGAACACCGGCGGCTGCACAAACATGATAGACTCGGGATGGGACTCGCGTATGCGTGCGGTGAATGCTTCCCAGTGCGGCCGCCAATAGTCGGTGATGAACTCTGCCTCTTCAGGTGGCTCGTCCCGGCCAAGCGTCGAACGCAGATGGCGGAAATACTCAGGGATCAGAATGTATCCCGACTCGACATCCCATACACCGTGCTCAGCCCAAATGCAAGTGCCAAGCTTCCAGCCAGGATCGCGTCTCCAGCCCCATTTCGGATGGACACCGTCAACCTCGATACTGGGATCAGCCCACATCTTGATGCCCTTGGGGTCGATGGTTACGGTCCCATTCTTGGATGGCCCAAATGCGCCAAACTTGAAGTTGTCGACGGTCTGCGCCTGACCTTGGCCAAGCCGCAGGGACTGCGCAGGCGTCGGGTGCGTGCCCTTGCGGAGAGTCGAACCCTGGGCGTCAGGGTTGACGTTCAGATCGGGCCAACCGCATAAACCCTCAAAGGGCTCGTTCATGCTGTCCCACCCAATGACACACTCCTCGAGCAAGTCGCCCGCGTCCCGGATACGGTCCGCCATTCTACCCATCGCCTCGATGTAGTGCTCTTGCAGGTAGTCTTGAATATTCTTGCCGTCGATAATGCATTTTGGTGCAAAGTCGCGACCCGAGAAGAAGAGTGTGAAGATCGTTTGTGAGGCCAGGCGACCATAATTGGTCGACCATATCATTGCGGGTAACGAGGCCGGGTCTGGCGCCTGCGCCGTCGGGTATTCAGCATGGATGATGGCCGCCTGCGTCGCGGTGAAGTTGCGCGGGTCAATGCCGCAGGCTGTGAGTGTCCATATCGGTGCACCGGAGCCTCCAGAGAACCGGGACCACTGGCTTATTGTCAGTTGGACTGCTATTGTCTTATGGACACTGTCACGCACGATATCCTGGTGTGGATCCATATACACGAGAAAGCCAAAGTCTTTACATCTCCGCAGCACGCGCACGGTGTAGTCCATGAACTCGTCGTCGAATTTGCCGCTGGAAAGCCCGGGTGTGTGAGACGCGTGCAACAGCGTTGAACGGGGTGCATCACTCACGGTCCAGCGTGCTCTAGCGCTTCCCAAGTGACCGGAAACCGTAGCATATTGAAGCCCCAGCCTCGTAACCGTGCGAGGTGGACGTCGGCTGATCCGTCGTCGAGGTTGAGCGGGCGACCGACAAAGCTGACACTGCCCTCCTCTGCGTCGTCCCAGAAGCCGTCGAGCATCCATGATGGCTTGTCCACTGGTGCTTTTGCTGATCCAGAGAGATTGACGCCGCGGAGGAGGAGTGTACGGCCAGCGTTGTCTACAAATTGGCAGTCGGCGGTGTGGATAAACGATGAGGAGGTCGGGTTGCCCGTCGTTGGCGATATTGAAGGCACACGCGGCATTTTGAGTGTGGTCTCTGTCCTCGTCTGTCGCTTTCCAGCGAATTTGTAGGTGGTGGCGAAAGTAAAAGGAACGGTGACGAAAAGAAGCCGCGGTCGTACCACTCGTCCGAAAGGGGATATTTTTATTGCTCCTCCCTCTGACGTATTAGCAAAGCTCACGCCACACTGCTCACACCTCGTCAGCGAGTAGACAAGCGCAGTTGCCTTTTCTTACTCACAGTCTCAGCCTCACGGATGCCGCGACGCAATGAAGAAAAAGCGGTGCCGCCCGCGCCGGCGTACTCAGCCTTACCTTCAACCCCGCTGATTCCAGGCACACATTTATCCCCACACTGTACACAATGGGTGTGCCTGCGCACAAGATTGCAGTATCCACTGGTATCTGGATAACTCACCATCGTGCAGCTCGCGGGCTTGCCATCTCAGTTGTCTCACTCGGCATCGCACCCGTCAAGCTGGACATACAATCTCGTTGAGACGTCTTTTGATATCAGAAGTTCGTTCAAACAACATTCTCTTCTTTGCGCTGTTTACAGTGGTGCGGATGTTCTCGCTCCGCAGAGATTAGCGGGATAGCGTCAACGCTCCCCAAAAACGCAAGGTACTGTATCCATCGATAGCTATCCATTGGCTTTTTCTCTACATGCACGGCATGAATTCGTATTTGGTATATAAAATGTGGGTACAGGGGCGGGAGAAGCACTTGTCACGAAGTTCGCAGCATTGGCGGTCATGACCAAATTGGGACACTCGGCAAGTTCCGCTGCCCTGTTCCAAAATCCAGAGTTCAACTCGACCAAGGCTTGTCGCAAGCTCGAGGCAAGCTCAAGACTGAAGAAAGGGTCTGAAACAAAGCAGGAGAATGTTGATAGAGCTCAGAAGGAGGCTTAGTCGAGGGAACTTTACTCAAGAGGCCTATTCTTCCGGTTTCGCAGTCGGATGTTGGCCGGAAGTTGCTCTGATCTGAGGAAGACAACCGAGTCTGAACCGACTCGTACTCAAATTGTACGCTGTGGATTGATAATCTAATACACACGCAGCGGATTACAGTCAGCACAATTACAAGCAGATTCATTCCAATATTGCTTTACACGTTAACAAGTTTACTAAAACGACACCTCGAACCCTTTCTGCTTCAACACTTTGACGCTAACATCCCACAACTTCTGAGCCAATTCATCGTCTAAACCTTGCTTGCTCTCCGTATCAATCTGCAGCCGAATCAGCGTCCATAACAAGGGAGAGTACTACAACACTGACTTTTCCATCAGCCTCAGTGAAATAGCGGCCTTGCACCTCGTCGCGCCGGCTCGCCACACTGCCGCTCGTTCCAGCCCAGAACGCCGACTCCGCGCCTTGGGAAGGATCCATGAAAATGTACGATGCGACCGTTTCCAGCGCCTTGCCCAACAGCCCATAAGCCTCGGCAGCACCTTTCTGCTGCTCTGTCGCTACAGCGCCTGGGTGCACGGAGAGTGCGAGAATTGGTGACGAAGAGGTGAGCGATGGTAGATGCTTGCGCGCGAGCTCACGGATGAACAGAAGACTAGAAGACGTTTGTGAGTAGGGGTGGTGAGACGCACGAGAAAGGCGTACTCAAACAACTTGGATCTTCCATAGAGCTCCGTGGGTCCCATCTCATCGTTTATCTCTTCCTCATTCAACTTCAAGTCCCCCGGTGCCGAACGGTGCAACTCGCTCGACTCGCTAACAATGCGTGTCGAAAACTTCTCAAGTTCGTCGGCGTTCTGTTTCTTCTCCGATGTCTCCTTGAGCTTGGGTAGGAGGCGGTCGGTGAGGAGGAAATGCGCGAGGTGGTTGACAGCAAAATGATTGGCAAGACCGTCCTGGGTCTTGCCGTATGGCGCGACGCCAACGCCAGCAATAAGGTAGAGCATATCGAGGCGTGGGAGGTTCGAGTTTAACTTCTGGGCGAGCTCGTCAACGGAAGAAAGCGATCCAAGGTCGACGGTGTGATGATGGATGTTGGGAGAATCGGCGTGAGAGGAAATGGTTTGCACTGCTTCATCGCCGTGCTCAGGCGTAGAAGAGAGAATGTGGACTATGGGAATGTCAGAAAGGCGAAGAGAAAGAGAAAAAGGTGGGATGTAGGCAGCAAGAATCAAAAGGCGAATCAAAAGGCGAGGACGAATGATCACCCACCCTCTGCGCCTTTCTTCACCAAGCCTTCCGCCAGCGCTGAGCCAATGCCGCGACTCCCACCGGTTACTACAGCAATCTTTCCCGTGAGGTCGGGTACGTCGTCGAGCTTGTAGCGGTTCGACATAAGCCCTGCGAGTCCAACCATTGCGTTTGTGTGTCGAATCAAGCGTGAATTTGTTTCTACCAGCAGGATGAGTATGTATACTGCGACACGGCGATAGCACACCGTACGAGTGGATCCTAGATTGGCGCAGAAGGGGATTGTAAAGGCGAGGTTAGCGAGTAAAATCTACTTTATACATGGCGCGGTACGAGATCGTGACGCTGACTGGCGTGCGTCTGAGACTCTGAGAAGCGAGTCAATGACGCGGCGCGCACAGGTGGTATGAAACTGAGTGGCAGAAATGCCGATTGAGCATCACCGCCAGGATTGCATCGCGCGAGTATCGGCATCTCGCTGCTCAGTTCATGGACTTGTGAACTGGAGAAGGCGGGAATATACACTAAAATATGGTTGCATTTGCATGGCGTTAAAACCGTTTCTCCTGAGCCAGCGGTGGTGTGTGAACCCGCTGCACCACCGAGGACGCTACGCAAAGCATCGGCCTATGTTCGTCACTTCAAGACACCCGTAGTGATGCGGGCGATTGTATCCAATGTGAGACAGTCTATACGTCTCTCGCGTCGTGAATCCGAGCAAAACGGAAACGAAGTTGTCTTGAGATACAGTGGCCTTGAAAGCGAAAGGCAAGTTATGACATGAGTGCCAGAGCTGATCGCCATCACTTGATTGTGCCTACTTAAGCTTACAAGTCCAACGTTCAACTGGGTCCAACGCTCTGCAAAAGCAAAAGTGCTAGTATTGACGGGTTTCGGAAATTTCGAAGCCTTTCCAGTTGAACTTGACGTATAAAAAAAACCAAAGTTCAGTAAGTAATGCGTCAAGGAGCAATCTACAGGACGCCGGCGAGAATATCTAGTAGATCTAGAGGGAATCAACATTGACCAGTGGCAATCCGCACCGAAAATCAGGTAGCCAATCTCATTATGGATGTATCACCCTGTAACTACCTGCGCATACGTCAACCCGCGCCCCTCCTCTGCGCTCTCTTCTCCTTCAACAAGATCCCAGCCCTCCAACTTATCCGTGGTGGTACGCAACGATGGCTCCGAATCCTCTAGTGCAATGACTGCAGCCACCTTCGGCACAACTTCGAATGAATCCAAGTCCTCTTCAAATTAGAAACATCAATCCTGGGCCAACGTCGCTCAAGGCAAGGAATACTCACTGCCTTTGCGATGATATGTTCTCCTGGCCGACCGAACCTTGCACCCCTCCGAACGCATGATATCCCCCAGAGACATCTCGGTAAACCCAACCGTGTCGTCCCACTCATAGCAATCCCCTCCCATGTCCTCGTCTAAAGGAAGGAGAAGGGTATCCCAACCGAGCATCAAGACGTCTTGGTCCATCCACGAAGGCGTATCAGTGTCTTTGAGGTCTGCGCTGAGGTCTGTCGGGCGTCCAGTGGACCGTATGCGTGGGTGCAGCGGCTCGTCCTTGTAGTGGTAGTGCTGTTTGCGATGGAGGCGTTGCCCGGCTCTCTTGTCTTTCGCCTCGAGCGAGTTGGAATTGGTAGTAGCAGTGGTGGTGGTGGTTGGCGCCATGGTATTTGAGAGCAATGCGAGGGTATATGTCGTTGAGAAATATAACCAGTGACCTGTGTTGTCAGTGTTATATGTATCCAGTTTCGAGCAAAGCGGTACCGCGGGAGAGTGGTGCTGACTCCGTACGTGTGTGAGATGCGATGACATGCATCGCTTGCGACGGTGGTGGAAGTTTGAACAGGCGTGACTCCAGCAGCGCCCATTGTTTGGTAAGTAATGTGGGGAGATGCGGTTCGCTGCGTGCGATGCCTCTTTTTGATGAGCAGTGCCGAGCTAATTTCATTGACAATGCAGTACGATCTTCCCGCCCTCGCTGTTCGAGTGGTGCGCGGCTTGGAAATGAACCAAGGATGAATGTTGCGAGGCCGCAATTGAGAGTGAAGAGTCTAGTATAGCAAAGCAATTGGATTAGGGTATGCTCGGATTAATGTGGGTCTATGTGCTAGCACTGGGCTCTTGGTCTTCTCGCGCTTCAGAAGCATTCGTCGGCGGAGAGGGAATCAGTCTCGAAGGCATAATAGTCGGCAAAGGTAGCTGTAACGGAGACTTCTCGAACTCTGCCCAGCCACCTCTCAAACCTATGTCGACTATCCGTTGTAAGATGCGATGCATTTCGTCGTTTCTGTACGAGGTTGAGTAAGGCATAGATAGGATAGAGATGTCACGCACCGTGTTGAATGATGCGTCGTCTGCTCCTCCACTGTGGTCGCCAGCGTCCCCACACGTTGGGTCAAATCCTGGATCGAAGTCTCTAGGTCATCCAACCGTGCCTTGACATCGTCCCGTCTCTGCGTCTCCTTCCTCGAGCTGCGATAGGTCTCTCCCAGAATCAGACCCGCGGCAACGGCAAACATGAACCCCTCCGCGATGAAATTGGCACCAGTGTCGATGGCGCTGGGGACGAATGAGTAAACGGGAGTGGGATAGAATTTGTTGGGTCATACCGCGTCTCTGAGAGCGGCCGAACATGTTTGGTCGGTTCTCCTAGTAGTCCGGTCCGCAACCTGATTTCCGAGCGATGCATGTACTGAGCGAGGCTAACGCAGATGTGGCGGAATGTATCGTGTCTGGATAGGATAGTTGGCTGGAGTTGTAGGGAAAAGAGAAGGGGGAGCTACTTCTTTGCTTGCTCCTTTAGTCTGACACTTATGGGCTTGGCCAGTGTCTATGTAAGGAGCGTGAGTAGAGCAGGAGAACCTTTGGGTGTAGACGCACCCGGATGACCAGCGTAGCAATCTTTGTCGATGCCATAGTCAAATTTGAGGGAGGAGAGCGCAAATATCCAAAAGCAGGACCAGAAAATAGACGTCTATAGGAAAGTGGTAGTGAGAGGCAAGGAGGCTTTCGGCGGAGCGGATTCAGTATCAGCGATCAATTCCGCGTCGCGTCGGCTTCGGCATCTGTCTGCTTTTCTTCGTTCCCCACCCACGGTCACGGCGCATGTTTCTTGCTTGTACGCGTCACCTCCAACGCACCGTCCCTCTTCGCACCCAAATCAGATCCGTCTTCACCCTACGCGAAAAACGCGCTGCGTTCTTCGCCGTATTCGCAAAGAATCACTATCCAACACGAGAGTTTGAGCAGAAACTAGCACACGACTTGGATGTACCCGAAAGCCGCATGCACGCCTGGTATCTCAAGGCGTACGTCTGCCTACAGTCAGCACCAACGACAGGAAACTCACCAACCTGTGTGTTAGACGATACCAGGCAAACCGTGACAATGCTCGGAATCGCATGACGCTGCCTGTAGCTTATGGGCAGGAAGCAGTACTGGAGCAGGCATTCGCGGAGGACCCGTACGTCTGCGCAAACCCTGAGAAAATAGCAATCATCCAGGAGGCAACAGGAGAAACCAGACAGCGGTTGGAAAATTGGTTTCGATATCGGTGCGTCCCTTCTTGTCTCCCGCCCTTTCAAATTACTGACAGAGTGGTGTAATAGCCGCAGAAAGCATGGTATTAAACTGACCGAGCCCCAGCAACCAGCCCGACCAACGAAGCGGAGGTCAACTGCAAAGGCTAACCAGCTGCCTGTGGATCATATGGCGTTGTACGAAGAGATCTTTGTGCTCTTTCCTTGGCCGTCCCAACGACAACTAGCAATCCTCGCCGAGCTCACGCCTGGTACACCCCAGCAGCGAATACAAGACTGGTTCTTGCGCAGGTACGTCCACCCACAGTCCACCACATCCCACAACCTTTCTCAATCCCTCGTTCCGTAGACGCCATAATGAGCGCCGCTACCCAGCACGACCCGCTTCGCCCATTCTCGACCCCCTACAAACCGTCCCCGGCCGTGTCTCCGGCCGCGAAGCGTCGCTCAAAGCACTGTTAGAGATGTATCCGGACGTTATACATGGCGATTTCCCATGTCCTGGATTCTGGACCCAAGACGACATGCTAAGTGTACCAGAGATAACTGAGACTACCTTTAGTAAGGAGCACAGGGCGCTGCTGGAGGAGACATTTGCCATTTGTCCGTGGCCTAGCAAAACCCAGATGGAGGCGCTTCTCGAGCTGATGCCCAAGTTTGGAATTGAGTCGGTGAAGTCGTGGTTCATGAGAAGGTGCGTTTGGATGGTAACGCGCATGTGTTCCGATTCTCATGTTGGATTGTAGGCGCTATAAGGAGCGTGTATCCAGCGTGAATCCTACTACACCTATCCTCGAAGCAATACGTTCAGCCAAGACACGGCGGGCTGGAAGGGAAGGCGCGCTGAAGGCGCTGAAGACGACGTTTCCGGACGTGATTCAGTTGGGGTACCCGTCTCGCAAGTTTTGGGAATGTGAACAGACGCTGGATATACTACGAGATGCATAATTGTTCCCGATTACACCATTTTCACTTGCTGTTGCTCTGTTAACAATGCTATATCCATGATCCCACCGTCTATGCGCTAATATCTACCATAGGGTAAGACGACACGAGCGAATCGTCGTGCAGATACTCTCCGGGCCACCATGGGACATACACGATAATTGCAAGAATAAGCGGCAGGAAATCCAGGAAGTAGAAATACGCTGAGGATCTTCAGTACACTCCATGCAAACAAGGCAAAGACATACCTTCATGACTGCGCAAAGAGCTCCCCCTTGTCGACTGGCCCTCGATAATCCGATACACCGTTCGGACGATGATAAACACGGAGGAGAAATACAAAAGCCATATTGCCTTCCACCAGCGTTCTGTGCCCTTGGTCACCCCGGCACGCTTCACGCGGACGTGCATGATCACGAGAAGAACCACGAAGAGGTAGTACGACGCCGCCTGGAGCACGACACCTGCCACAAAGATGTTCTTTCCCGTCTCAAAGTGGTCGGGGTTCGTGATCATCCCCGCCCCGGCGCCTTGGATGATGAATGTAAGGATATCCGAGGCGACAAAGATGGTTGCGACGCGTGAGGGTCGGATGAGCGAGTACTGGGGACCGATGGCGGAGGAGACGAGACGACCATAGAGGATATAGTTAAACGCAAAGAACGCAGCGGGCGCGCAGACGATGATGACATTCTGCGCAATGAGGAGGGCCTTGCTGTTCTGGTGCGCTTCAGAGTTGAGCATAACCTCCTTGACGAAGAAACCGATTCCAGACGCTGAGGGAGGTAGGATAAATCCAAAGCAAAGTGGAATAATGTGGGGAAAAGGACGAACCTACTGCGCCGATGGGGAGACAGAGTCCCCACCAGTGTCTATACTTGAAGACGCGCCAAAACAGAGCGAAGCCAACCAAGACGTAGACGACGCCGCATATGATGGCGGCTGCCTCGCTAGGTACTTCGCCATAGATGATTTCGACGCGAGTGGGCACATGTCCGGAGGCTTCTTCAGAGTCTGGGTTAGCCAGAATCTTGCTCAGAGTCAGGACAACACACCATCTCGTGTAGATATCCTTGTCGCATAAAGCACACCTGCAGTTGCGAAAGTGAGGCCAGCTGAAATGGCGTCTGAAATAAGCGGCGCCATTGAGACTTGAAGGAAGGGAGTTGGGAATGATACAACTCTACGAGAGCTGCGCTCAGCCTTTTATACGCTTTCAACTGCTGTCGTAGGCGCAGGAATTACCAGCAACTCCGGTGGAGGTAGGCCAGGAATGTCAAACCAGTGTGACCAACTCCGGCGGACTTGTCCACATTGGGACAATGGCACTGACTGCCTAATCTGTCAAGGTAAATAACGAGACGTGCACCTCTAGTACGCAAGAAGATTTATGCCTATGTTTTCAAGCGACGCAGAAGATGTGACGGGAGAGGTCTAGTTCGGACTTTTAAGGCTGCAGCCTGCAGTAATCGACCTTATGTACGCACGGCATCGATCTGTACAGCCACCAGCCCACGCCAGGCCCACGCTTTCTTCAGCACTCCCACGGTCGCTTCGTTTTCAATGCCGGGCCCTCCTATTTCATAGCTTTCTCGCGCGAACTCGCATGCTGCTTTTCAGAGGCATCAACATACATATGAACCCGGCCACTCCCGATGGCTCCTGTTCGTAGAACGAACGGACAAGGAGACCTCAGAAGACATCTATAATTTGGTTATAACCCATCCGAAGAAAAGATGACATGAGCAAGTTCCGAACGCCAGAGAGGTGTTCTCTTATCGCCAGGTCCGACGTTTGGGCCAGTCCGCTCACGCTTTGGTGTGCCCAAGATCCCAGGATAGTGCTGCGCCAGCCGAAGGCCAAAGCGCCCATGAACACTCGACAGCGCAGGCCGACCGTCGTGTGGCCTCTATTCTACGACGACGAGGCACCCGGCGAACAGGAGCTGTGTTTGGTCACTTCCAAGACGTTGAGCCGATATGCATGCAACGACTGGCGCCAAGTTTTTGCACTACCGCACAGGGAAGATCTCCCAAGCGAAAGCAGGGATCCACGTCGCCGCTCCTTATCTTCATTCATTGGTCGCCTAACCAGACCTTCAGCTCGCTAAAAGTGCTACATGCATGAACAAGACGGCGTCCGTAGAAGTTCTCGTCAAGTGCAATTATTTGGGCACGCGTAGTGCGCCGCGCGATGTTCACTAGGGGGCGAGTGAGACGTGTTCAACCGAGGGTCCAACAAAACCCTTGTCTTGTTCGTGGCTTGCTGCAGTGTTTGCTCGTTTAGGCGCAGGTAGAGTGTCTCGGTATGCATGTATTATAAACATACAGTGTTGTGTTTATAAAATTACTATGTTTTTCATGAACACATGTAAAAAGCCTTGTGATCTGTCCTCTGCAGCCACTGTCATCTCGGGGTCCGAATCTATGGGTGTGGGGTCCTAAGTTTAGGCCACACCGGATGCTGCTTGGTGTTCTTCTCGAAGCAGTCTATCTCGTTGAGAAAAATTGGGGTGATGGGGACAAGCACAATCTGATTTTTTGTCCCTTGTGTGAATTGGATGGTATCATAATGGGGATAGTGAGAAAGGTGTCTTCGACCCCTTTCCTATGCAAGTGAGATGATTCAGCCACTTGCATAGCAGGCCACGGACGGTCACGACATTGTGCTAGGAGCCTAGGACTTACAATCTTTGTGACTGGTGAAATACCCTTGCAAGGGTCGTTCATAAACGGGTTTCTTTCATATTTTTTGTATGCCACGCCGTAATGCACCTGTAGGTCGCGAGTTTCAGTTCAAGTTGTGCCATATCTTGACTCGGCTGCCAGTTTGTCTTGTGGTATAGTGACTCAAAAGCCCGATCCAGATGCCTGAGAATCCTCTGTATCCTCGAGGCAAGGCCGCAAAGAAGCGAAGCTCGCTAGATGGCAGCTTTTTCAACGCTTTGCGAGCGGATATGGGTAGCAGCGTCGACGTTGTGGTGGTCAAAAGGATAGAAGGATGCCCACGCTTTACCCGCTGTTTGTGATCATCGATTAACCCTGTCTATGTGTACCTGTTTCAAACATCCCAATAAGGTTTAATTAGATTCGCCTATCCAATGGGATGCGCGGGTGCGTGTGTGGTTGTATTGTGTAAAGGCCTCCGTCGGCTCTATGTAATAAGAGTCTCCTGGAAAATCCTGCCTTACAGTATCCTCTTTCTTCCTTTTTTCAAAGCTCTCCCATGTCGAGTAGCACTCAAACCGGTAGCTATGCTGGCTTTCCGGACAGTCCAGTGAAGGGTCGGATGCATGGTGAAGGCATTGCTCTCTTGAAAGGTATGTTGATACCTTCCAAACGGTGCAAAGCCGAGTCTCACAAGCCCGCCAGACTACTTCTACACAAAATCACAACGTCCCACCATGTCAGAGAGGCAGCAACTCCTTGAACGACTGAGGGTTCGTCCGGGCGATGAAAATACCGAATACGGCCTGCTGACAATCTTGTAGTCAATGCCCGGCCAAGCTTACCTCCAACCCAAGCACATACATGCATGGTTTGCGCGCCAGCGTACTAGGCAGGGCGCAGCACATTCCGCTCCAGGTATGCGACAGAAAAATGCCTCATCTCAAAGCTCACGTTCCCAGGTCGACCTCGCGCGCCGATAGACAGAAAGACCCGTGAATTTATTACGAACGCTGTCGAGGGCCAGTCGCTACAGAAGGCGCTCGAGAGTGTATCGCTATGCTCCAAGATGTTCAAATTAGATCCCGAATTGATTACGTCCTTCATTACCAGTCTGTACCATCCCGTCGTGTCCCAGACAAGTCTACCCACGCCGGAGCCAGAACATCTGGCGGGAAAGCAAGCACACCGCAATGACTATGACGAAGACAGCGGAGACGAAGACGTAGGGAGCGACATAGAGGTTGATTCAGATGCAGACGAAGACCATCCGCCGCGGTCAAGACCAGAACCGTCAGCGCCGGAGACGATTCATCGTCTGCCTACGCCGGTGTCGCCTGTGTTTTCGACACGCGTGCCACCATCGCATAGACCAGCCACCGCTGCGCACGGTCCGAAGAGAGACTCGACGGCGACGCAGGTCTTGCTCGAGATCGACAAGGAAATCAATTTGCGCGAGCCTACACGACCGCCTGTCACACGGATGTCGGCGCAGGAACTACAGGCAAACTGGGACGCTCGAAAAGGGCGAATGGCGAGTCTACTTGCTACGCTCTCGAGATAGCCAGCTCGCTCTGGAAAAATTCAAACCCAGGGCCGATTCTGTGTACGACATGGCGGATCGAGACAAGCACGATAACGCGGTCCGTGGTGGACTCGTGACCACGTGGCGATGCTTTCAAGCCTTGTTCTCCTCAACTCTTGACTCTTTCATCCACCACACGCCACGAAAATCCATGGCGTATCTTACGAAAAAATACATATAATATGTACAGTAGTGGTACACATGTGTTTGTACCTCATACAGTTTAGCTCTCCTTCACGCATTTACATTATGACTAAAATACTTTAAATTTCACACCATTGGGCTACTCGAAGCCAATTCGAAGGAAGACAACTGTGCAGAAACTTAGGGTTATGTAGGCCGGACACTAGTGCCTTTTCCAATTTGAATATTTTGTTCCTCGGCCTCTGGGTTATTTTTCACACGTCCTACAGATGCTCCGATGTGTTTTTAGGCTTTTTATCCAACGGTAATCGTCAAGTCACACACACCAATGTCGGTCTTCCGGGTTTTAGAGCAACGCAGGCCACAGCAGTTGCCGGAGTCGGACTTCGAGCCTGCCAAGTCAGACTGAGCATTTTGTGACTTTCCGAGTATGCTGCGAAAAACTAGAAGTCAATTTTCGTTGCTTGATTGTCGACTTTACTCTTCTGCACGCGCCTCGAGCTTGTGAGACAACCAGGGGACAACTCTCGAAGGAGGCGTGAATGATCGAACAGGCAGTCGGCTGCGATCAATGATGGCACTTGTCGGAGTTCCGAGCTGGTTCCTTCCGACTTTCATGCCAAAGCTGAGGCTCAAAGTCTCGCAGCGAACCTACCCAATTCAATCCATTCCATGTGTCACCTTTTACTTTGTGCAGTCAATGCTGCCTTCCTCTATTGTCTGAGCGTTCCAGAACAGTACAAAGGGACAGTCCGGTTACGCGGTTTCCTTTGTGTTATCGGCTATAAAGGAGTTCGCGTGGTATGCTTCAGATATTATCATTCCTCTCCGTCCCCCACCCTTTTGGCCATAACCAGCGCTTTGCGTAGCCTCTTATAGCGCAGGATTTGCGCTGCAGGATTCGACAGCACGCCTTCGAGCGCAGTCTGCAAGTACGGAGCGTCCGAGATGATCCTTTCTTGATATTCCCCTATGCGTACCAGCTCAAGGACTTACTGATATCCGCCAACACCAATCAATACTACTGCGACAACATTTGTTCACTGTGCCCACCCCTGAACAAGACAGGCTTCATCGAACAAGGGCTTTCGCAAAATTAACCGGCTATACCATGAAAGGATAGCGATAAATTTTTCTCCTCTGGACTTTTCCGCAACACTACTCCATCTATCCTCGAGTTCCAAAGCTCAAGAAGGGAAGGCGCCAAGCGCTGTCGGCCTTCGTGTTCCAGACGTGCATGGTAAACCGCTGTCTCCGACAAAGGGAGAAAGTACAACTTGACCGCTATCCCTCGCAAAGGCGGTTTAGGAACTGTCCTTCACAGGTCTCGCGCTCCCTTCAACAGCAGTGGAGATATACCTGCAACTGGAAAGAACGGGATACGCAGCGAAAACTATAATTCGAGTCCTTTTGGACATTCTGATTTTGATGGCGTGTTGCAGTCTGGCCGACGTCTCGAACCCGACCTGGGGCGAGGTGATGGTGGACAAGCGAGAGCCACCCTTCCGCAGCTCTGGCAGGATGTTGAGCATCTATACGTCGTGGTGATGCAATTTCCCCTCGATTCGTCCAAGGCTTCGGCATTCGCTCACACAACGAGAACAGGAAGCACATTCCAGATGCTTAAAGCCGTAGTTATGCGCACACTGCAAGTCCTCGATGTTTCCGAGTGTATCCATAAGCTCGGCGGGGCATCTCTCGACATCAACTTTCCCGCGAACATCAGGATGAAGGTGAATGGGTATCTGTGCCTCATCCACTTCGGCTTCGTCACAGCAGAGAAGACACTACTCACATTCAAGGCGGATAGCTCGCGACGCTTCAGATATCCCGCAAGGAAAGTAAAAGGATGGACTTAAGCTAGATACGCGACGAGCTCATGAATGAATTGTATAGATATTGGAAAGTGTTAGTCTCGGTTCGAACAAAAGCCAAGCACGAGACAATCCCCCGATGACATTTAGCTAGTAATTACTTGTTCACGCGTACATCTGCGCACCTGTCATTGATTCAAAATGCCTTTTGCAGGTGTCAGTGAAAGGCAGAACAAGTCCTGCGATCCTGACTCGCGTTTTGGACCAGAGGATCCTTGTTTTGACAATACGCCACTGTGGTGACTAAGCAATAACAATGGGGTCTTTGTCCCTGGACCGGTCCCGATCAATATATATACCTGTGTCGACAAAAAGTGCATTCCTCCCTCCGACCATCATGTCACTTTCCCTCTATGCCACTCTGGTTTTGGCGTTCATCAGGTCGATATTATTAAGGCGGTATAATGCGTTCAGGTTGTTGGTGGCTGAACGTTCGCCGGGGTCTTTCGAGCTGGAATCGAAAGAGTCGACGGTGTTTCGAGCGACGAGATATGTGTTTGTTGAGCAAGATATTTGCGTGTTTGATTCGCTGTCGTCTTCGAATGGCTCGCAGTGGCTGGCCACGAGCACCGTTTCTGCTTCCACTCAAACCGACCTCGAGCTCGCCGAAGAATGTTTGTCATGCCACCGACCGGAGACTCCAAAAGCAGAGAAGCACAACCAGACAGACGGATTCATGGATAACTATTCGCCAATCACAGCGACGACCACCCCGCCGCCCACCCCGCTCGAGTCCGAACGCGAGCTTTCCGATTTCCTCTCCAATATACTCGATAGCGCTACAGCACTCAATCCTAATCACAAGCACATCGGACAAATCATCGCATGCAAGAACGAGGCATACACAATCCGCCAATTCGTCTCCAGCGGTTCCTACGGCAGCGTCTACTTCGCCGAAACCAAGCAGAAGACTATCCACGCCGTTAAGATTCTTTCAAAGAATGCGTATATGGTAGACGAGTTTGACGGCGTGACGAACGAGGTGGATGATAGCAGGAAGAGCTATGGATGGATGAGGGATATCTACATGGAGATTAGCGTTCTGCATGCGTGTCGAGAAGCAAAGTCGCCGTTTCTCATCAGTGGGGATATGTTTCTGCAGGATTTCGATTTTTACTACTTCGTCATGGTATGTCGAAGCGCTTGGTGTTGACGGGAGACTCATTCTTTGTCATAGCCCGCATACACAATGGACCTCTTCGAAAGGCTGAGCTTGGCGGTCCAGTCAGAAACCCCTCTTACTCGCACAGAACGCATGTGGTACACACAACAGCTCGTCGTCGCTGTATCCGCCCTCCACGCTCTCGGCTGGGCCCACCTCGACATCAAACCGGAGAACGTCATGCTAAAGGAAAACGGCTACCTCTGCCTCGTAGACTACGGGAACGCGACTAACCTCGAAGTGATGGAATGCACACCGAGCGGCACGGCGGCGTACTGCGCGGGGGAGGTAGCATATTCGCTTTCGGATGATCCACATATGCATGGGTTTTTTATGCCAAAGCTTGCGGATGTGTATAGTCTGGGGAGGACTATTGCGGACGTGTTCATTGCATCAGCTTTTCCGACCCTCAGTAACGGCTCTGATATCTCAGATATCATGGCGTGTGTGGGAGACGTAGACTTGGACGCGTTCGATTTGATTCATCAGGTATGCTGCATACTTTTGAAGTTTACATAGAATCCTTCTAACGCCGTTTACTAGATGATGCAAGACGCTGAATTTCGCATAAATCTGACCGGGGTGAAGCAGTCAAAGCTTCTGCGAGATACGTGAGTGGCAACCTCTTTTGTGTTTACAGTCGCATTCAAGACTTAATCTTCTTTAATAGTAATTGGCGCTCAATTGAAAGTCAAGTTGCGGTCGCCCCATATTTCCCTCCGAGCCTGGCTCAGGTGTTTAATGATCATGGCACGCACAAATAGCTTTACGCTGTCGGAATCGCTAGGCTGTGAAAATCAAGACGCTTGGAAAGATAGTGTATAGAATACAGACTCTTATTTAGATATATTACTAGTATTACTAAAGTCGCTATGTAATTATCCATGTAAGACGCAAGGTTAAGGCCTAAGGTGGTGCCGGCTGGTGCCGAAACCATGATCGACGCGCTCTGCTCTTCACCATCAAGTAGAATCCCAGCACGGATGTGAGTACAGGTATCAGGGCTTCTCTAACGCATGGTCATTACGCTTTTGAACTCTTCCGGCCGATTCCTTGTCAATTATATGTCTCTTCTGCAATTTCTCGACACAGTGTTCATCGTGACTGCGCCCCTCCCGTCTTTGACCCAAGCTTAAGGCTACTCCCGAGGGCTTCCCATCACATGCTTTTCAGCGCCATTCAGATGACGGCTTCTCTGAGTAATCCTGCAGCAAGCCACATCGAAATTGGATATACACAACTTTGATAATAATACAGTGCGTCGTAGCGCTATCATACATTGAAAGCTTCTCGTTTTCCCCGTGTTTCGTATTCCTCGTACGTCGCCTTCATCTATGAATAAGACAAATCAGCATCTATCCCATCGCCGTTCGCACTACTCACCACTGGCACTACTTCTCTCTCCCCTCCATTTCTCTCCCTTTCTCTACCTCTCTCATCCCAGCTTCAGCATTCGCGTTCGCATCGACCTCAATCTCGATCTTGACCCCGCCATAGCGCAGTTCCCGTCCATCGAGCTGGTTCAGGATAGCCCTGTAGTCTTCGTCTGGGTACCCTTCGGCGTTCGTCGGCGGCGGGCGCACAGTAGCCATCAAAGCGTCGGCGGGACTGGCGCGCTGGTGGGGGCTGGGACGCGTTACGCCGCCGAGGGTGCTGCTGGCGCGGTACGTCGCGGCGGAGTGGCGCGAGAGGAGGCAGCGCAGCGTGATAGGTGTGGGACGCATCGTCAAGTGTAACGGGTAAGTGGGAATGGGAAGGGTGGGTAGTGGTGAAGTAAGTGGAGGAGGACGAAGCAGCCCTTCTCTCTTAAGTGTAAGTATACTTTGGTGAGCTTTGTTCAGTCGCTTGGTCCCGTGCCCAAATCTCATGCTCCTGCTCAGAGTCAAGCGATTCATACTTCGTATTGAGAAGTGCATTGTTAACACGCACGCGCCTGGCTATCGTTACTTCGCTATCTCTCTGGGACAGGATTGTAAGTTCTCAATGGCTGCACTGACGTCTTACCTGCGCGTTCGGTCACCAGAGAGCATTTCCTATCAAGACAGCTATAGAACGGGCTCTTCCTATGTTGAGAAAACGGCGTCTTGTTATTGGATGAGTGTACTGCTGATGTGGTGGTTGAAAATTCCGTTCGATCTACAGCGACAAAGGAAGTAGGAGTTAATAATCTTTGATCTTGTGACTTTCTCTACAGCCCGCCGAGTGTATTGCAAACAACGCTGATGTGGGCACAGATCTGGAAATGCGAGTTCCCCGCTTGCACGCCTGCCTAAGTAGTGCCCGTATGAGCGAGCTGAACGCCACCATCTATGGTTGTCACACGCCGGGCATGCTTTTCACATTGAACATTCCAAGCTGTAGACCCTTTTCCAATTTTCGTGACTACTCGCTTTGTCTGAACGAACGAGAAAACTCGGCGGCTCGTCGACGGCGTCATTGCCGCCCAAATGCCAAGTCCTGGTCGCTCACAAGACAAACACTTTGGAGAGAGAGGGTGGAGACTCGACCGTTTCCGCGAACTTGTGACTTTGGATGCGCATGTCCTTCGGCCGTATGGGGATACGTGCAGCTGGCGAGAGAGAAGTTTATCGACAGCCACCTTATACTGCTGTACAGCCCGAATACAGCGGCATTCCGTTCGACACTAAACGCAGATTCGGGGGCGAAAAAGAAAAGAGGAAAGTGAGATGTGTAGCTCGCCCCGCATACAGCGCACCGTTCGACACTTTTGCGGACAGAGGGACACGGACGAAGAAAGGACAACAGCAAAAAAAATGCATTGCGAGCAGACGATACTAGTAGTACAAATACAATGGGGGATATCAAGTCAAGTCATGAATATAATATGCCGAGACGTGGTGCGATGCATAGTAGCGTCGAAGGGGCGATGTGATTCAAGGTTCGGTGATGCAGTGGTGGAGAACTAATAGAATAGTCAGCGTCGACGAACGCGCACTACACGAACAACCACGTACTGTGAGGAGCTCATAGCCTGCGACCAGACTGCCCTGGGCGCATCTTCATCATTTGCTCGACCATGTTTGTGACCTGCTCGCTCTCAAAGTCGACAGCCGCTGGGTTGCTCATAGGGGGTATTTGCTGGCTGCTGGAAGAGACGGTGGTGGATGCAGGTGCTTGCGCCTTCAGCGGACTGGTAGGGCTGACGAAGGTGTGGTTGCTGCGCTGGATGGCGACGCGAGGAGCGGTACGGCCAATCATTCCACGGACGGCGGGGGCAGCGAGCTGAGCAGTGGGGAGCATGGTCACAGTAAGAGAGGTTGGTGTTTGTGGTGGTGGTTGGAATGAGCAGGGGCAAAGGCGATTGGGATTTAGACTCGTCCGGTGGCAGTATTTATACTCTGCACGCAAAGGGGCACCTTGTTCTTATCGGGGCATGTCGCGGGTCTCATGATCTGAGCCGGACGCCGGCCTTGCGTGTCAGCCAGTGTTGATCGCTTCGAACAAAGACCCCGTGCTGCGCTGTCTTTCCTAAATGGGGAGTTTAGACGCATCGGTTCCCACGGTTTGCACACCAGTCGAGTCGTACAAGCCACCAGCGCCCAGAGTCGAGCCGTGTCCTTTCCTTTACGAGGATTGACGCCCTCAAAACAGGTCCTGTGAAGAATTAGCTGTCCCTCGCTGCCTGTACGGATCCATCTGGGGAATGCTGGGGAAGGGCCAGTTGGGAACACATCGTGGTGCGAGAGATATTTCTCGATACCCGACTGATACCCGATGGCGATATGACCGCTCCTATGATGCAACAATACCAAACTTACGTAAGGTGGGGCCCGCCCACTTACCAAAAACGGACGAGAGGGCGAATAGTTGGCACCCATCGATAAATGCGGCGCCCACAAAAATACCGCATGATAGCTTTCCGCTCAACCCTGCGTCCTTGCCGCTGCATTCAATCGTTAACTTGTAAGGGGTTTCTTTAGCCACATGCTGTGTCTTACCTTCCAAGCCTATTCCAAGACCGTGAGACCCTTTCCCACTCTGTGAGGCCGAAATGAACAAGCTCTCATATACTGGAGTGTTCATTCACCTCGAGTTCTTGTTCTGAAGCGTCATGTCATACGGATCCATGCACGTCATTTGGACCTATGATATGTAGAAGCGTCCGTCCCTACATTGTTAGTGAGTCCGAGCCCCTGGTCGAGTCGATGCTTCGCGAGCGCTTCGAAATACGCTGAAATGGGTCAACGGGCTGAACATCTGCTAAGCTACGCTGACTGGCGCCCCTACGAACCGCCGAGAACGAACATCCGGTCATCGCATTGACGCGAACCGGAGGAAGGCCATGCCACCCACAGTCAAGCAGCCCGGGAAGATGTGCTTTCCAGCTGCGCAGCAAAGTTCCAAGAACTCAAGCTTCAAGAAGGACCGTCGACGCTTGTGATGTTTGAACTTGACTTCACTGAGAAGGCGGTGGAATGTCGGGCTCCACGGTGGTGAGGCAGCACATTTTTTCGTTCTTGGTCACGCTCACATCCATCATATAGGGTCGAAGGCGAAGCAGATGGGCAATCAGTGTTCAAAACTCCCCACCTTCCCGCAGGGTGGCAGCATGAGGCACAGCTACTAGCATTTTTGGGGTCCTAGTGCTACGCCAGAGTTAGAGTTCTACTTGTGCCGCATTTGGAAGGAATGCGCACTTTTTGCTAGGTGATGAACTTACCGCTCTTTGACGAACCCTCGGACACACCGCGATGGTGAGCGAGACTTCGAAAGCGCTCACACGTGGAAAACACGCTATCGGTTACTCGGGCCGAGAAATCGCGTGATCCTGATGGCGGTGCCATTATCTTTCTCTTCCTTTCCCGCGAACATGGAGGCCGACGCGAATCCAGCGCTCGAGAGTGTCCCGGAGGACCTGGACATCGAATGCGAAAATGACCTCGTTCGGTTCGACTACCGCAGACACGTCCTGCTTTATACCCTCATCGTCCCCCTGGTCACCCTTCTCACGTTTGCATTGGGCACTATACCCTTCTGGTTCACCCACCTCTCACTGCGTATCGACGAGTTCTTGGTACCGCTATCGGTGTGGGCACTGTCGTATGCACTGCAAAGACAGGTCGGGAAATGGGAGTGGTGGCATGCAGCACAAGTCATACGCGCAGCCATCCATGTCGTTCTCCTCCTCAGCGTCCCCAACCTCCTGCACACAGCCCACTACGCCGAACACCCTCTCCCGTCAAAGCACGATACCACAGCATTCTTGCGGACATGGCTCGTTGGACTGGTATGGGCGTTCGCCGAAGCAGTGGTATCTATCCGCAGCGCGTATCAGTCTATCGCTTTGTACGCGCCCCAACCTCCAAAGCTCCCGGAAGACGACGACGACGAAGATGCGGATGAAGAATCGGTGCTCAGCACGAACCTCTCTCTACTCGGGCACCTGCATAAACGAGATTTGCTGGAGGAGGCGTTCGGCGGCGTCGCGTTCATCGACATACAGTTCTTCATTCTGGCTTTGCAGCGCGTATCGTCTGTGCTGTTATCTATCGGCATGACGCTCCTCCTCACTGCGACATGGTACCCGACAGTTGGAAGGGTGTATTGCGTGCTGGTTTTGGTGGGATGCTGGGCGGTCCAAGCGACTATTGGGTTATTGAGGACACCAGAAGTTAGGGTGTACGTCGGTTTAATCTTGGGTGTCGGCGTGTTCTTCGCAGGGTTGGGCGTATGGGGAATCTTGGAATGAAAGCCTGTATAAATCAAATTATGAATTCCATCACACAATGTATACACGATTCCACACGCTTTGTTCTCAAGCTGAGAAATTGGTCTGAGAAAATGGTCTGAATCTGAGAAAAATCCGTCGTGAATTATGGTTTGTACACTAAGTTGTACAACAACCCCCCGTCTAGGTATATAAAAGCCTTTCCGATTTTGTTGCTCTGTTGCTCTCACTTTAAGCCTTGCTGGGGGTGTTCTCCGCGAAGTACTCGTGGTTGTCTGCGTTATCAATGGCGTTCGTCGGGTTGCTCAGCGCAAGCGAGTGTGCGCTGGACTGGCCGTAGACGTGGTCGTCAGTGCCCGCAATCTTGTTGAAGTGGGATGCCTCATGGATGAGGGTTCCCGCACGGGAGTCGGTACCGGTGTTGGGGGCATCCCAGAAGGCGGGGCAGAGGTTGATGGTACCGAACCTGGCCGCAGTATCAATGGTTTGTTCATGGAAAAGGGGGAGGGAAGACGTACTGGTCGGCGTAAACCCAGGCGTAAACACCTGCGTCGGAGCAGGAGCAGTCAAAGGTGTAGTCAACGGTGTAGTCGTACGACGCAATGTTGGTGTAGTGGGACTGCACGGTGCTCTTGCGGCTGGCAGTGTACGCGCCGAACCAGTATGCGTAGCGGGTCGTGGAGGCGCTGATACCCTTCAAGTACCTGGAATACTAGGTAAGTAACTATCGAATCAATATCGGCGAAGGACATACGAAACGGCGTTGGCCGCGTAGGTGTTAGCGGAGGACGCAGCAGTCTTGACTTGAGTCTGCTGGGTGGAAGAGCAGCCGCTGTACTTGATGCGCTTGGAGAGCGAAGGACGAGCGAAGGAGAGAGCACCAGTGAGCGCAGCGGCGTGGGTAGCATCAGCGGTGTCAGCCTCAATGGTGGACACGGCACCAGCATCGTCAACAATCTGGAAGACATTCGACGCCTTGATGTTGTACGACGACTCTCCGGAGAGCGTGAAGTTGTACGCCTCACCCACTGTTAGAACACAAGCGGATCAGAAATCGACTTGACAACAAGAGAGGGAGGAGGATACGAACAGTTGTGGGAGATGGTGACAGACTCGCCGGGTGCGAGGGTAGTGTAGGCACCCTTGGCAGCAGCAACCTCGGGGGAGTACTTGACTTTGGCACCGACGAAGGCCGGGACAGAGCCAGCGTCGCTCTCGATGGAGAAGCTGTTGGCGGGGATGGCGTTCAGAACGCTGTTGGGGTCGTTCAGGACCTTGAGCGTCTCGTCTCCGCTGTTCGTGAGTGTCGCGACGACCTCGAGGTTGTTGACACCGACGACGGAGTCCGCGCCTAGGACCCATTGTCAGCAAGAAATTTGAGATGAAGGGGTGAGCTAAGGTGCATACCGGACACAGCCAAAGACAGGCTGGGTGCAGCAGACACGCCAATGGCGGCGAAAACAAGGGCAACAAGGGAAGTGCGAGCGAACATGACGGGAGAGATGAAGGCGACTGAGTAGACCACTGAACAAATCCGTGTTGCCATCCCACACTATTTAAGCCTTTCCGTAATGTTCGATAAGGCCGGCTATCGTCACGAACGGTGCGGAAGGCCAGAGACAAGAGTTCTCCACCTCCAGACTAGGTCGGAACGGTGTATAATCCACATGCGTCGAATTGCGACACGACCTGGGGACCACACGCTCGAACAGACGCATGCTTGTCAACCGTTGCCTGAGGACAGGTGGGGTGTCAGCGTCATGGCCGCACAGGGCGGCTCTTTCCATGTTGCTCTCAAGGCGGATCGCGTGGGAAAGATGGAGGGAAGAGGCACGAGACCTATGTTATGCCTCCTGGAGATAAGCTCAACACGTTGTCACGTTCTACAAAGACCTTTCTGGGATCGTTTGAATTCATTGAAATGATGTTCACCTAGCTTAAATTGAAATGGTAAGCTGTGAGGTTATTCACAGTGGACGGAGAGTAACTCATAAAGTCCAACTCTGGAGTCTACGTCCCCCGTCCCATGGATATCCTTAGGCCAGTAATATGCCGTGGGTCAGGCAATCTACAACTCTGGCATGCGGTCAAGTCGCCTGCAAGTAGGATCCATGCGTTTAATTGCCCGCCGGCTTGACAAGGCCTAAACTCGCCATTATCAATGGATAATACGCATTTCAACATGTGGTTGCATCGCTCACAGAGCGAGTCGACACAACAATTCGGAATAATTCATGATAGCGAACGTGAACGTTCAAAGCACGCGCAAAGACGAGTGGAATGCCGACGGCAAGAGATGCCAATCAAGACCAAGCAAGCGCCACATAATTTGTGAAGCCGGGAAGGTGACTGATGATACCACCTTGCCTTTGATAGGCTCCTTTACGCATTATGATTTATCTTATTCCGTACATCGTCGCAGTAGTAGTGAGGGCATGGTGGTCGAAGAGGCGGATTTCGATGGATTGCACACGGTCCGATAGTCCGACGACGTCACAATTTGTCCCTTGCTTCAGACCATCATGCATTGAAGATCTGCGATACTTTCCCTTGTTAAGCCGCTGTGTCCGTTCCTGCAGAAACAGCAACGTTCAATGCATCCACACTTTTGCTGGTCTTACTTCCTGTGTGAGAAGTCATGTCATAGTGAGCACTGCGCTGTCGGAGCTGTTCGACTCTCCATCTGGCTGGAAGAGGGTGAGAAGCCTGTGCGTAAGTTTTGCGAATATACCCGTGATCCTGGCTCTTCTTCCCTGTCCATTGTCGCTGACAACAATCGGCAGCTTGCTTAGCATTCCACTCTTCCAGCAGCATAAATAGTGTGCGAGAGGACTGCATCCTCTTTTCTTGCTGTCCCCTCCCTTCACACACGGAACATGATGTCTGCTCGGGAGTTACTCGTCTTCCTCGTTCTTGCTGCCACCAGCGCGCTCGCCACACCCGACCTGTCCTTAGCCTTGTCGGGTATGCAGCGACTTTCCATCTATTCCAATAGCGCAAATAACAGCATTTCCAGGCCCAGAATCCGTCGATAGTGTGGGAAACCTGAAAATTGCGGCGACGCTCACAAACCGCGGAGACGAGACAGTCAAGATACTGAACGATCCCAAAAGCGTGTTGAGCACTCTGCCTGCGGACAGTTTCTTCATTGAGAGTGACTCTGGCTCTGAGCCAAGCTTTATTGGAGCTATGGTCAAGTACTGTGCTGAGACGGCTGCGGCGAAGGGCGCTTATACATCTCTCGCGCCGGGCGAGTCCGTCACCGTTTCTCATGACCGTACGTCTACAATGAGGGCTCTTCCTTCTGTACCATGGATGTCTGATACCTCCATAAAGTGGGGGCTGCATACAATTTCACTCCTTCTGGGGAGTCGAGATACAAAATCGCGCCAAGTTCGAATGTATTCTACATCGTGGACGATGCAGGGACGGTCTCTACAATGAAGGCGAAGACAAATGCCTCCTACGCTCTGAAGCTTTCTGGCGTCTTATCCGTCGCGCGTCCCGCCTCTCAAAAGGGTGCCTCCAAGTTTAATGGCTGTTCCTCATCTCAGAAGAACATAATCCAAACCGCTGCGTCCTCTGCAAATACATACGCAGTCAGGAGCCTCTCGTATGCCCCTTTCTCATTATTTTTCCCTCAGTCTCACTGCTGAAGAAGAGCAGGTATCTCGAAGAAATCGATGGTTCTACAAAGCGCTACAAGTATTGGTTTGGCGCCTACTCTTTCGGGCGCAAAGGCACTGTGCAGTCGCACTACTCTCGTATCGCCTCGTATGACTACACGAGGGACTACGCTTATGATTGTAGTACGTGCGACAGGGCTGGCACGTTTGCTTATGTATATCCTTCGAGGTACGCCCTTCTTCCCTTCAAGATTATGCTTGATTTACTCCCAAAACGCGTTCCAAGTCGTGAATTGCTGATATGTATACACTCTGTAGCTTCGGCACCATATACCTCTGTCCGCAATTCTGGGAGGCATCGAACACCGGGACAGACTCGCGCGCGGGCACCCTCATTCACGAGGCGTCGCATTTTGCCATCATTGGAGGAACCAGCGACCATGTCTACGGGCAGTCTGGTGCGCATTCGCTAGCGATGAGAGACCCTGATACGGCAATTGATAATGCGGATAATCATGAGTATTTCGCAGAGAATGCACCTAGAAAGTCCTGAGGGAACAGGAATCTCATGCAAAAAGGACCTGGGAAGAAAAGACAATAATTGATTGTATTTCCTTAATTTAGTCGACGGCTGATAGGATCACGAATCCCTCTTTGTGTAGAGGAATCTGCTTTGGTCTGGTATTCAAGCCTGGTTGATTCAGCCAAAGCCGTTATTACATATGGCCCGGTGTTCGACAAATTCTTTAGCGGTGCAGAATTAAAATTAACAAGTAAACTAAGCAAGCTCGGACTATGTAGCCAGAATATACACAAATAATAAGTTACACGCCCAAAGTCAGCAGACACAACCCTTCCGTTCCCCACCCCTACTACGCACTACTCACCCCAAGCAAAGGAACCCACACGCTCTGATAATACCTAAACCCACGTATCCTTATCCTCTCGATGTGGATATTCCTCAAATCCCACTCTGAACTTTCCCCCATTGTCGTGGTATCCTGTGCGTCAAGTGTCGAGGTATCCGATGCGTCAGGGCCTTTCTGCACCTTTCGAACGGCTCTGATGATGTAGACGGCTATTTCGCGGACGAAGGCGTCTAGGGTGAGAGGATGGTTTTCTATGTCTGTGCAGTCGACGCCGTAGAAGAGGGGGGGCATGCCTGGCCACTGGGGGACATAGTCAGCTCAAGCCTCATCGGGGTTCGGAAATGATGTGATGGGGAGTGTTGAGGAAGAAGAGAGACAGAAGCAGAGAGAGACAGAGAGGCGGAGAGACAGACACAGACAAGGAAAAAAGCTCAAACGCACCTCAAACGAAACCCGTGTGCGCTTCCACTTCACCTCGAACGCATCGTGCGTTGCGTTATCCAAGACGACTTGGGAACGCAGGATATCCATGAGGGAGGGCCATGTCTGGCCGGACACCGTCGTGGTGATGGAAAACACCGGTTTTCCTCTTGTGCTCGTGTGAATTGGGACAGGCTTGACGTGTGGTGTTGTTGTATGGTGGGGTGTGGGCGAGGCGGAGGCGTAGTGTAAAGCGGAGGCCGAGGGATCGTAGAAGTATGTTCCATCGAGGAGGGATTGGGGTGTGGGCGTGGGCGGTGGACGTGCGTAGACTTGATGCCGACGTGTGGTCGAGCGACGACGAGCCTGAGCGCCATGCGTGTCTTGATCCTAAGATGAGAACAAGAATAAGTCAAGAAAAACACATCGTAGGAAGCAGGGACGTACATAGGACTGAGGCAGGCCAAGAATCAGCTGGGGATTGATGCAGTACGGTTCCTCTCCCATGGCTTAGCAGTGAGTGATGCGTAAAAGTTTTGATGAGACATCAACTGAGTCAAAGCGGGGTCCTATCTTATACGAACGCGCGCGCAAGCGTCCGACCCGTTTTGGTTCAATGAACACTACACAAAAGAGGGCGCGCCCAGCGGTGTTTCGAGGTAAATAAGACGGGGGGTAGCACGACCCGAGCCACGCTCATGAATGGAAACAGTGCCTAAGCGCTTGATGGCCGCTCACAAGCAAGGATGAAGGGCGCTTGTTCCCAAAAAGGAATGGTTTCTTCCGAAGCCCAATGTGGTATGCCCCGTCGGGGCTGACCAATGATTCGAAGCCGCTGCGCTTCATTTTGTTCCGTAGAAATGATGAGAAAGCGGTATCATGAGTCTGTGGTCGCTGAGAAGGATTGGGGACGGCTATTGTCCAAGCTGCTAAGTATGATGATGGGAAGCGCCAGAGCGGTGATCGGGGTTTAGCGGACTACCGGGCCGATATTTTGGCTCCGCTTGCATTCTGACCGCCATTGTCGCACCCTCGTTCATCTGCATCAAGCCTTGCTCTAACTGAAAGCTTCAAGCTTCAAGCCCCGAACGCGTCGAGTGTCCTCCTGCAGACCAGGATGAACTACATCTATTCAGCCCGCTGTTCGATGACATGGTTGCGGCGAGGAACGATATAAAACGTTGAAGAGATCCTGTCGAGCGAGAAGAAAAGTCACAATGGCCAACCCCGACGCCGACGTGTATCCTACTGCTACAGAACGCGCGGCAGAGACTGTTGCGTTGCATCAAAGTCCAGAGCCGTTGGTACTATGGGCAGGATGGGTGCGTCTACATGTTAGGAACGCGAGCAAGATACATTTACACGTCTGTCTGGCTGTAGTTCTGCCCTTTCGCTCAGCGAACGTGGATTACACTGGAGGAAAAAGGCATTCCGTACAAGTACACCGAAGTAAACCCTTTCGTGAAGGAAAAGCACTTCCTCGGTGTGTAGCGACTTCTACTGCCCCCCCCTCCTCCCTCCCTCCGCCTGTGTATCATGTTTCTGAGTTTACGCACACAGACATCAATCCGCGCGGAATGGTCCCGGCTATCGAATACAATGGCCGCGCCATCTACGAATCCCTCATCCTATGTGAATTCCTTGAAGACCAATTCCCATCTACGGGGCCCCAAATGCTCCCCTCAGACCCCGTCGACCGTGCGACCGCGCGCATCTGGATCGACCACGTCGCCAAAAGCATCCTCCCCACCTTCATGCGCGTCGTGCAGTCGCAGGACCCCGCCAAGCAGGCCTCTGCCCTCGTCGAGTTCTACAGCGCCCTGCGCACATTCGCTGCGGAAGTGAAAGAGCCGTTCTTTTTAGGAGAGACGTTCTCGCTGGTGGATGTGGCCATTGCGCCTTGGATCATGCGCGACCATGTGTTGGTGACGCATAGAGGGTATGAGCGGGCGGCGGCGAGCGATGCTTGGGCGCGGTATGCCGCGTTGGTAGAAACGAGGGACAGTGTATTGAGGACGACGAGCGTAAGCCCATGTCCCGAGTGCGTTCTTGCGTGGGTCGTTACTGATTCATTGCGCAGGCGAAAGAACATTATACGGGGATTTATGCAAGGTATTTGGATAACACGGCGCAGAGTGTGGTGGCCAAAGCCGTCCGTGAGGGAAAGCCATTCTAGAATGTTTGTATGGCATGGATCGCCATTCATGTGTAGCCTAACGCAGAAGTGTATTTCCGTTTCCATTGTTCAAGTACCATTTCCGTGTGGCTTCGAAAGGCGATCCAAGTCGGCGCCAGCCTCATCACCAATGTTTCTCCCCTCGCCAGGAGTAATCAATCCCCTGCGCGCCTGCAAGCGGCCAAGTACAGGATGTGGATGCATCTGCTGACGGTCATTCTCACCCAGTCCTCACCGGTCACCTATTGGACATACGTTCATAGGTTTGAAAAGCATGCACTGGCATTGAATATTGCTCGAATGACGAATGGATGAGGGAGAGTACAAAAATGCTACATAAGCAGTCCTAGAATCAGTAGCATATCACAATCATGGCCCGTAAAGACGGCGACGTCTCAGCAAGAAGTCTTGCAATTGTAGGTCGTCTTCGTCTTTTCTGAAGGAAGATTAGTTATACATATCTTCAAGACCACCAGAGTAGAGACGTACATTGGAAACAGCGGCTGTCCTGGCACAGTCAGAAAAGTATAGCGTGGATCCAAAGGAGGCGGATCATCGAACTCAAAGTCGCTCTCGCTACCGGATGAAGTGCAGTCCATGGACTGGCTTTCATCGTCGAAGGATCTAGGTTCGGTCAGTGAGGTGCTCAATTAGAAGAAGAACCAACGTACGGTTCTGAAGCACTGGAACTCGGTACAGAACTCACTGAACTTTGACGTTCCGAGCGTGTCGATTCACTTTCTGACTCGTCCATCTCGTACGCCGCCCTCCTGCGTTTCCTCGCAGGTTTCATCTCTCCTTCACCCACACGCATCTGCATAACACGAACAACAAACTTCGGCGCACGCATCTCATCCCCTCTTCCCCCCACCAATTCCACCTTCTCCAACGGATGATGAATCCTAAAATGCGTCTTGAGCAGCGTCTGCTGCTTAAACGCCCTCTCACCACATATCCGGCACCGAAACGGCTCCTCGCCCGTATGCGTCCTCACATGCGTCTTCAAGTTCCCTTTCTGCGCTGCCCGAAACGTACACCCTTCCCACTCGCACGGGAAGGGTTTCTCCCCGGTATGTGTGCCGCTGGTGCTGGCGGAGCTTTTCGCGCTTGAGGGTGCGGTAGGCGCAGCCGGCGTGGGGGCAGGTCAGGGCGTCGGAGGTGGTGTGCGCGCGTGAGTGGGTGCGGAGGTCCCAGGCGCGGACGGCGCGGAATGTGCAGGTGGGGTATGGGCATGCTTTGGAAGTGGGGTTGTTGTCGACGGGTGGCTTCGTGATGTCGCATTGGATGTTAATATCGACGAGGGTATCCATACGCTCCTTTTTGATGGGGGCCATAGTGACAAGTTTACTCGAATAAAAACTCAGTGCAGAGGGAAAAAACTCGAGGCGGAGGTGGACAAAGAAGGTGTGGAAAGAGAGATGCGGTGAAGCAATGCTGGGTAGAAGTAGGCTAGAGGCATAACAAAGAAAGGCATAGTCGAAGCGTTCGAGAGACAATAAACACATCCCAAACGGGATTTCAACTCATGTTTTGTGACGTCAGGTGCCTGTGCCACTTTTGGGACCCTCTTTTGTTCGACGTGCCAGCCCTCGTGTTCGGTTGGGACACAAAAGAAAGGCCGACACAGAGAAGAAAAGAGTCAAGTTGATCTTCGTCCGCAGGTAATACGATGCAGTTATCTTTTTGTTTGCCACATTCAGTGTCATACAATAACGGCCTTGGCTGAATCACCCAGGCTTGAATACCAGACCAAAGCAGATTCCTCTGCACAAAAAGAGGGATTCGTGATCCTATCAGCCGTCGACTAAATCAAGGAAATACAATCAACTATTGCCTTTTCTTCCCCGGAGGTCCTTTTTGCATGAGATTCCTATTCCCTCAGGACTTTCTAGGTGTATTCTCTGCGAAATACTCATGATTATCCGCATTGTCAATTGCCGTATCAGGGGCTCTCATCGCCACCAGACTGCCCGTAGACATGGTCGCTGGTTCCTCCAATGATGGCGAAATGCGACGTGCCTCGTGAATGAGGGTGTGGCCCGCGCGCGAGTCTGTCCCGGCCCAGTGTTTGGTGCCTCCCAGAATTGCGGACAGAGGTATATGGTGCCGAAGCTTTACAGATGTGTAATACATATCAGTATTTCACGACTTGGAACGGGTTTTGGGAGGAAACCAAGCATAATCTTGAAGGGAAGAAGGGCGTACCTCGAAGGATAGACATAAGCAAACGCTTCAGCCCTGTCGCACGTACTACAATCATAAGCGTAGTCCCTCGTGTAGTCGTACCACGCGATACGAGAGTAATGCGACTGAACAGTGCCTTTGCGCCCGGAAGAGTAGGCGCCAAACCAGTACTTGTAGCGCTTTGTAGAACCATCGATTTCTTCGAGATACCTGCGTCCATCAGCATTGGATCTGGGAGAGAAACAATGAGGAAAGGGGCATACGAAAGGCTCCTGGATGCGTATGTGTTTGCAGAGGACGCAGCGGTTTGGATTGTGTTTTTCTGAGATGAGGAACAGCCCTTGAATTTCTTGAAGGCACCCTTCTGAGAGGCGGGACGCGCGACGGAGAGGACACCAGAAAGCTTCAGAGCGTAGGAGGTGTTTGTCTTCGCCTTCATTGTAGAGACCATCCCCGCATCGTCCACGATGTGAAATACATTCGAACTTGGCGCGATTTTGTATGTCGAAACCCCACCAATGGAAGGTGTGAAATGGTATGCAGCCCCCACTTTAGGGAGGTATCAGACTATCCATGGTACGGTACAAAAGGACTGAGAGCTCCTCATTGTCTAAGACGTACGGTCATGAGAAACGGTGACGGACTCGCCCGGCGCGAGAGATGTATATGCGCCCCTCGCCGCAGCCGTCTCAGCACAGTACTTGACCATAGCTCCAATAAAGCTTGGCTCAGAGCCAGAGTCACTCTCAATGGAGAAGCTGTCCGCAGGCAGAAGTGCTCAACACGCTTTTGGGATCGTTCAGTATCTTGACTGTCTCGTCTCCGCGGTTTGTGAGCGTCGCTGTCATTTTCAGGTTCCCCACACCATCGACGGATTCTGGACCTGTAAAATGCCTGTTATTTGCCGTCATTGGAATAAATGAGAAAAAAAGTCGCTCAGGCATACCCGACAAGGCCAAGGACAGGTCGGGTGTGGCGAGCGCGCTGGTGGCAGCAAGAACGAGGAAGACGAGTAACCTTCGAGCAGGCATCATGCTCCGTGTGTGAAGGGAAGGGGGACAGTAAGAAAAGAGCGATGCAGTCTTCTCGCACACTATTTATGCTGCCAGTGGATTAAAGAGTGGAATGCTATGTAAGCAAATGAAAGCTGCCGATTGTTGTCAGCGACAATGTTAATGGACAGGGAAGGGAGAGCCAGGATCACGGGGTACGGTCGAAAAACGTAACGCACAGGCTTCCTCACCCCCTTTTGGAGGGAGACAAATGGAAAAAAATCGAACAGGTTTCGAAAGTTTGCAGTGGTCATTAGGAACTTGACACATCTTACTTAGATCGTAAAAGGAGGACCCAGCCCAAAAGTTTGGATACATTTAACGTTGTTACTTCTGCAAGGAGGCGAGACACAGCGGCCTGAAAAGCGAGAGTATTGCAGGTGTGTGATGGTATGAGCAGGTGTGTGATGGTATGAAGCAAGTGACAATTTGTGATCAAGCGTCGGACCGTGTGCACTCTGCCTCTTCGACCTCCTTATTACTGTGACCAGATACGGAATAAAATAAGCTATCGCGCATAAAGGATTCTATCAAATGTAAGGTGGTATCAGTCGCCTTCCCGACTTCAAAAAACTATGTGGCGCTTGCTTGGTCTTGATTGGCGTCTCTTGCCGCCGGCAAACCATCTTCCTCGATGGGAACTTGCCTTTCCTCGTGTCCACGTGCCTGTTCATGGCATTGTCGGCTCACACTCACACTCGAATGGGCTGCGGGATTAGGAAGAAAAGAGAACAGGATTAAGGGACTAGGAATAGGAATAGGTAGGAGGCAAGAAAACGCACTTCTTAGGCGCCTCGCGACCCCATATATAACAGCAAGATACAACACTCTCCCCGCGTGCGGATCGTTCGCGTCTCGTTGTCATCCCTTGGCATAGACAGTGCTGAGTGAGTCGAGACGGAGCTTCTGGTGTTGTAGGTAGGGAGCGCCGGGGGTTGGATTCGGGGTGGAGTTGTAGACGTCCTCGTTGAATTCCCAGCCATGCGGGATAGGGAGGCGTCCTTCCGTGTCTGCACAGGTGTGAGAACAACCGGCCTTTTGGTGAGAGTGGGAGGGAAGGAGGGGGCATATCCTCGAGGCTGAACGCGTCCCAGGCTGACTCGAGCAGCGAGCAAGGGATGGATGTTATACCCCTCTGTCGTAGCCATGAGATTCACTGGTTTCAAGGAATAAGTAATCAAAGAATGGACTGACTGAGAGCAGCGTCCGGTGGTGATGTTCGTTCCATCCTCGAGGGAGGTACTGTACCCGTGGTTCGCAAGCCTTCCTTCCATGTAAGCGTTGATTCCACCTACCTCACTCGAGAAATCGAGGTCGTATTACTACACGTTCAAACCGGGACAAGGACTCCGCACGTCGCCGCCTTGTATGCATGTATCCCACCGCTACTCGAAAGAAGAAGAGCAGCGAAGAAGAAGAGCAGCAGAGACGAAGAAGAAGAGCAGCAGAGACGAAGGAGCCCGACATCGCAGTGAAGAAAGGACGGATGTCGAGAAATGGAATTGGGAGTGAAGGTGGAAGGTGAAGATGAAGGTGAAGGTGAAGGTGAAGATGGAAAACACCCACCTGCACCCGCCCAAAGCCTTTATACCCAACCTGCCACCGGATAGTGCTCTCTGAATCTAGTGAGCAGCGCGTATCCGTAGAGTACCCTCGGCAAGAACGCTATGTGTTCCATGGGTAGCGATGTTGTTCCCGGATGAAAAACTTCGATGGAAGCTCGAGGTGAACGGGGCTGTGGCTGTCTTCGCGCAGGATGAGACCTCTCTTCCTGTGTTGTGTGACCGCGTTTCAATTTCAACTCTGGAGTTATCCCTTCTAACAGGTCCTCGAAAGAAAAGAAAAGCAAGAACATGTCAACATGCCACTTCGCGTCTTACGAGTCCGCAGAGTGCAAAGGGTATGTTTCGAGAGGATATGAAAGAAACAAGGGGCGAAACGGGGAATGAAAGATGCGAGTTGTTTGTTAGATGCTTTTGCATACCATACTGTCGTCCAATCGACGCAAAAATGTGTGTGTGAGAGGCGCATACTCATGAGCACAATGTATCACCCCACGGCCTCTACTCCTTCCCATCCAACCCTTTCCTCCTCCACCTCTCCAACCTCGCCTCCAACTCCATCTCCTCCAGCGCCGCCTCCGACCACGCAACCGCGCCCTCCCTATCATACACGTCCTGCAACCTCTGCTTCGCCGCATCCCAATTCCACGTCTGCACATCCTCCGGGGGGCTGGCTGCGTCGTCCTCGCCTTCGTAGACGTGCAGGTTCTGGATGCGGGAGGAGAGGAGGGGGAGGCGGTGTGCCATGATGATGCGCATGCGGTATGAGAATTCTTGGACCTGTCGGGCGAAAAAACAAAACAAAAACATAAGTGAGAGAGCTGAGTGTGTAGTAGGGAAGAGAGAGAAAGTAAAAACGCACATTATTCACACCCATAGCATACATCGTCCCATACACCGTCGTAGCCGCAAGCGCACTGATCCCAGCCGTAGCAACCCCGAACGCCGTCACCATTCTCAAGACAACTTCGAGTGGAGGGCGCGCGCGGGGTGCGGACGACCCGGGACGGATAACGTCGGTGATGATTTCGCGGATGTTGATGCTCCGGCGTGCTTCTCCTTCTCCTGCTACTGGGGGCGCTGCGGAGACACCACCACCGGAGGGAATCCCGGAAGAAGAAGCAGAGGACGCGCGACGCGGGGGTGCTTTGGCGAGTGCGCTTGCACCGTGGTGGGAGCGGCGGAAGGCGAAGTAGCTGAGGGGGAGTGCGGCGAGTAGGAGTCCCCCTGCTGCCTAGGAATCATTCTTCAGAATAACAAGTTATACGTAGAGGGGGAGGGGTGAAGTACCACTGGTATCCAGGCATTCCTCGAACGCTTCGGCGGCGGGGGTGATGGTGGTGGTGTGTGGTCGACCGGCATGATGGTGGTCGAACGGATTACGAGTAGGGCCGAAGCTCTGATCGGGGTTGTTTTTGATCCGTTTTTTTCTTTTGACTATCACCCTCCGGCGTCCGCTTGACCAATGCGGACCTTTGACTGGACCAGCCGCCCACAGGGACCAAAAAATCACCTTGAAGAAGGATAGTGGGCGCGAACAAGCTTATGCCTCCGGATAGGCCTTTAGCTTGTTCCAAGGCCGAAAAAGGATTCAAAGGAGACTCGGATCCGCTGCACTTGTCTTATACAGGCGAAGGTGTGTCCTATTGTTCTGTATCGCTGTCCCCATCATCATCCTCTCTCTCCCACCACCACACACACCACACACATCACCACTACACACATCACATCACCACTACACACGATGCAGATGCAGATGCTCGAGGAACCCCCGCTCGACTTCGACCTCATCGAAATCGACCCCATTCCTCGGCGCGATTCCGTCGCGCCTCATTCTGTCTTCTCTCCAAGCGCGCTGCAATATTCGAACCAGCACCAATGCCCGAATCAGCACCAATATCTGAACCAGCACCAATACCCAAACCAGAACCAACTTCTTTACACCCCAGCACAAGTCTACATCCCAGCCGCGACCGACGAAGACGTCGTCCTGTCCCGCCACCGCCACCACCACCACCACCAAACAACAATAACTTCATCCGCCCTACGCGATCGCGAGTCCAACGTCAACACGCGGCGCGCGCCTCGGAAGCTGCGGTGCAAACGCACATCCCCGCCGTTTGCGCCGTCGTTCTGTGACCCGCCACGAACGCCTCAGCCTCAATATCAGTTTGCGCTGGGGATATGCCTTCCTCCCCTCTTACCAGACTTTGAGGAGGCGCAGGACGAGGATGTAGGCATGGATGTAGATGCCGATTCAAACTCGGACTCGGATTCAGACTACAGCAACGACGACTATAGCAACGACGACTACAGCCACTCGGACTCAGATTCAAACTCGGACTATAGCAGCGACCCAGACTCGGACTCGGACTATAGCGAGATGGTGGTAGACCGGCCGTCCCGCGACTACTTTGCGGCGCGCTTCGCTAGCATGCTTCTCCAGAGGCAGATACCCAAGAAGCGGAGGCAGACACCCACGGCAAGGAAGCGGTGGGGCGGGGGAGGGGAGCAGCGTATGAGCCCGTTGAGGGAGGTTTTGGTGTGCGTTGGATGAGATGGAATGCAATATAGGACTGTACGCTTGGTTGTAACTGTACTGTACGCTTGGTTGGTACTGTACACTTGGTTGGTATACCCAAGGAAGGTATACCCGTACACGCTGTTTTTCCATTCCATTTCCATTCCTTTTCTTTCTTTCTTTTCCGCATTCTATTATACTCCCTTGTATGTATCCATATTACTATTACTATGGCAAGTGTTCCCCGTTCTCCACGTAGCTTTGTCAATCAATCACCCTTTGTCAAATCAATAACCAATGGCGATATATGTACATACGTCTCGTGTTTTCTTCGAGTGAGTAAGTACAAGAACGTGTATGTGCTTGACGTTGGGGGTACGACCTGAGAGGGATATCCAGCCCGATGAAGTTATGCTGCCGCTTGCTGCGAGGAAGTTCAATGAGGATATCTGTGTCTACTCTTCCCTAGCCTCCTCGAACCTTACCACATCGACAACACCTCCTCGGCAGAAACTCCGTCCGGCCGTGCGCGTGAGGGATAACAACGAGCACGCTCAGCGAGAGAGTATGTTCAACGTATATCTCGCTGTTATGATGGGGAACGCGTGCGAGGCTGCGTTTCTTCCTCTTCTCCTTCATGTGAGCTGACAAAGACGCGGTGGACACGTTCGAGAGGCGGAGGGCTGGGAGCGCTCTGCGTTTCCCCGACTTTCCAATTGAGCCAGTCTGAATTCTTCCGTTTCCCTCACCCCGAGCAGAGGAACCACACTGCACGCTCTGATAATACCAGATAATACCTAAACCCGCCTAGTATACGGATCTGCTCGGTGGGGTTACTAGCCAGAGAGACTACAGACGCTCCCTCTGCTCCTAAAAAGAAAATGAAGAAAAATGAGAGGGAGGTAGAGCTGAGCGGATTGCTGCCCGTGCGGGCCAATATCGTGTACGAACATAGTAGCCTGTGTGTACGAGCATAGTAGCTCTACACGGCACAGCTTTACGATTTCCCTCTGACCTCAGGAGCGGAAGAGAAGGAGGAGGGGGCGATACGAATGAGGGTTCAAATGTTCAAGTGCTAGGAGGGATGATGACGGAGGGATTGCTGCGACGGAATGGGAAAAAGGCAGATGCAGATGCAGTGTGAGGAATATTGACATCTCCCACTGTTTTTGCCAGGTGTGGGGATTGGTTACTTATGGTACTTGGATTATGCGATGGCTTGGATTGCTTACACCCAATGGGTTCGTGTCGTGTGAAAAAGTAGAGGACGAGTCAGGGATAGAATCCGCGACGGGCGCGCACAAGCGACGAAGGCAATAGTAATGCGGTTCGGGGGACGACTATTGCTTATACTTGATGGGCTCGTGTCGTTTGAGGAAACAGAGGACGAGTCAGTGAGACTAGGGATAGAATCCGCGCACGACAGTACTGCGGTTTCGGGGGACGAGAGTTAGTTACGATGGACCCGGTCGCCAGCACGAGAGTTGGAAGGAAGTGCGTAGGGGTTGGGGGGAGGAGAAAATGAGCCAACTTTCTCTGTGCAAACACCACCCTCTTCTGTGCAAACACTAACTGAAGTTAGCACCTGTAAACGTCTGCCTTGACGCGAGTTTGGAATCATCACGGATTTGATGGATTACTCGACGACATCGCTGTTTATTGTTTGCCCTTACCAGATCGTTTTCTCAGCCTGACTCTAACTAGAGGCAGATTGCATGTACATCGGCCCCTCCGCTCAAGATGAGGAGTGTGGACGCGGGAGAAGGGTGCGGACGACGACAAGAACCAGAACACGGCTGACGACTACAGCAAACGGAAAAGAGATCGCAACTGGGGCGAGTCAAAACTTCAATACCGCTGGCGTCGCCCCCTCGCCCCGCAAAACAATGCTATAACCTCGAACTGGCCTGTGGTAAAATAACATACGTCCTCCCCGACCCCAGCATAGTCCACAACTCCTTCACCGGATCCACCTGAACCACACGTTCCCCCAACCCCAACCCCAAAACGCACTTTTCCACCTCCTTCACGATGTGTGCATGCCGCTCCGCCTCCTTCGCGGTGGAAGGAAGACGCATGGGGACCCATGGCATGCGTCTGCGTTTGCCGATTGCGATCATGCGCCAGAGTTCTGGGAAGCAGAAGGGGGAGTAGGTGGAGAGGGCGTAGAGCCGCGGGACCGGGAAGGAGGATGAGGATGAAGGGGGGGAGGGGGAGGGGGAGGAAGAAGAGGGGGAGGAAGCGAGGAGGGCGTGGATGGAGCGTACGGCGTCTTTCATGCGGGAAGCAAAGACGCGCGTGGGTCGGTGCTCCCGCATCGCGGATTCCAGCTCGGGTGTGCGGACGAGGATGAAGGGGAGGGCGAGAAAGAGGAGTGCGTGGATGAGGACGGGGAAGTCCTATAAGTAGCATAACCCCGTGTGAGCGAAGACGGGAAGACGGGGAGGGAGGGAAGGGACGCACGGCGGTGTTTTCAATACAAATCATGACTAATTCCTCCTCCTCCCCTCCTTCGTCCTCTCCGAGGTGGAAATCATCTGCGAGGACCGTCGCCGCCCACCGCACCCGCTCAACAAACGCCCTTCGTGTGCGTGTCCGTCCGGAGGCGCTTTCAATTTGAAGCACGTAGTCTTCTTCCTCCCCGTCTTCGTCCAACCCGCACACGCGTGTGTATGCATTCACCGCCTTCGTCTGTGTGCTGGTGCTGGGGTTAGGGTCCATCGTCGTCGTTGTCAAATGTAAAGAGAGGGAAGACCCCATGATGATGGATGCATGACATAGTGAGTGCTTCCGATCACGGCCCAAGCTCAGATTACCTCCGTGATCCGGTGGGGAAAACTCTTGGGGTCTGGAGGACTGCCATCTCGAACGTCTGTCTAACAGGGAAATGGTGAAAGGAATGGTAAAGGCGAGGGGAAAAAATCGCTCCTGCTTCTATCCTCCCGTCGTCAAAGTAAGAACGAACCTCAATAGCAAGCGCGTTCGTTCTACTATGTATTGTGTGCGAAGGGTGCGTCCAGCTAGCACACTTCATCCAAACAATAATGTTATCCTTACACGAGTAGGCTCGGAATGCCAACAGCAATTAGAAACCGTTGAGTTAGTGTATCAAGGGACACCCGGCTAGCCCACAAAAAAGGAAGACGCACGCGGTTCTCTTCCTCCTTCTTCTCTTCTTGCCTCCCTCCTTCGACCGGGTACACAAGTTCCAGCGGTGTGCCGTTGTAGAGAGGTCCACTACTTGAACATGCCGGCGCGTTGAAATTGAAGGAAGGAGAACGCGCGTAATTCTCCTCTCCCTCCCTCCCGGTCCTTCGTCCTCCTACTCCTTCGTCCCGTCTTTCGCCCGAGTCCTTCCTTCGTCCAGAGTCCCTACTCCTTCGTCCCGATTCCCAAGTCCTCGTCCAACCTCATCCTCCCCTTGCGTATAATCTCACCCGTGACAAAATATACGTCGTCCACCGGAGCGGCTGCAGCTCAGAGACCACCCGCCCAAGTTGTTATATTAGCCAAGGCCTCCTCTACCGTCTGCAGTTTAACTTGCCGGCGCCACCAACACCCGCCCCAAACCCAAGAGTATATGTTGGATGTCCGCGCATCCCAGGAAATACTAGTCCGCGCAGGAAGGAAGTCCGAATCAGCATACGAGCTTCGAGGGAAGAGGAGAGGTTTCCAAAATCCTCATGAGTGAGTGAGTGAGATCCCGAACCTGCTGCGTGCGTGATGTATAACCACCTATTCCCCTTTCTCGACAGTCCCGCACGCCAGTGCTCTCTGATCAAAGAATGTTTCTCACCGAGGAAATCGTCTTCCGATACGCAACCCAGAAAAAACTAGTCCTCGCATCCCAGAGTCAGCATACGACTCATCGAGGAGGGGTTTCCGGAATTCTCTGAGCAGTGAGCGAGATACGCGGATTATGGTGTGCAACGCGTTGGGTCCTGACATACGCGCACCGATATTCACGATACGGCGCGGGATTTTCTGCGCGAGGACATCAAAAACCCACGACAAGCTTGAGAAGAATTGGTCCAAGAATGCTTTTCACCGAGGAAATGTCTTCCGATAGTACGCGCCTTGGGTTCTGGCATCCAATGCGTTGGGTCCTGACATACGCGCACCGATGTTCACGATACGGCGCGGGATTTCTGCGTGAGGACATCAAAAACCTCACTACAAGACGGCCCGGAGGGAGCGCTACGTATACCTTTTTTGATGTGTTCTTTGGATTTTTGATGCGTTCTTTGGACTTTCGATGCGCTCTTTGGATCATGACGAAGACGGAAGGAGCCTCCTCGCTGTCCGGCAGACGTTTAATTCTTCAATAACCAACACTCAGTACCGCTGGAAATGGTGCCTGTACACCGCTGGGGATACCTCCACAGGCTGTATTGAAGGTTATCAGTGCGGTCGCTGACAAGTGATTCTTACATAGTGCGAGTAAACACTAAATGACAGTGTACTACACATATCAGAAGTCAGCTCGTTATGCGTAGCTCCCAAATAGTAAGTAAGTAAGTATATCAAATCAAATCAACAAGGTGGACCCCAAAGACAGAAAGACAAGTTTTCCCTCCTTGCTGTCCGGCAGACGTTCTTCAATACCGCTGGGAATGGAGCCTGTACACCGCTGGGAATGCCCTCCACAGCTGCTGTACAGGGCTGTATAATCATTGAAGGTTATCAGTGCGGTAGCTGACAAGTGATTCTTACATAGCGCGAGTAAACAGCAGATGACAGTGTACTATGTATTAGTGAGGCTCGATATGCTTAAGTAGCTCCCAATAGTAAGTAAGTATATCAAATCAACAAGGTGAATGACAGACAGACAACGTAAGGCGGAATCCGTCGACAACATGCTGAATGAACGATGGACAATGAGGACCCATGTTCGGAAGAGCAGGCAGCCTCTGCCTTGACAACTTTGCCGTCAATGTGCAAAGACCACAAGTTCGTTAAGTAAGTATATCAACTCAACAAGAAGGTGAATGACAGACAACATACTTAAGGCGAATGTGAATGACAGACAACGTAAGGCTGAATGAACGATGTACAATGAGGATGTATCGAATAGCAGGCAGCCGGCGGCCTTGACAATTTCCAGCAACTTTGCCGTCAATGTGCAAAGACCACAAGTTCGAGCACTGAGAGTTCGACGCTGGGTGATTGTGGATATAGTGCAGCATAAATTACAACATCAACACAAACGAGCCCTCAACAACCCTCCGACGCACATCACCGAAATTACACAAAGTTAGCGTACATCGGGATAAGCTAGCGTCTGCGTGTAAGAGAACACCAGCTTCGGGCCCACGACCAAAATATCCGGCGTCAAGCCCTTGAACAACGCCCTCGTCACCCAAAGTTAACATTGAAACTCGGTCAGTTCAATCAGCACCGCGATGAATCCTCAACTCTCCAGCCAGCATCCCGATAAAAACATATCATGACCCAATGAACTCAAAAAAAGCAACAAAACACCTGAATATATCCTATCCCCACTAGTACATAGTACGTACAAAGACAGAGAGAGCCCTACAGCACCAGCACCAGAGCACCAGCACCTCTCACTCCCCTACCCACACCTCTCCTCTCGCTTACTTACTTCTCCAACGCAGCAAGCTCCCTCCGAATCTCAGCCTCCCCATCCATCTTCTTCACCTGCGTAGCCTCCAACCTCTCCCCCCGCTTCGCCTTCTCCTTCAACTCCTCAATCGCCTTCAACTTCTTATTCAAATTCCTCACCTTCTTCGCAGCCGCATCCCCAGCCTCATCCACTTCAGGCGCAGCCACCACAGGAGGCGCAGGAGGAGGAGAAGGAGGCGCAGTCACCCTCCCATTCCCATTCTGCGCTTTCCTGTTATTATTATTGTTGTTGTTGCCGTTCCCACCCACACCAACACCCCCACCACCCTCACTCTTCGCACCCTTATTCCTCTTCCGGTTCTTCTTATCATCCCCACCAGCTCCTCCAGGCCCAGGACTCGGACTATGGCTCGTAGAAGCAGCACCAGGAACATGCCTCGGTCCAGGACTCCGACTATACCTCTGCGTAGGCGTCACACTCCCACTTCCCCCTCCTCCTCCACCACCATTACCATTCGGCATCCCACCCTCATCCTCCCTCTTAAACATCGCAGGCGCAGCAAGCCCCCTCGCCCCAGGCGGCCGATACGCTCCCGCAGGCTTGCTCGCAACCACAAGCGGCTTCTGCATCCCAAGCACAGACGCACCAGGCGCAGGACTCAACGGCACATTCTGTCCAAACGCAGGCGTATGCTCCACAGGCGTAGGCCGCCAACTCGCAGCGTACAGCTCCTCCGTCTGCTGGATATGCACAAGCGGGCCAGAACAATGCCAGATCTTCACCCCGTTGTCCACACGCAAGCGGGGAGATAGCGTCGCCGTAAGCAGGAACCGCCCGTCGGGAGACCAGTCGCAGTACGACGTGTTCGGCGCATCAATCGTCGTGATCTTCGCTAGCGTCCGTCGGTCGTACATATCAATCTTCCCCGCCAGATTGCCGAACCCAGCGAGCGCGACAAGCCGGCCTTGCGGGTTGAACGAGATAAAGTTGACAGGGCCAGAACCAAAGTCGTGCAGCTTCCGCACACGCTGGTCAAAGATCACGGATTTCGCAGGCATGACTGTCCGGGAAGTTAGGTTTGAGAGGATAGGAAGAAACAGACGACGCACATCCATACACAACCCCAAACTCTTTCGAGTTCGGGCTCCACGTGAAATCATGAATCGGCCCCTCCTTGTCAAGCGTGACCCGACAGTCGTAGTTCCCAGCCGCGCTGAGCAGATACAGCATCGTCTCTCCATAGTAGCTCTTGTTCGAATTATCCACATCCGTCTGCGTCAACACAAGCACCTGTGTCCCGAGCGTATTCCACTTGATCGTCGCCCGGTCAGCCTTGTAGAACGACTTGCTGCATGACGGTGCACTCTGCAGATTCACTAGACCAAATATCTTGATACTCGCCGGGGCGCCCTGCATCTCATAAGCACCACCGTCGACGAACAGAGTTAACGGACGCACCTTTTTCTCTGCGACAAACACCGCAATACTCGGATTCAACCCCGGGCTGAGCGTCAGACTCGTCGCGCCCTCGACCCTCAGCTTATCCGTCATCCCTTTGCCCCACTCGGCCGGCCTGTACACCTGCACGTCCGCACCCACCAGACGCACCGCATGGCTCTCCGACACAGTATACTGCAAATCCCAGCCCTCCAATCCCTTTTGGACGAACGCAATGAGCTCCTCCCCAGTCGAAGTCGAGAACACACGCAGATTCTTGTGCGGCGTGCCATCCTCGAGCTTGGCGGGGCGCTCCCATGTAGAGAGATACGTCCCCCGCGGACTAAAGTTCAACTCGACAATGTTGGGGAGGGGGAGCTCGCGAAGGAGATGGGCACCTTCTGCTTGGAAGATACGGACGCTAAGGACCGAGTTTCAATGCCAACGTACGCAGATGGACAGACTAGGGTTTACGCACGCGGAAGGCAAAGCGTACGCAAAGAATCGTCCGTCAGCGCTGTACGTGTACGATCTTGCAGGGACATCAGGCGATTCAAAGCCTGGGACCGGAAGGTAGTGCGGCGTGCCCCCGACGAGGCCCATCGATTTTTGTGCACGAACTGTGGCAGGGATCAGTACGGGGCAACAGGAGCAGGAGAGTCGGGCATGTAGATGGGGAGGCAGCAGTATGGGTAGTACACGACCACATAACGCGTGTCAAGGACGCGGAGTAGGTGTTGATGACGCGACACGAGAATGTGTGCGCATAATCTGGAGTACATGGGACGACTTGGATGCACCGGCAGAAGGGGATGAAAGGGGTCGGGAGGCGAGGACGTACATGCATACTGCTGCGAGATCTGGGACGCCATTTTTGCAACGTTTTTCTTTCCAACTACGCGTCGTTTGTCTTATTTCCTTGAGGTAGTGGCAAGGCAATTTATCGAGCGTGCGTGGCAATGAAATGCTGGGTGGCGATGTGTCTTGTGCGAGGTAGCGAGACGGGCGTGCTTTTTCGGCGTGCGAGCGTGTTCTGCTTTTTCCGCAACGTAGCGTGGAGCCTGATCTGAGGACGAAGAGATAGGTTGATGGGAAACAGAAGCAAGTTAATGCTTCAAAGGAGGCGCCGCGCGGCCAGACGGATGATGATGATGGTTCGCAACCAAGAGGTGATCGCTTTTTTTGCGGAGATAGCCGAACAGAGACTTTCACGCACGCGAGAGAGATCGAACCGCGGCAGCCGCAATTTAAGCTCGAAGGGATTGGGTGGCTGCTGCGATTGGCAAGTCTTCGCGTACAGCAGAATTGTTTATCTTTTTGATTCAATCATCTAGACAAGTGTCTCACGCTTTCCACTGTATTGAACTTATCACTTGCCAGCCTGACCAGACACCGCATTACGGATGCCACTCGAACCCACCTGAGGGAAATAAACACCTGCATGCGTGAGAAAGAAGATAGAGCGTCTACACTTCGAGGAACGTATAAAGAATGCGAGAGATGATGAATAAAACAATGAAATACATCCTTCTCGACGCCTGAAATGGTGTTTTGAACAATTCGTTGTAGTGCCTCATTAAAAGAGACTTATCGTACCTCCCTGTACAGTTCACTTCAGTCCCACACGCTCCGGTAACAGAGTCCATATCCACCTATGGTTTCACACATTTACTCAATGCGGATAGTCAAATGCGGATAGGACTTTTACCTACCAGGCGACCGTCACGGAGTCGGAGAGTCAGCACGTCGAGCGCGGCAACCAGCTGGACATGTTCCGCTTTGGTGAATCAATTATGTAATCATCCTCTGCGATGGTGTTCCTAGAAAAATACTTGCCTTCGATTTCAGCATATTGAACCACCGGAGACGGTATTCAGATCAATGCGCTTATCACAGCCTAACACTGAAGGCGGGTTTCCAGCGTTCACGAAGCAGAACGTTTACTAACATTTCAAGCAGAGTTTCAACTTTTGAGGGCGGTATCCTTCTTTCACGGCCTGTTGTGATGCGCTCACCAACTTGAGCTTCCCGGTCGATTCCTTTGTCGACGGTGTCATCTTGAATCCAGACCCTCCTCAACACAACTGATTGCTCTGCTGGCACTCACCAATGAAAGAGTCGTACGCGTTGTCGACAGAATTGACCAGTCGCGTGTTAAACGTTAAAGTCGCACAAAACACAAAATTCAATTCATACTACTCAACCGGTCACACCATCCATCAAAAACTAACTACTGAAAAAAGAGGTAGAGGACATTGGAAGGAAAGAAAACTCCCAAAGCCTACTTAGTAAGAATCCCAAGGAGGGTGAGGAGGAGAGCGACAACAACGCCGACGACATCCTTGAGCCTGTAAAGTCACGTAAGTACTGGTTACTGACTAGTGAAAAAAGGACGTACAGGAACACGAGAGTAGCGACGATGCCCGGAAGGAGGTGCTCGAGGTTCCAGAGGAGGTCGTACAGGAGATGCGTAAGCGCGCCGACGAGGACACCCGTGTGGCCGTGCCCGTGTCCTCCGGGGATGTGGTCGACGGATTTGTTGATCGACTACAGTGAGCGTTGTTAGTATACTATGCACAGAAGAAGCCATGAGTAAGAAGACTGACCTCGACGATGGCAGCGGTCTGCTGTGCGATCTCATCTTGGGACTGACGGGAAACGATGGCGCGCGCGGAGAGTCCGGAGAGGCTGTCTTTGGCGGTGGTCAGAGCGGCGTTGAGGTTTTCGAGGAGGGGCGCGTAGGTTTCCTCGTCAGTGTGGCCAGAGGCGACGGCCGAGTCTGCAAAAAAAAAAAGAAATGATTATTAGTATAACCGCTGAGTACTGAGTAGTCGGGGACAAAGGGAGCACAAACCAATCTGGGGAATGATAGAGCTGGTCGTCGTCTGGAGCGTGTCGAGCGTGGCCTTGATATCGGCGTTCGAGCGGGCGGCAACGGCGCCAGACTGGACGGTGGGAATGGCGAACACCGAGGTGGTCGCAAAGCCCAAGAGAGCGTAAAGGGTGAAGAAGATGGATGAGGCGTGCATAGCTGAGCTGAGAAGAAGACTAAGAGACAAAGGTCGAGTGGGCTCGATGAAGTCCCTCTCTGTTAGGTGTCCCTCTTTTATACGAGGGGAGGAGGGTTAACTGTAGTGTCACGCAACAACTGCCAAGAGATGGCGAACGTATGCCTATGTCAGAGTGAACGGAGAAATTTTCGGGGGGTCAACAGGCAAACCATGTATGCGGCGCAATGTGCAGAGATCGCAAAAGTGATGCAAGAATAACACGCAAGTCGAGGTTGTGTCTAATCGAGCTCACGAGAAAATGAAAGGAAAAGTCGATGCTCGAGTTCTGACGGTGTCAACCACCGCGTACGACTAGGAAAATATAACAAACGTTGACTTTGCTAGCTGTGGCCGTCAACGCAACAGACGAAGTCCAGGACAGAATAACGGGTGAGGGACCAAGCGTCCTGTCATGCGAACCAGATTCCAGGCAAACTCTGTGTACCGGCGAGTGCTCTACCTAGTTTCCCCGCACGGACAATGGCACGCCTGAGCAATGCCCTTGTCAACATTATCCCGACATAGAGCAGTAGTAGAGAAACGGCGTCATTCCTGTTCTGGGGTAAGTAATTACATGCATCCCTGCCGGCGTATATGGGGTTCAGCTGAGTAGGAACCTCAAAGTGCGAGGGCACTGCGAGAGCGAGATTAGCAAATATACGTTCGGTTGAGCCTTGCTAGTCGGTGACAGACCTATGCGCGTCAGTTCGAATCCTGTCCTAACCTTCTTGATGCATTTGGAACGCAGCGGTCAGTCACATGAACTCATCTTCTGTGATGACCATGTATGTCGCACCAGGATTCGCGCACTCATTGAACGTTTGTCTGGGTCCTTGTGCATGAGAAATATGATAGCAGTCGCACTGGTCCCACCTCATTGCATCGTTCCGGCCATGAAAGGACCTTGATTTGCCTCGTTGCCTAGTCTGGAGTTCTTAGATGTCCTGCGTCAATATTGAGAACGCGAAGAACTTCGGGGTAGGCTAGGTTTACTTGTGGGAAAGACCGAATCGGAAGGGTTCCTTAATAACTGTGAGCTACCCTTTTCTCACGCACGCTTATTCTCACCAAGACGCCACTATGCACCATTTCCGGCTTCCTCTTCGTACGTATGTCTGGTTCCCGGTGAGCGTCCAAAGAGTTCCCACAACAATGAAAACGGCTTACGACTTGAGCCAGAGCCTCACCCGGAATGCCGAATAGCTTCAACGTTCATCTTTAGAATTTTATAACTTTGTTGAATTGTAGTTCGTCCCTTTCCTTTTCGTGCGGGACTTTTCGTGCGAGAAACCAAAAAGCAAGTGCATGAGGGCGGAACAAAGCGCTACACCAGCCAAGACTCAATTAGGTGGCGGACAATGCGCTGGTCGTCAAAGAGCAGCACAAAGGCTTTCCTAGTCTGAGCGTTGAGCGTTGAACGATGAACGATGAAGATGTATGGGTGTATTCCGTGAAATGAAAAATGGCGCGATTGTCTTTACATGTACGGAGGAGCGCGTGTGTTGCGTTAGACTATGAAGAAATTGCGTGGCGGGACCGTAGTGCACGAAACGGTTTACAACTTCGCCGCGAGACCATGTTGCTGCCCGGACTCCAGAGCGTCCACTAAGAGCCCCAGGCCGGATATCCGGGTACTGCTGATAACTGTCAGCGTGATATAAAAGAGACGTTGCAGTCTTTCCCTGCACCTAATACTGAACGGCGTCCTAGACGGTAATTTAGGCTAGAATGCGCACCGTGAGCTCTCTGAAGAGAGCGGTCTGGAGGTTTGGCAACAGTATGCATGGCTGAAAATATTCAATTATATACTATGCCTACCCTCCATAGCGCGTTCGCCCTCGAATCCAGCGATGGGGGAGATGAGCAAACGAGAGACAGAGACACAGAACGTGGCGAATGTCCAGAGTCCAGACCCATGGGCCATCACCAAGTCGCCGCCGATCATGCCGAAAACTTTGTCGGTGTCTTTCGGACCAGCCTGGACTTTCCTTCCACCTCTCACCGGCACCTCTGAGTCTGCCTCCCTCTCCCTTCGCCTCCCCGTCTGCTCGCCAGCCTCTGCTCCGTCGTCCTTTCAAAAGCTAAACGCACACATACCCCCTTCAAAAAAGTACTAAGCTAGAATGTCACCTTCGAACTTTGGCGGGCGCGAGAGCAACACAGCGCGTATCCTTGGGTCTGGGACAAGTGGTGCGTGTTTTCCTCTCTTGAGCTTGGAATGATGCCCTTCCTTCCTCGCGGCCCTTCTGTACATGCCGGTCTCTGCTCTACCCTAGCAGTCAGCCCACTGTACCCATATTCTGCGTATCCCTTCGCGAGAGGTCCTAGAGCGTTATTTATGCCCACTTTGTGATCCTGCATACCGTAGAACATTACCTTCTATCCTTCTCCCTCCATTTTCGACCAACATGCTTATTCCGCTACCCCAAAAATACGTATACTAACTGTTCTTTTCAGGAATCGCCGAATTGATGGTCTTCCACCCTATCGACACTATTGCCAAGCGCTTAATGTCCAACACCACCAAGGGCCACCCATTGATGTCGGTCATCTTCAGGGAAAAGGCGGCGGCAAGCATAGGGACCAAGTTCGTGTCGCTCTTCCCTGGCTTGGGATATGCCGCAGGCTACAAGGTGTGTTTTCTCTTTTCGCATCGCTAGACTGCACCTCTTCCCCGTCGTATGTATGTACTGATACCGTATGCAGGTTGCACAGCGGATCTACAAGTTTGGCGGCCAGCCATGGTTCAACGACTTGATCAAGGGACGCTACGGACAGCACTTCACAGAGGTGTTTGGTGAGAAAAATGGCCGGCTGATGATGCAGGCTACCGCTGGAAGGTATGTTTCTTATGATCCCAGTTCCCGCTGCTCTTCCGAACACACATTGACATCCATGCCTCAGTTTGACGGGCATTGGCGAAGTCGTGTTGCTCCCGCTCGACGTCCTCAAAATCAAGCGCCAGGTCAACCCTGAAGCCTTCCGCGGGCGCGGCATCCTGCGTATCATCGCTGACGAGAAATTCGCTCTCTACCGTGGCTGGGGATGGACCATGGCGCGTAACGCCCCAGGCTCCTTCTCCTTGTTCGGTGCTTCCGCCATGACCAAGTCCTACCTCTTCGGCCTGGACGACTCTGGTGCCGGAAAAATGTACAAGGACGCTACCTGGACGCAAAACTTTGTCGCGTCTATCGCTGGTGCCGTCGCGTCCATCACCGTTGCAGCGCCGCTCGATGTGATTAAGACGCGGATACAGAACGCGGATTTCGAGAGCAAGAAGAGCGGAGGCAAGGTGTTTGCGGAGTTGATCAAGAACGAGGGAGTAACCGCGTTGTTCAAGGGCTTGACGCCCAAGATCTTGGTCGTGGGCCCGAAGCTGGTGTTCTCCTACACGCTGGCGCAGACGCTTATCCCGATGTACGCCAACTTTGTGTAATTTCGGAGATGTGCGTCGGGGTAAGGGCTCGTTCATGTTGAGTTGTAATTTATGCTGCACCATACTACTTGTTATAGATTTACCCTACTCAATTGCTTCATGCTATGTCGATGTGTGCGATGGTGATCCTTGACAGCAACGACACGTGACTCTTCAGAGGCAATGACTGACAGGAATGCGTTGGTGAAAGATAAGGTATGCGCCTGTAACATGACAAGAACTGCCAGTGGTGTCTAACGTTAACTACTCATCTACGTTCGCCACTCTTCAAGTTGGCCGACAACAGGTCGGCGACCGCAGCTTGAAATTATTGTCGAAAGTTAGGTTCCCTTCCTTCCTGAAGACCATTGCAGACGATAAATGGAACATGCGTCACCGCGTTGGACGCGATGACCCTCTGCCACTGTTGCCCGACAAGTCCAAATCTCCGCTATACCGATAGCCAGCTCACTGGCAGTATAGCTCGTTTCTTCAATTTCGAAAGAAGGTCTTCAAATTGTGGAATAGATATGGATTGCAGATGTAATATTATACGACAAATGACTGTATTTCTAGGTAGGATTGATAGCGTCGGCCAAGGTCGAGAATGTCGTGACATTTGTAGCCGGAACAGCGAGATGGACGACGTTTGTGGTGTTGGACGGGGTCGGAGTTCGGGAAGGAGTAGGTGATTCCTGAGAGATATACAAGGTCGACATCGAAGGCATGACGATTTTCGTGTCGTCGGACAAAACTGCAGCCTGTGAGGTAAGGCTGGTGTCTCGAAGTGTTTCCCCCTTGTATTTACCGCCATGCTTGAATTTAGCGTGTTTTCTCTTAATATGGTGTTTGTTGACGTGAGAGACATTGAAGTCACATCCTGGGATGTTGCAGAAATAACGATATTGCGAGTGCTCCTCCGCTATGTGCCGACGAAAAAGGATTCTAGCGGTGTTAAAATCACTGAGTGGTGATGATTCCCACAAAACACCTTTGCGAAGGCAGATGCGGCATTGGTGTGCGTGGACAGGGTCCCTACAGCCAGACAGTTAGTCCACGAGAGGCAGATTAAAATGACCATGCGTACTCTTTACCCATTGAGAAAAGGTGTAAAACGTCGGAGAGTGAGAATGTTTGCATTAAACGGCGTGGACTCGCAGACTTTATATACCCTTGACTTGATGGTCTTTTTTTCGAGTGTACGCACTGATCATATACCAACAAAGGGCGCGTTCATGAAAAACAAACGGGACTTTGTGTGTCCTTGCAAGGCTTATGTCATAACTTCGGGGACTGCTCAACTATACATTCAGCGGACAATCTCCATGAAAGAGGGCACTGCGCAGTGTGCGACACTACCGGACCATGGACCACATCCTAACCAGATGCAAAGCCCCAGGCCAACGCGAAATATGGGACCTAACAAAACAACTCTCTAGGAAGAAAGGGATACGTTGGAAAAAACCAAACGTAGGGTACATTCTGGCAAGCTGCCTGGTCGATCTCAAGAAGGAAGCCTTTCTGGGCACGTCACAGCTTGGCAGCATGACTAGCTGTGCTCTTTTGTCTATCTTGTGTTGCCACATATCTCTGTAACTACCTCACAGCAACTCGCCGACCGACAGTTGCAGTACACCGACTGTGGCACCTGGAACCCAATCGCACGCGGCCATGTACACCGGCATCCCTTCGTCGCAGAATTCACTGATCACCTGTCTACATAAGCCGCACGGCGTTATGGGCTCTCGAAGTGTCCTGTGTAAATATGGTAAGTCAGTCCACTCTATGCTTCGATAGCTGATCTGTATTACGATGTAATTGCCATCCCGGAAATCGAACGACATCCTTCAGTCTAGCCGAGTTCAATCAATCATTGCTTGCACTGAGAGGCATATAGAATAAATAGAATGAGGTCTTACCACTGCCTTGAGTAGTGCGACGCGTTCAGCGCATACCCCAGCACCTTGCATTATACGACGTCAACGCAGGCTACCCCGACCTCTTTTCAATAACATCGCACCAGGAGATAAATTGTCAACACTCGCGCCTTTGAAGATACGACCATCGCTAGTTTGTACGGCTGCGCCAACGGGGAAGCCGGAATATCGGCTGTAAGCCATGGATTTGGCTGTACAGTGTGTCGAAGTAGTAGCATGATCAGTCAAGGAACTCTGTGTGCTGGTACATGTATACCTTCGAATGTGGAGAGAATGAGCGCTTCCATTTCCTTGGCTGGTAGAGACATTGGTGGTGGGAAAAGGGAACTCTCAACGTCCGTGGGAATGCAGCCGCCCTCTCCGGGCCGCCCAGATCGGCGCGTGCCAGAATCACGTTTTCCTGATTTGGCAACGCTCTCGAGCTAGGAATGCGAATACACACAGTAAAACACGCGGAATACCTCGTAAGCATATTTCTACCACGCCGCCCATATGTATGAGCAAGAATTTGAGCAACGTCTCCAACGATTATTGTAAATTTAACATTACACTAGCATGGCCAATATTCAAGCGATCACTCACAAAGCACAACACATAAGTCACAACAAGGCCGAAACAATGCTCAAATTTGCAAACGAGTCTGTACGACAACTGTACGAAGGCCTTTTTTTGAAGGGAGCCCAGTACTTAGGAAATTCCCCCATGGGAATTCATCTTGGAGCTCATCGCCGCGCCCTAGCAACGAGGCTGATATGTACCTAGAGGAGGCTTCGCATGACGGAGGATAGAATGCTGTGACGCGACATGTGACGAGGACCCGTTTCCTTGCGCTAATACTGACACCAGTTTCCAGTCCGTCCTTGAGATTCCCCCTCGGGCGGTCAATTGGCACCCCGGCATTACACTGCAGACATCCAAGATTTGGAGAAATGCACACACAATTTTGAGCGCCGAAACATGCCGTTAACTTGGATAAAAGCCTTTCATAGCCCATTTGAACCACTACATCTCGTTTAGGAAGGTGCAAAGGCTGATTCCACGAAGCAGAGACTAACTCACACCATCAATTGTGCCTTTCTTGGTTTGTGCGTAACCGCCCAACATGACTACCACTACGCATTCAACTCCACATCCCCAAAGTCCGCCTACTCTACGCTCGCCTGCGTCACATCGTGAAGCTCTTGCGCAATCTCATACATGACGGAATCTCTCTTTGGCCTGGGCTATAAAGTAAAGGACTTTCGACAGTGAAGAACTCATCGAGTCTTGTCATACAAGTCTATCACTCTTCAAGATGTACGCCTTCAACGTCCTGTTCACGCTCTCCGCCTTCTTGGGCCTTTCCACGACCTCCGTCGTCGCCGTTCCCACTGTGAACACTGACGTTGTCGTCGCTCGTGCCTCGAACGCCGATATCAAGGGCGCTCTCGATACCCTCAAGTCAAGCACAGACTCTATCCTTCCGGAGATTGGTACATCGCCTTTCTCACCAGTATCTTCTGCGGGATTGATATAGAACTTTAATTCAGACTCGCTTGTTGCGTCTGGCAATGCTTCGGAGGCCACCGTCACTCCGTTCATTGAGCAGCTCACCGACGCGCTGACTACCGCCAACCAAACCCTTGTTGGTTTCGTTGAGGCTGGAAGCAGCAACAGCGTCGAGTCGCGTCAAAGCCAAGACGAAATTGCACAAGAGATTGCCGACATCATCACCGTGCGCCTTCTATTTTTTTTTGAAACATTTTTCTGACATCTGTGAAGTCGATCAACACTTCCCTTGAACCCATTCCATTCCTCGGTAGCGGCCCGCTCGTTAACTCGCTCGCCGTCTTGCTCTACGATCTCCTTTTCAACCTCGAGCTTCTTTTGCCTGGTCTTATCACAACCGTTGTCTTCCTGTAAGCACACTCAGATCCGGTGTGTGCTGATGACTTACCTACTTGCAGGCTCAAGGACGTCGTGGGAGTTGTCGTTGCGCTTCTCCAGACCCTCATCGGTGTTTTGACAAAGGCGTAAGACTATTGTCGAACTTTTTGTTACATACAACCTTATACCATAATGCTTTTTAAATGTGATTGACTCTATTGAAGTGCACTTGAGTGAGGCAACGGCATTGTTCAACATCATCATCCTTCTTGAATGAGTATGCAGCAATTTGAGGGGAAGAAAACGAAAAATATACATCACAGAAGCTCAGCATGCTCATTGATACCAACTCTGCCATAGCACGACTGCATTATGTGGACTGTCAGCCTGTTTGCTCTCGCATAATTTAATCTTGTCGCGTAAACGCGATATTGTCAAGCACAGAGTTTAGTTACACCATTCAATCAACGCTACTCAACTGCGCTTACCATGAATAAGACGCAATCATCCCACAGAAGACATACGTCGACCGCTGGATGATATAGCATCTACTTACAAGTCGATACTCCCAGTCGTTTCCTTCTGTCGTTCTCTCAACGCAACAAAGAAGATTAATCATATTTTTGTGATGCACCCTAAAAGGTCCTACATAAGTCTATCTTACTTGTACAGTACAGTGAACAGTCCTACGCCGTCGTCGGCTTAGGCTTGCCAGCCCAGAACCTCAACAGCTTACCCTTTGCACCATCTGCAACAGGCGCATCAACACCCCTCGGCCTCTCCTGCTCGCCGAGGACAGTCCCATCCGTCGCACGGTTAGTGACAGCATTGTGACTCTTGCCAAGGTAAAAGTCGGTCTGGAAGCAGGCGGCGATGAGCGGAAGGAACGCCAAGGCAAGAGCAGGGACAAGGAGGTAGTACAACGTCTCTCTGTACGCCGCGATTGCGCCTTGGCGCACAGGCGTATCGAGATTGTACACGCGAATAGAGCGAATGCTGTTGAAGTACGTCTTGAGCTGCGTGGAGTTGGCCGTCTGGCCGTACAGAGGTGAGCCGAATCCGGAGGATTGGCCCGCGGGGGTGTGGGGGATATGCTCAGAGAGAAGGGTAGGCATTTTGGCGGACCAGATGACGGCGGCGATGGCGCTACCAATAGCACTGCCAACCTTGCTCCAGAGCGCGAGGAGGGAGATGGCGAGGGCCATGTCTTGATGTGGAACAGAGGCTTGGGAGGCTACGCGAGACGAGACGACGGAGAAGGCGCCTCCCATGCCGATGAGAATGGGGGATGCAATCATTGCGCCGTCGGAGAGAGAGGCACGGCCGCCTTGGAGGAGAATACCAATGCCGATGATCTTGACGCAAAGTCCGAATATTTGCAGAGTCTTGTAGCGATGAGTCCAGCGCTGGATGAGACCCGCGACAACACCGAAGATGCAGAGCGCGAGTGTCAGGGTGTTGTTGTAGTATGTCCAATTCGCGACGCTCCATGGCTTGCCGATGTACACATACGAGGAGTAGTACAGACCGCGAAGCTGGCCGGAGACTAGTTCGACATCAGCATGAGTAAGTAAGTGACTGAAATAGACGCACTCATGTAGAACGAATCAATAACAATGCACATCACGAACGTCTTGTTCGCCAACAACCTCCTCGGCGCACTGGGGAACTTGGCGTACTTCCACTCGTATCCAACGTATGCAAACAGCAGGACGCCACCGACACACATCATGGCAATCATGCTGGGGTTGTGCCATTTGCCAACCGCGTACGTCTTGAGGGAGAACGGAAGAAGTAAGAGGGACCATCCGAAGCCAAGCAGGAGGAGACCAAACGCATCAATCTCCACCAAGCCCTCCTTCATCGCCTGCCACCAACCCTGGGAGACGACGGGCACGTCGACCTCCTCATCAGCCCCACGAGGATCGTAGACACCCTTCTCACGTGCGATGCGACGGGCAGCGTTACTCGACGCTATGTTGATGATACCCTCCTTCTGTGCCTTCTTGTCGAGATAGATGAGAACGGCAATGGCGGGAATCAAGCACGCCGGCATGATAATCGCAAACATGCCGTATCCCCAGCGCCACTTCTCCTCTGTCGCCAGGACCTCGACAATCTTGCCTGACCACCAGGTGTTGATGACGAATGGCATGGAGAGGAGAGAAGACACAAAGCCACGCCATTCGAGAGGCGTCAGGTCACCGACGATAATGTCGTTGAGAAGGTCGATCCCGCTGGCTCCGAGTGCGATGAACACAGAGCCGACGACATAGGCGGAAATGGACTGAGAGGCGGCAGCGATGATGTATCCCATGGTATAGAGAACCAGAACCAAGACGTACGTATACGGCCTGCTCGTGATATCACTGAACTTGGCGATAAACGGCTTGCAGACGGCACCGATGATGCTGGTCGCGATACCGAGCGTCGCGAGACCGGCAGAATGTTCTTGGTAGATGGACGTGACTATGGGCTGGTAGCTTGAGGTCGTTGCAGTGTCGAAGGAGTACGCCCAAGCGCAAACAATGACAGAGAGACTGATGGCCCAAATTGTGGTCTTGTTAGTTTTCGCGGCGCGCGACACGGCTTCCATACGAACGACACCCTTGGACTGGATAACCCGCCCGACAGCGGTGTCCACAACAACCGAAGGGCCATCCGTAGCTGGCGCTTGGTGGAACAGCGCCGAGTCTTTCTCGGACGGCGGCGCAGTGTCTTTCTCAGAAGATGGCATCTCTAAAGCGGACCGTGATCAGTAACGAACATAAGAAGGGGAAATAGACTTTGAAAAAGGAGAGAAAGTAGACTACGGAAAGGAGGACAGGCGTCTGTTTCCGTTTTGCGCAGTGATTCTGGGAGAAAGGATGGCAAGACGTACTGTGAAAAGATACGAAGCACACAGAGACGTGCTGAACGAACCACTTGCTGATGATGGGAGGAAAGAAAGACCGCGAGAGCCGCGGATGTTCTTCGACTACTTATATGTGCATCGTGCCCCTCCACACGATCACCCACAGGTGAAAAGGGGGCCCGGCGCGGCTTATCGTATCAGATTCGCGGTTATCAGATAAAATAGCACGTTCTGGACCCGGGAGGCCTAATTGAGGGCAGTCGGCTTCAGGTCGGCCTCGGAATTTGCCCTTCGTGGTAAGAAGAAAAGCGCATCAATTGTGATCGTAACTTGTGAGAAGCCGGAATCGGGGATTTGCGAGGCTCGAGACGCCCAAACAGAGTCAAAATCACTGTTTTACAAGCCCTCACTCTGAGGATTGCTACGACATGTAACTTCATCGTGAACCTTGCCTTGTGCTCCTCCGCTCTTCCTTGTCATGTGTGAGTATTGGCGTTAGCATTCGTGTAGACCCACAGTTGTGGCTCACGACAGCAAGTAGACTTGGAATAGCAAACCAGTCCTACGGTAAGCCGCTGCGCGATGTGGGTCGAGACCGTTTGGGTCGTCGCTAAACTGCGTACGGGCCTCATTAACAGAACTCGACCGATCCGGCGTGTTTCGATGGCTTCAAGGTTGAGAGCTGCTGAGGCATTCGTCTTTTCTGTGGTTGGCCAACAAGTGGTATTTCGGGTGCAGGAAGGACTATATTATGAGGCTGTGGAGCAGCTCAGGCCCCAGGAGTAAGAAGTCCAAGAGCTCTTAGGACGATTGGCGACCGGGACGGAGGACCACGCCAGTAGCGCCACGCTCCGGAGTAGGCACCATTCCCACGATGGAGTTAATGAATGTTCCCCTGGATAAGATAAGATCCGCCCATAAGAGGCACACGAGGGCGAGGCGCCCGACGTGGTAAGGCTTACTAAAGAACAATGGAAACTTTGAAGGTCTGCAGCTTTCGAAGCCGTGCGAAGTCAACGAAGCGCACGAATGTTGAAACGAAACATGCCGCCCATTAATTAGAGCAAGGGGAATAATGACAACAGTGATTTTTTACATAGAATGAGGTTGAGGGTGGCATCGAACAAAATGTGAGGATAGGTGAATAGATAATTTCCCCGACATCATCACAAGTGTCAACCGGAATAAGAATGTCGTTCCTCGTCAGTATTCAACTATTCAGTACACTCAGTACTCAGTTCTTGTGCCGACCGCAAGACTATACACAAATTGCATAGCGATGTTCTCCCGCACATCCTAAGACATTGCTGAGGGGTTGATATGTTTTCCTTCGAGGCTTAGTAGCGTCGCACGGAGCACCGTATCTTTTCGGGTACCTCCACAAATAAAGCCTCGATACACGAGCATTATGTCAAAGCGCACACGCATAATGACTGCATTCCTATTAAGCGTATCTGGTGAACCCCATTCCCACCCGGATTCCCAGTAGCATCCCATTGCCACGGCTTGATCGAAAGATGCCATCTCGGGCTATTGAGTAGCTATTTACCACTAGTTATTTCAAAGTAAATCACCGGGGACGTAAGTATTAGCTGCAAACAACACCTTGAACCTGATGCGGAAATGTCCAAAACTTGTGTGAAGAGTGTTGTTAAGTGTGCCGTATAACATGATACCAGTGGATTGGTGAGTTATTGTTCAATTCAGGCACTGAGTGAGATGCAGCATCGAATACTAGCTCTGGCGCAGCCACGGTCTTTTCCCCGAGCGGTGAGCGCTGAGCAGGCAATTGATGCGCCCCAATCAGGCTTCGGAATACGGGCCGATCAATATTCGCCGCAAAATATGGTCTTCTTTGTTCGTACTTCGAAGGGACCAGGGTGGAGAAGTCATAGACTTGTATGATGGTGCATCGAGAGAAAGCCTCTTGCGGCTTACACTTGTTACTCATTCTACTTAAACGTCGGCCCAAATCGCTCAAAAACATAGGTATTTGCTTGGTACGCACGGTGTGCGGTCGTTATGTCTTAACTAGAAGTTCCACATTGAGAACCTGTTGGTCGGACATGTAGCCGAGATATGAGACGCTCCATCATTCTTTGGAAACGTTCTGGAAACGCTGGAGTGATTTCATTCACATTGAAATCGGGCACAGCCATGGTCTCAATTTAAACCAAGTTGTGCGGTTTTGCTGTGCGCATAGAAGAAAAATCATTCGGAGATTACGAAGATGAAATCATGGCACCTTCAGTATCAATTGAGTTTACTGTCATTGCGTAGAGTCATCGGGAGGCTCCCAGTGATTCCCGAGTACAGTGCATCGGACCTCCTCAACGTCCCTCTTCTGCAAATACGGCGTCTTGGGCCTCTCGCTACTGACTATGACAGCAAACACGTTTCGTGAAGGAAGAGTTGCCGCCGTCTGTATGCACGATGAGTTTGTACAGCATATTTTTTGAAATATTACATAGCACTGCCAGTGCACAGCCTGACAACATAGTCTATATAATCCGGAGAGCAAGTCTGAGGATCATCCACCTTCCACCTCCACTACCAAATCCAAATCCACCCTCGCATTATTGCAATGTCTCCCTTTCCAACGCGCTTTGCGCCCCTCGGGGGTGCAGGGTTCCCACATCGGTGCGCGAGCGTCCACGCTCGTAGACCTGTCGCTGGTCAATTCGTCTGTGCGTACCACATTTCCTGCGCGACTCGATGGAACTTTTACTAACAATACCTCGATAGACTCGAACTCGAATCCTGTCTACATAGCAGCACTTCGACTCCCCACACCCTGCCGAACCTCCTTCGCCAATTCCAATGCCAGCCATTTACGAGCCCAACACTCCAAGGTATGAGACTCTGATTTATATCTTTTTAAAGCGATTCTGATAGTACTTCTGCAGGGATCAAGGTCGTATAGTTCCCTCGACAATGGGAGGAACTGGGACGAGGCCGGTTCGGCAGGGAGCGGTGGGGAATGGGTCTGTGAAGAGTTCGCAAAGACCGCACTGAACTTCGTAGTCTAGCTATAGACAAGGTTGGCGCGGAAACAAGTTAGATTGTAGATTAAGTATCGTACAATGCCCTGGACATTTAGCATATAATTTGGTACATGCATACACTCACAGAAGCGATTGAGGCGTCGATACCAACATTTTGAGTTGGATTCACGCAAACATTTGAGTTATTGGTCCCAATGCTTTTGTACAAAAACATCGAGTCGTGCTTATAACCAGTACCACAGTGTGCAAAGCTCAATCGCATTGTAAGTTCGCACGTATCGATATAATGTTTGATTGGGAGGTGATCAACGTCGGGCTCGGTGGCCTTGGAATCCCCTCATGATGAGCATAGAAGTCCACCTTACCGTTTTCATTCGCTCGCTGGCACTTCAGCGCGTCAGCATTTAATTTCGAGATGCACCTCCATGTCTAGCGATTAGTGCAAACGCAGATTGGGAGGTGTCGCTTACTGCCCGATTTGGAACGCGGTCGAGTCGGTATGCCAATGGAATCTCGCTCGCGTTCGTTCTTTGTATTTTGAAGAAGTACAGCGGCCAGAACGAAAGTGGACGTACGTAGACAGTCCTATGTCGAGAATTATGATTGTACGTGAACTGAAGGAGACAAAAAGGATAGAAAAAACCAGGAAAAAACGCAATTGAACGCGATATTTGAGATCTTTGAATAAACCTGTCACATGCGTTCTGTGAAATTTTTGGACTGCTTGAGGATAGAAGAGACGTAAGCACCTTATCAGGCAACAGAACCCGAAGATAAGGAATGCTAATACATAGAGAAGAATATAGATGGCTGGAGCAGCGGCGAGGCAAACACCTACCGACAGTGGGTTGAGACAGATCGTTTGCCTATGTTCACTAACCAGCATAAGCAAAGCTTGCCGAGATAGGCTTTGAGCACTTGATGGTGTCGAGCCAGATGGTGTCGAGCCAGAATGAGAAAGTCAATGGGAGTACAATGCGTATACCACTCGACAGCAGCACACTTACTGAACAATAGCGGCGTGGAATCGTAGCGCTTGTTCGAAGACGCGATACGATTGATGCCACAGTATGTGGATGGTGGTCGCGGCGTTTCAAAGGGACAGCGTAGAAGGGCAAGAGAGCACACAAGCGCGATAATCTCCCTGCTCCTGAGTGACTTCTGAACTTTATTTCTTCACAGTGAATTGTAAAGACACAGCGAGACATTGAGTGTGTGAAGAGATAAAACAAGAGGATTGCGGGGCGTGCTTAGTCTAAACCAAAACGGAAGAGATAGAACGATCTGAGTTCAGATTCAAGCGCTAGCACGGGCTCGCGATGCACCCCGAATCATTGAGGGTTCTGTCTTTGGAAGCGTGCTTCCCACGCATGTCGGCGCGGACAGTTCTTTGGCGCCCATGATAACCTGATAAGTTAGCTGGGATCGAACCACGAGAGTCAGCGTCATAAGCAACCCAATACGACTCCAGAGAGAAATCATGCCGACCAAGCGCATTGGATGCCACCAGTGCCTCTCCTCCACTTTTTTCTCCACAATGGTCCCATATTCATGCTGAGAAACGTACTTCCGGGGGCTGGAAGAGTCGTGAATGGGCCTCGTTGCCCGGCGCTTGTGTGCAGCGGTGGACACGGCCTTTGGTTCTCGGTTCAGTGTCCAAGCCACACAAAAGAGATATTAGATAGCCATTGTGCGCTTTGGTCACGGGAGGACACGGGGAGAAGAGCTGGGCCCACGAGTGCACCGGCACCAGGCAGGATCGATGGGAAATCGATGCCTCGTGTAGGCGCTCGTCGCACCGTCATCCTAGGACGCTCTCGCACCGAAAGCTAAAGAAGGGCGCGCTACGGCGCAGCTCGAGTCGGGCATGAATGTGACTGTTAGGCCGGCGATGCTATTCGTAGGGGCGGTACAGTAGCGCGTGTCGTGAGAGACTCAAGCGCCTTCGTCGCGAAATTGTGATCCGTGATGACAAATAATTTGTCAGCAAAGCCAATGGGACTTTCGTGTTCGCCGCGTGCGGTTTGACAAACTACCACCAACCGCCCTCAAGATTCGGGCTTCTACTTCAACTATTTCAAGACCGACAGGAGTGGACGGACGCGATGTTCCGTTCTAGTAGTATGCTCTGAATACCCATTGTTTTACGAGGTTTTTTCTTTGGTGCGTGATAACAGTTTTAGTCGATGGGTTCTCTTCTAAGCGCGAACGCAGAGCAGCACTCTTTAGCACCGATTTTCCCTTCATCCGGCACGCTTTTTCCCTTCTGATTGCATCGACACTTGTTTTGTATTTGGGATAATATGGAACCCTTCGCTGGGCGTCCAATGCCGGACGACGATCTCTTTGGATATACCACATCAACCTCCCCGACCCCGACATCTTCCCCTTCCTCATCATGTGCCGAAGATTCCCAGCATACACCATACCCATCCCCTCCAGCATCCAACTCGCCGTTGAAGCACAGCGTGCCGCTGCCCAGCCGGACCACGCCACACCGAATGGCCGACGATGAACACGAAGATTTTGGCGCGACGGACTGTGACACGCCCAGCGGCCCCTGGCACACGTTCGGCGGCGTGCTTGACTCGCCAGCAGTCCACGTGTCCGGTCTCTTTGATCTACCGCCATCGCCACCCCAGACGCCAGCCACCCCTCAAGACGTGCTCGACGAGGAGTTTTTTCCGGCGCCCATCGACCAGGATGACCTCCGTGATGGATTCTACTGCGAAAATGATGGCGGCGCATCGCTGTTTCCGGCGTCTCCGACGGCGTTCACACAGCCGCTGTCCCCACTCTCGCCAGAGTGGGACTGCAACTTCCTCGGTGGGATGGACATCGACGAGCATTCTCAGCCGCTGTGTATGGAGAGTCCGACGATGAGCACTCACGATCTTCCCATGCACGACGATGACTCCATGCCATTGGACCCCTTCTCTCCCGATTTCCAGCCATCTCATCAGTGTTTTGCAAGTGCCGCTCCTATGGCTTCCAGCGATAACCCTCTCGGGCTCGACCTTCTCGTCTCTGAACGCCCTAAGTCACCAGCAATGGACTTCTTCACAGCGCTGGAATGCGCGCCCAAGAAGTCAGCTGATGTTGACCGTCTTCTGGCGCTTCGAATTCGTTCTCAAGAGGCCGAACGTCGGGCACGACAAGCCGAGGTCGAGCATCTCGATGCTTATGGACGGGCAGAGGCCAAGCGAGAACGGAAACGGATGAAAGAGAGGTCTCGGGAGGTTGAGGCGCTGCTGCGTCTGAACTTGGAACCAGCGGCGGGAACGCCCTTTGTCCGCGCGGACTCTGAGCGTTATTCGCCATCGATTCCGAAGCGCAAGAAGGGCAGCAAGGTTATTCGCAGTTTGGATCAACTTGTGGCTCGGATGGTGATGCGAAGACGCGATTGTGAAGCTGTGGCAGTCAAGGGCGATAGAGGGCATGTTGGGCGCAGTCCGCTATGTCAGGTAGTGTCCGCGGACGACGTCGTTGAGGAAGAGGACGAGCAGATGGATATGGAGGAAGACGGGTTAGGTCTGGATCTCGACGTCGACGCGTTTGGCCAGGACGATGACCCATGGACTATGAACTGTGCGGAGATATAGCACCTCTCTTGTCTCCGTGCGTTCAACGCCAATTTGTGTTTTCTTTTCATCTCCTCGATCTATATGACCATATACATACAAACCTACATACAAATTTATATATATTTCTTCTTCGCCCATGCTTCATGTACATACAAATACGATACGGCTTGTGCAGTTTTGGATGTACCATACTTAAATGAGATGATCTTTACTTTATAAATGTTGCCTTTGAGAGGATTCCGTTTTGCATAGCATGTACATAGTTTGTTTTTCGGAGTAACGCAACATCCATGAGCCTTGTAAGTCCACAACCACATCTACGGTATATTTCAAGGTTATCTGACCCTCGGACAGTGCAGAAGGTCCGCCCACGACCCGACGATTACGTGAGAGCCGAATGAGTTGATTCCTCTTTGCCTAGTCGGACGCGCGCCTTTGGACAACGACAGGATCAGAAAAATTTCGAATAGCGTCGCTTTGCTCTCAGACGAGGTTGGAGTGTTTTTGCCCATGGCCGCTGGTAGCGCGGAATTCCGCTCTTCCATCGACGACCGAAAGAGGGTTCACCAGCATTAATATACGGTCATCTTGGGCTGTCGGAATGGTCATGCTCAAAGTGATACTCCAAAGTGGTGCTCGGCGCGTAGTCTGCGGATGGTCACGGTCAGGTTTCCCACTCTTGCAACGACGAACGAAGGCAGAGAAAGTTGGTTGGGGTCGGTTGAGTTCTACGAGGACGTCATCCTCCATCCCAGGATGTGTACAAAAGGCAAATGCATAGACGGGACCTCCAAGCAACTTACTTGAATTCACAGTGCGCGCTCCCATCGTTCTCGTCTTAATTCACTGACATGTTCAATACAGTACTCGATGCCTTCTTCTTCGACGACTTTTCCATCTGCAAAGGCCTTCCGCATGGCGGGATGGCCTCCCGCCTCAGAAGAGGCGTATGTTACCTGGATGCGAAAGCTTCACAGAAGGACCGCCCCGACGCCGTGAGGCTGGCTGAGGGGAGGTTCGTCCAGCTCCTACCTGCAATGAGTCCAGGACTTCAAAAACTTCATCGAATCGGACGATGTGGTCTATTTGGAATTCGTTCGCATGTTCGAAGAGCTCAATGACGACCTGATGGTACGTCGTTTCGTGCCTCTTCGTCTAGCATAACGGTTTTTGACCCTTCTTCAACCCAAGAACTTCAAATATTGGTATAACTAAGACGGTAGTAAGACTAAGAGCCACACGATACGGGGTGTACAGCTGGTGTTCCATTAAATCAGTTTTTTTTTGTACAGGTCAAAGCCGGCCCTTACCATGAATCAATGAGTTGAGGCAAGTTCTTCAAGTGTGGTTTGTTTATGAGAGTGCGTCAGGTCATTGCTATCTAAGCTTGTTTGTAGCAGCAATTATCCTGTGTTTCACGCGTGAGGGGGGATACGCCTGGGGTACGCCGTATTGATGAATCTGGCCTGACTGACAATGACCGTCTGCAAATCAACTCCGGATCACGGGCCGATGTAAGACGCTGATCGCCTGACCGCTGACAACTTGGACCCGCTCTTCCACATTCCAAGGTTGAACTAGGTTCAATCTAACTTCGCATCTTTCGGGACTACAGTCAATGAGAGGATCTCTTGGTTTATCTTCATCGCTGGTCTATACCGCAACTATCATTCGAACAAGTCATTCGTAAATACAGGACGTCATTCTTCCGCAGCTCGCACCACCCACTGGATACTACCAGGCCCTAGTCTTAACACACCAACAACATACACGTTGAACACCATGGTATGTGTCTTCTTCCTCCTTGTCCGCTTGTACATCGCCCTTTTGTAACCTCCTGCACTGCTTGGGCATTTTTGCGCTGGCATATCTGGGCGGTGCAACATTCTGTACCGCCCACGCAACACCGCCCACATCACACCGCCCCAGTTCATCAATAATAATCCCTTATTATCCTCACACAGGCCGCTTCGCCCCCAAACAAGATCGCCATGTCGAAAGCACTCGGAGCTGCATTCCTCAACCACCAGGTCGAGCAGCTTGAAAAGAGCGTTGTCACCCGCCAGCCGCAACGCAGGCGCGAGGCCCCCAAGACCCCCGAACGTCAAAACGATAGGAAATCCCCGACAGTGCGGAGTTCGCTCAACCCGAGCCCGCGCCAGAACAGGGTTATGACTAAGAAGGATGCCGATATAGTCGTTGTGGATGCCAGCGTGCTCGTTCATGCGTTGGAACAGATGCGAAAATGGTGTTGCAACGGCCGTGAGGAGATTGTGATTGTCCCCCTTGAAGGTGCGTCCCTGTGGCCGGGTCATCCCAGACCTCTAATGTTATCCTCAGTCCTTAACACCCTGGATCTCCTCAAGCATGGCAGTACGGCCCTTGCACAGCGCGCACGAGAAGCATCCCGCCTTCTTGAGGCCCAAGTTGGCGCCAATCCTCGTATCCGCGTTCAGCATGACGGGTCCTACGTGCCCTGGGACCATATCACATTCGCCTGCCCCGGCGACGACATCGAGGCCTCCCCAGAATGGCTGCGCCGCACGATCTGCAGTGCTCGCTGGGAACACGAGCACGGAGCAGAAACCCTCAAGACGGGCAATCCGCTCGAAGTTGTCATCGCTACATGCTCCACATCGGCCCCGCCCTCTCTCTCCGCGGAACGTGCGTCCGGCACCCTTGTTGCCAGCTGGGCCAAACGTGCATCCATCAAGGTTTGCGAAATCAAGGCTGGCCAGCTGGAGCATGCCCGGCGTGTATCTGGCGAGCACATGCAGTCCAAGCGTCACAGTATCATCGAGGACAAACCAGAGCCCAAGAAACGCGACCCGCGGCCCCGTAACAAGTACAACGCTACTCACGGGCACTCACGTCAGGAGCGCAGTCTGGTCGAACGTCCGCTGCCAGCTGTCGAGCCAACCAAGGTTATCCGCGTTCTTGCCCGCGGTGAGATGCTCCCACCATGATTACAGTGATGATAGTCTCTCGTACAACACACACCGGTTATTCTAGGTGAGCAGCTCCTGTATCATCAGGTTTTCTTTTTGTTAACAGCAAGCGCAGATCCTCGTCCTTCTGCAGAAAGAGGGCGGTGGATTGAGCGACGAAAGGAACCAGCCGCCCCTTATGGTGGACATTGATGGGCCTCTCCTCCGCCCCTCGCCTACGCCTGTCTCGGACGTGCGAACTCGGATTCATGGCTGGCGTCAAGCCACCATTTTTTCCTTTCCCTCGATTTACCTATGCATTTCTTTTCTCTTTTTCCCCCCGTAAAACCCAATAAAAAATATGATTCGGCTCTATATATCAATGATATGCCATGTTTGCGCACGATGAATGGACACAGCGCGCAATTGTGTCCCAAATAGCAACGAAAACGATACCACATGCAATTGTGCTCGAACGATAACGTCTCAACGCACAATGTGAATCTGTCCCACAAAGCAATGGAGACGGCAACCGGCTGTCTTCTTTTCCCAGGGCTTTTCAATAATGTGAGCGCACACATTCCCACTTGCTTGTTGTTTATTCTTGCCACAGGAACTATGCTTTTGTTCATCATTTGTACATATAGCGTTTCCATCCAGAGCATCCTTCTATCACACTCACGACCCACGACGTCCGTTCACGACTCACCGCATATACTTAACAATTACCGACGCTCGTATGGAAGCTCCTCCTGTACCAATAACTCGGGCCACTCTCGAGCCTGACCTTACGACCTACTACCTTCGTGCGCGCCCTGTTGCTATTCTGACAGTAGCGGCACTCGCCTACTCGATTCCCTTGGTACCCGTGCTGCTCTGTAGCATATACGCACTCTATGCGGCATACTGCATCCTTGCTGACAAGCCTGTCGCCCACGAAGAGATGGAGACCCTGGTGGGCTCGCCGCTACGCGAGTGGCGTGGGCGTTTAGCCAAGGACAATACACAGTCGACGGAGTATACCCAACCTCCACGAGATTCTTTTCCTGAGATCAAGATTCATGTCGCGTCTCCGACTGTCACCAATATTCTATCATCAGCTCCGGAATCTGAGGCTGGGTGGTACAGGCCTGTTGATGAGTCGGCGCCCAAAGACGAGGACGAGGAGCCGGTATCTCAGCCGAAGAAATCACGCTACGAGAGTCAGCGCGGATTGTCTCTTGTCGTGAACGACGTACCGTTCAAAGCGGAATGTTCTTATGTGCGGGAGGCTACATGTATCAGAGTGGATAGAATATCCCTTCAACCGCGAGTGGGCGCGGTCAAGCGCTTCAACATCTCCAAGGCGGCCTCAGATGACGACGAGGAGGACTTGTTGCACTTGTTGGGCAATTGGAAGGAGGAGCTTACTATCATCCGGAAAATACAGGACGCAGAGAGTCCGTTCTTGTGTGAATGTCTCGGAGTCGTGCTCCCTAGTATGAGTGTTGAGGGCATGTTGTTTATGGTCAGTATATGCCACTGGTGGGATGCTACCCTTTGCTCATCATTTGGGTAGCCCTGTTATAGCACGACCATGGACGTGTATCTTGAAAGTCACGCATCGCAGTTTGCTTTGAATAGCAAGCTGCGCATGTTGGTTGAGACGGTTTGTCCCCACATTTCTCTTGGTATAATTCCTCGATGCTCACGGTACGCTGATCAGGCGCTCGGGATCCAAGCCCTTCACGCCATGAACATCGTCCACTTTGATTTGAAGCCTCACAACGTCGCTGTGGATATGACAAGTGCTGATTCTCATGTCCGCATAATAGACTTTGGCTCTGCACTGCAATGTGAAAACGAGAATCTGCTTGTACCGAGTTCGGTCGCACAGAGGCATCCGGGCACAGAGGGATACCGCCAGCGATGGAGCCGTGAGGCGGACGTTGTGGAAGGGCGTCGAGTAGATATTTACTCGTTTGGGGTGATTATGTGGCAGGTTCTCACGCGCCATTGTGTACCAGAGAACATCAAGAACTGGGATGTTCGTTTCCAGTACTACAACCTGCGCGTCGAATACTAGACTGACAGTCCAATTCTTAGGTTGGAGATCGCGACGTCCCATATGCTCGCTGGTACTGGGGGATGGACAATACCATCTCGTATCTTATGGCGGAGTATTCGATCGTGGATCCATTGTTTGCGGATTGGCTTCTCGATTATGTAAGACCGCGTTCTTCTGATTTTGCACGGCACTCAGCGTGCCTTTAGGTTCTCGCCGACGATGGGCCATCACCATCTCTCGAAGAGATTCTTATGCATCCCCTCTTCGAGGACTTCCAGGACCATGAGCGTCTGGTTACAAACGCACGAAAAGGTAATCAAACACCCACCACCATTTTGGGCTTGCGCTGGACATACTGCTTTATAGATACGGCGAAATTCCGTGCGAAAGGACAGAGCGTTTTGACAGCCGAAATTTTGTCGCGCGGTTTAGCAGATGAAGACTGGCAGATTTCTGGCGAGGTGTAGCTATAATGTAAAGTGCTATAGATACGATGCTATTCCTGCGTAATAGTTTTGTTGTTTGTCCATCTCATGATTACTTTCCTGCTTCCGGCGAATCCTTCTCAACAAGCACCATTGCATAGTCAGGATATCTGTCACCATCCAACTCAATAGCATTTGCGGCTGCTCGAATTTCCGCTATCTCGTTTGCATCAAGCTGTACATTGTTTGCGCCTAGATTTTCTCGCAGATACTGTCCATAAAGCGTCAGAAGATCAAAACTTCGATGTAATGACCACGAACCTTCAATTTCTTCGTCCCCGGGATTGTCACGACGTTGTCCCCTTGTGCTGCGATCCAGGCAAGAGTGACTTGTCCTGGTGTCGCCTTGGAATGTCTGGCGCCGATGGACTTAAGCGTGTCAACCAGCTTCAGGATTTTTGGGAAGTTCCCTTTCGAGAATCTTTAGGGCGCGTAAGCAATGCGCTCCTGCAGACAAAGAGCCTCGCGGGCATCAATCTCACTTTGGAATATCCAATCTATAATCACCCTTCTCGAAGTCATCTGGACTCGTGTACACTCCAGTGACCAGCCCTCGAGCGAGCGGAGAATACGCAACAACAGTGATTCCTAGCTCCCGACATACGTCGAGTCTCCCATCCTTCTCAATGTCGAGGTAGAGGGGAGAATACTCGACTTGGTAAGCAGAAATGGGATGCACGGCGTGCGCGCGGCGGATGTCCCTAGCAGTGCACTCGGACAGGCCAAGGTAGTTGATCTTGCCAGCTTTGACGAGTTGGGACATGGCGCTGACAGTCACTTCGATGGGAACATCGTTTGGTGGTCTGTACATGGCAGAATGAGAGCGCACGGGAGCTTCAGAATCATTAAGCTCACCGATGAAGGTAGTATAAATCGACACGATCCGTACCCAGTCGCTTGAGAGACTGGTTGAACTCCTTGAGCATATATTCGGGCGACCCGTCAACTCCATCGGCTGTGACACCGAACTTGGTCGCCAAAAAGATGTCGTCGCGCTTGCCTCGCTTCGCAAACCTTGATTCAACGGATTGAGTAAGAGATACACTCAATAGAAGCGAAGCGGAAGTATCGCCATTCAGGTATGCAACAAAGAACCTACCACTTCCCGAGAAGCTCTTCGGAGTCGCCATAAACATCTGCTGTATCCCAGTGTCGGCAACCAGCTTCATAAGCAGCGTCGAGGACCTTGGATGGCAATGAGCATTAGTGCCACGCGCGGGGAGGGGAAAATAGAGTTCGAAAGTCTCTTCAAGGATAGAAAACAAACCTTGAGACGCTCCTCGTCCGTTCCGACGACACCGTAGTGCGCACTGATACCCATGGCACCGAACCCAATGGGACCCACGGAGGTGCTTCCTATCTTGCGTACCAAGGTCGAAGTCATGGTAGCTGTGGATGGGGAATAGGACGATGACTGGTAGCTTCTGTCTCACCTTGTCAAGTTTTATAGCGTTTGAAGATAGGCACGTCGAGTCACTGATAAGTTGGATCGCGTCAGTCGTGCTCATTTTCTGAGAGCTGGGAGACGTCAGCCTCTTTGGCCGTGGCCGCAATGAGCGTCGGACATATGAATTATCCCGACATCATCACAAGACTCAAGCATGTACTTAGGTTGCAGTGGCTCAGCAGAGAGCTTAGGTTAGAACGCGGCTAGCCTCTGCCAATGAATCCAAGATCTTGACTGGACTTGATGAATGTTCTCCAACATATAGCAGAACGGGCTCACGATATGTTAGACGCTGCGACACGCCATTGGAGAATTGCTTTGGATCAAACTTCAGAGCTTCATAGGTCGATATCCCACTGTGCGTGAGTACGTTCTCTTCGATGTCCATAAGCGATCTCGCCGTACAGGATTTAGACAAAGCCAAGGTTTACCCCCAACACCTTGAGATCGTCGGTACGAGCAAACAAGCTGTCTTTTGACCGAATCGCGGACCCTGCTGAACTAGTCTAACACGGCACTCGTCGGCGATTGGTGTGCGGAGACCTTGTCGATGTATCAGCGCAGCTTGAAGCTTGAAAAGTGAGTCCGCTATGGGATCTGGAAGAACGAACAGAAAAGAGGAGTGAAGAGCGGTAATTATTCCAGACGCGCCCGACGCGTTCATGAGCGTAGCGTACGGGCTTGAGGCAAGGTATCTATCGAGTGTCCCAGTCAATGGCAATTATGGAAGATTGTCCTACTTCCGGCGCGTATTCATACCAAATCCCGAGAGGATATAAGCAACATCGACACGTATGAGGTCAAGCAAAACAAAACAGAGTCCTCCTACTTCTTCGTCTTCTTCTTTGGTTGCGGGGAAAGCGCACCAGACAAGGTCGAGTAACTCGACACCCTGACCTGGTGCGCCGGTTGAATGAATCCAGGATTGCCTTCGTATCCATATCCGGGTGTCGTATTCCGCGGAAGGGTGATAAAGCCAGACCTTAGCTGTATGCAATACCAGCATTGAGCGAACGTACAGCGTAGGTGATGGTCAGGGTGGTTCATTTGGATGTGAACGATGATGTTCGAGTAGAGTTCCGACTCGTTGGGCGAGGACGTGATCCATTCGCAGTTTCTGCACGCATAGGCACACCTACGCAAAGGACAGTCAGCATCAGAGGGATTGGGCATTGTCTACAGCTCGGACGTACATTGTGTGGATACTACTTGAAGCTTGAGCATCGAGGGCGTGGAAGTCTGGCTATATCGAGCGTCTGATGAATAGAATCTGGTACGTATATGACACTTGCTTGAGAGACGAAAAGCGGATCCGGCGAGGCGCAGACATGATTGAACAGGCAGACCGTTCCGAATTCGAGGCGATATCGGCGCCATAGTATTCATACAGGCCCATGGTAGACGAGGAAACCGGTCAAATAAAGATGTGACGCAGATACATGTAGTGGAATTTTCGTAGAGAGCAGAAAGAGACGGCATAACACTCACGAGTCATTGTCACTAGTGCTAAACTAGTCGACCAAAGCATCCTATAATCTCATGACACACTTTCTCAACGATAGAAACCTGAAGATACACGTGAAAGACGCCCAAATGGCACGGATCTTGCGCCGGCGAAAGCAATCGAAGTTGGATCCAGCGAGTATGGTGACAATGGTAGACAAATGGTCGGCCAAGGTCCAAATCTTGGTTGAGCGGTATGTAAGTCTTAGGGCGTTGGCACATAGACACGGATTATGGGCAGCAGATTGGACGATATCATGATGGTGAAAGGTAGCATTCGGCAATATCACAGTGAATCACGAAGGCGGTGTTGCCTCTTACGGCATTTGCCGGCCGAGCTCGGCTAATCCATCGCGAACAATAATACTTACTTGCTCCCAATTGCTCCTGCCCATCGACCAGTCCTCCATTGGTATTACGGAATAGATATCCACCTGTCATCATCATGAAGGAGGTCGCGGAGCTGTTTGTGTTAACATATGTCATTGTGAGTCTGATTGTACGGAGGAAGAAACGGTAAGTACGACGATATAAGAGGATCTACACAATATCTTCGAAGGGGTACCATACGCGAGGGAACCCCAAGACTCTGTGAAGCGTCAACCAAAAACACTGAGCACAAAACGCCATACCATGCACAAACATTTACGCCTGGTATCCTATTATCGCCTTCAGCCTTATAGTCCCTAATAAGTCAACGCTAATTTCCTAGACAACAACTCACTCGTCGAACATACGGAAAACGGGGATACAGGTTAATCTCGCGATCCACCATGGTTTTACATGTCTGAACGCAGTGCTCTGCGATAGAGTGAGGAACTTGGAAAGTCTTCTTCGGCTAGTCGAACGTGAAGCAATATCGAGTAAGAATCGATATTGCTTCACGTTCGAAGTCCGATTTCGTGCACTTCCTAGATCGTCTCTTTGTACAGATCTTTCACCCTGGGATGGAGTCGTGTGGTCCTTGCAAAGCGGCACGTCAGAACCTGGCTGGATACATGCATGCGAGACGCATAGCTCGACGAATATCAACAATGGAGGAACCCCAGGCGGCTCGAGATATCGGGGCAATCATCTCACCAAACGCTCCTTCCAGGTCTTGCGCGCCAAGCTTGGTAAGTCTGCTTCGGTCTCTGTCGATATTGCCAGCCTCAGAAGAGGGCACCAGGTAAGAGAACGCAATTTTCGACATTGTTTCCAAGTAGCATCGACTTCTGAACTTGACGATGCATACACGCCCGCAGAAGCGTACTAGTCGGGCAAGGGTTCAGCCCAGTGGGCGTAATCTATGGAGCAATACAAAACCGATATGGTTGGTTCCAAGAAAAAACAGACGAGCAAGCATGCGAATTTGAGCGTAGACCAGACTGTGGCTCGAGCCACACTTGGAGTACAGCACGGTAAGAGAGTTCAAATGCTTCCGCGAAGCACAGTCGTCTCCTCAAGATCAAGGAAATGTCTGCGAAAAAGGAGGGTGAATTGTGGTCATGACCTTTGGCGCCGAATCTTGGGTATCTTACGGGCAGGAGGCTCGCAGGATTGTCGAGTGTCCGGTTGCCGTGGTCGTATCTTCGATGCTAGCCACAGTCGCGCTTGACAGTATTCCCTTCCGAATATGTTGGGCCTGCAGACGATATGCATTGGGTACAAAGGTGCGCCATGATGGCGAGACGCAAAGCGCAGGCGGCAGGACGCCTGCCTTACCCCGCCATCACGATCATGGCAAATTCCGGCCGCAATTCAGGGGACCCGAGCTGGCTGATCATCTACTACCACGACGACGAGCACACGCTTGTACCTATTAATTGTAACGGCACGACATCCTCCGCAGGGTCCTTTTCCATCTTTTACAGTCCTTTTCCCGCGACGACTGCATCTTGTTCGCCCCCGCTGCCTAAAGAGGAGAGGAGGGAAATCAAGTGCTCCATTACGACATAACACCCCGATCAATTCCTTCCTCGGCCGCTGCAGAACGCGCCTGCGTATAGAGATATTCGCGCCAGCAGAATAGGTGCGTGCTCTTCCGTGCAGCCCACCATTTTCTCATTTTGTTTCCGGCCATTACAGAAGCCAACATCCGGCGCGTCAAGCGTTACTCCGCCATCAGCACGCGACCCCTCCATCGACCTATTCCGCGGAGCTATCCAACGATTCCATCTATACACACGGGCCGCGCGAAACGCGATAGAGTAGTCGCAACCCGCGCAAACGACTTGCACACTTCAAGCAACGAGATCCATCCCAGAATCCAATCAACGCGTATATACTCCAGCGCAAGACATCAGCACGGTCACGACCTTCATCCATCTACAATCCCACCATACATCATCTATCATGGGCAAGCCCGCAAAAGCCAAAAACGCGGCGAAGAGCACCGCGAAGCTTCGCAAACAGCAAGACACAGGAGGTAGCAAAAGGGATGGGGGAGGGAGGAGAAGTACGAGGAGTAGTAACAGAGGCAGGGTGCGTCGCAATCCCCATTTGTTGGTTCCTCGCGCCCAGCCTGGCCCAAACCATCCTTCGTGAGCGTTATGCTGATCTATTCATAGCTCATCTCAGACGGCACGACCTCCACAAAGACGCTCGAGGCTCAACTACGCGAAATGGGTTCGTAGTCCTATTGCATCCCTCCCCGAGCCCGAACTCCTCAGCTCGGTCGTCTTGCACGTACTGCAGGCTAACCTCTACCAGGGTTGTACCCAGCCCAAACAGAGGGAGATGGCAATTGCCTCTTCCGCGCGTTGTCCGACCAGCTTCACGGCTCGCCTTCCAAGCACCTCGAAGTCCGTCAAGATATCTGCCAATGGATAGAAGAGCATGCGGACCGGTATGAGGGCTTCGTTGATGTTGACGAGTTTGGGACCGAAGGTAGCTATGTCTCGGCATCCGAGAGCTTTCCTGATCCCACGCTCAGGCCTGAAGGCGTATCTTGCGGGAATGCGTACACCAGGAACGTACGGCGGGCATATGGAGCTCAGTGCTTGCGCGCACATGCTTTCCCGGGACATCAAGGTCGTGCAACCTGGTCTAGTCTATGTCCTTGATGGTGAAGGTGTCGACGGACAAGAAGTGAGCTGGGTAACTACGTCTTAGAAAGGGTGCTCATCTCACCGTCCAGTTTTCCTCGACTTCAGTGAGGAAAGTCCCGCTCTATGTCGCATACCACGACTGGGAACATTACTCGAGCGTTCGCAATCTCCGTGGCCCGCACGCTGGACTTCCAGAGGTACAGGAAACTGCTCGAGTTGTGGTCAAAGAGGAACCGCGCGAGGATGAGATCCCTCTGGAGGCTCCCAAGTAAATTCGTTTCCTTTATGAAGATACCTTGGGGCTGATGAATGTAGGCCAAAGAAGATCACAAAGGTACGCCTAAAGCTTGGACCGCCGCCGCCTGAGCCATCGCCTGCACCATCTTTGGGCTCCATCGGTTCATTGACGCCGCTCTCCTCGACGCGGACAACACCTCAACCGGCCTCTCGCTTGTCTTCCCATGCTGGTACGACATCCTTCACATAGTTCTCTATGAACAGCGAACTGAAGTGCGCCGCGCGTTTAGGGACTCCACCACCTCCTTCGCAGCAGTCCTTATTATCCTCGTCGGCGACGTCTCCGGCGCCATCGTCTTCCGGCAGCTCTGGCAGCTCGTCGAGCAAGAGGCCGCCAAGTAGTCCTATCATTGGCGGGAATGAAAAGAGGTTGAAGAAAGACACGGATGCAGGTACGTTTTCACGTCCTCTCGGTTTGCTTGATGTGGACCGTCAAATGGATGGGTCGCCGTTCCTCTTCTTGTCTCGTGACTGTTCTCTTGCGTTCTCCATTTCTTTGTGCTCGTTTTCCGTGACGCTGTGCTCATAATATCTGCAGAATATCCTCCAGTGCACGGTCCTGCGAACGAAGAGGAAAGACTCCGCGCTGCTGGCCTTGACCTAACTGGGGAGCTAAGTGATTTGACGGACTGGGAGGATGTTGGGACGCCCAAGGAAGATGAAAAGATGGCTGCGCCAGGTATGCCTCTCTTGCTCATCTGCGCATCGTCGCGGCCATTGCTAGAGCTCGTGCTTCGTCCTCCGAAAGCTTTCTATCCCACATCACCTGCGCCTGCATTTTCGAGTGCTCAGCTGACAACATTACAGCGCCGCCTGGACCCAACAAGTTGACGCGAAGGCAGCGAAAGAAGCTTGGGCTACCAAAGGAGAGAAAGACCGCGGGGACGATCAAGATTCCAGGAGGCAGATTCCAGCCAAAGACCAATGTGAGTACGCGTTATTCGAATCAACACGCGGTGGTCATTATCTTATGCATCAACCCTCTGCTACGACAGTATTGCTCACCACCGTTCTTTCTAGGTCAAGCTGGAGGAAGAAGAACCAACGCTAGGATTCAGGGAGGTTAGGATTTGAACGACCTTGCCGAGCGTTGATGTAGGAGAAGTCTCGGACGCCGCGACGGGAGGGACGTCTGCCATGGGAACGTCGAAGACATTTGCGCGCCCCGTATGGATGATACCGCTTGCCGCACAAGAGGGAGAAATCATCAGGCGACATGTGCGCTATATGATGCCCTCCGGGAGACGCACGGCTTTGAGCAGCGTGCGCCAGGATGGCGCGACGGTGGGGTGTGTACAAGGAGATATGGTGTTATGTATTTACGATGTAGTTAGAACAATTGAACGAAGTTTTGCTCGCGTCTATGTCCTTGGATTCTATGCTAGCTCAGCGCTCAGTACTTCAGTTTTTGAGCAGGCTGTTTCTCGTGGCGAAATCTTTACTCTACATACAATCATTCGCTATTCAGCAGACCTTCGAAGTTGGGAGGATGCTGGGAGGATGGCTAGGGCGCGTCAGTCGATCGCGGCGAACGCCGGCCGAGGTTGATCAGCAACATCCACGACGTCAACTCGTTTTCCTATTACGAGCTCGGACTCTGGCTCTCTCTCACTTGAACACTGTTCTAGTTCCCCGTTTTTGAAATCACAGCCCATACAAACCTGCAACGATTACCAGTACTGGACGACTTCCGCCCATACCGACGAATTGGATTGTACTCAAACGATCCGAGCTATACACGCGAGAACTGAGGAAGCAACGACAGGAGCAGAGCGAGCAGTGGTATTTGATTGGAATAGCGGTGTGTCACATTGGCTATATAGAGAATTACGGACCACTGATTGCTTTATACAAGGGCTCGACATTCCTACTCGCTTCCTTTTCGCAGACATCGCGACTACTGCCTGGAAATCTGACCTAGAAGCCACCAACCCCTACCTTTTCCACTTCTAAACGCTCTCGTTACCCATGGCCTCATTAACGGACCTGACCACGCGCGAGAGTGTTCCTCTACCTCCTTCTCTGCCACGGCGGCCTCTGTCCTATGCATTGCCGTCTAGCAGCAAAACAGCAAACAGAACTCCGGCGGCTACGAAAAACGTCACGAACAGAAAGGTGCAATCACCGGCAGCATCAAGCAGCGCGACCTCGTCGACGAGCACACCATCTTCCAGCAGTCCGAATACGCTGCTCAGCGCCAAGGCGTCCGGCAGCGGCCTCGCATCGTATGCTAGTTACACCCAAGGCGGCTCTCAAGACACCAGCGGTGCACGGTCTGCCCCAGCCATTCGGACCACATTCGACGAGAACAGCAATACAGACGATGTAAACCAGGGTACTTCTGGTCCAAGCCCTGTCGGATGGGTATCGTCCCCGCTGGAGGGCGGTCACCCATTAGAGCGGATGCCATCGCGCTCACGAGAGCCACCATCGCCGACAACAGCAGAAAGGAGAGGCGTTGCGCGCTGGGCGCATGCTCAGACCGAGAGTCGGGATCAAGGACAATCTCGTATACCTCGCCCAAGTGGCTCTACTAGTCGCCCTCGACACCGGCCAACACGGTCACAGAGTGCGCCCCCGCCCCAGCGCGAGAAGTCTCCAGCGCCTGGTATGCGATCTCCGTCGCAAGTGAATTTGCCTCAGCGCGCGGGGACAACTGGGCCTGGTCCTCGCGGCGCTTGGAGTCCAGGCGGCGCATTGGCGCTGCCCATTCCCGCCCCACCATTACATCGACCTACACACTTCTGGCGGCGCACTCCTAGGTCGCCGTATGCCTCCACCGCGAGCTCGAGCAATAGCCAGCTTGTCAGGCGGAGCACCTTCATTGCCGCTGGTTTAGGCTGCGAACAGCCAGGGAGTGACTGGAGCGCTGCTAGTGTCGAGATGCGGGTTCGTTTGAAAGTTAGAGCGATGGAAGATAATACAAGAGCCCTGGAGCTTGAAGAAGCTTCGCGGGGCGAGCTCAACGGGAAGGAAACGGCGGCTGATGTGAGAGCGAGGATGTCCAGGATTCGAGGAAGTACGGATTGGGGCGGTTGGGGCAGAGGATGGCTGGCAGCTCAGCAAGTGGGAGGCGTGCGGACGGATTTCTGGGAGGTTGTCTTAGAGAGGACATAGCAAACTACTTCATAGGTGGACTAATAATACGCAGCTTGTTTCTCAAATTCCGCAAAGCAGTTTATTAGTTGGAAAACCGCTCAGGCCATATAAGCCGCTTCTAAGGCTCCTCGGACCACCTGAGAGACTAATGTTGCCGTGAGTCGAGTCGGAGTCGGACTCGTGTGGTATCGCCCTACTCGGTTTGATCTGATCCGGTCAGCTAAGTAGGCGCGAGAGAATTCTGTCGATTCCTCAGTAAGTAGCGCGTAGATATACAACACAGCGTGTGATCGCAAATTTCTCAACCAGATATATCTGAGGGAAATGTCAGATTACCTTAGATAATACCCAGATTCCCCCTAAATGTACACGGCCAGACGTTCAGATGGACTGAGTGTATCGGCCGATCGATGCGCTCAGGTTAAATGTCATTATACACTCCGTGTGCCCTAGAATAGCCATAGCGCATAATCGTAAAATATAACCCCTGTTCATTTTCTGCTTTGCACTCTCGTGGTTCTGCAC